>ML663009.1:2775848-3178046 GCA_007570785.1 Antilocapra americana | reverse complement strand
GCCCCGTTCCCCCCCCCCGTCCTGAACACCCTTCCCACCTCCCTCCCCATCCCATCGCTCTTGATCGAGGATTCAGTGCTCACTGTGCAAAAAGCCTGGAGCCAGAATCCCTGCACTCATGGAACCCATGATATGACACTTAAGGCATCCTTCATACGCCAGCACCCAGGCTATGACACTTAAGGCATCCTCCATATGCCAGCACCCAGAAACAGAAGGGGGAGTGAACTGGACTGAGCCAAAAAGAAAAGTACGACGACAGCCGGCTAAGGCCTGACTCTTGCCAGGTGTCCATAGAGGCCACAGTAATGGTCCAGTAAACCTCTTTGTCACTAGGATGGGCTAAAAGCCTTGGCTGAATCAAGCCTCACCTAGGTGGCTGCCTGGACCTACCACCAACCTCCACAAGGCTCAGAAATAAAGCCCCCACCATTTCTGGGTTGAGAGAAGGCCCTTCACAGGCCCCTCTGGTGCCACCCTCTCACCCCCACCAGTTTCATTTTTTACAGGTACCTTTGCTAGTTCCAGCTCTGAGCCCTCCATCACCTTCTGCACTGACACCAGGCATTCTGGAGAAGAGGGATGTTTTCGGTTTTCTGTAATGACAACAATGTAGGAAACAAGGTGAATTTCCTGGGAACCATCCCTGAGATCATCAGAACACCTCGCAGTCAGAGAAGCAGAACAGCTGGTGGGGCCAGGAGACAACACCCACATTTCTACCTGAAGTTAGTTCTATCCTGGGCTAGTCCAAGGACTACAGGGACAGTTCAAGGAGAAAACAGGCTGGGAATTCACAGCAGATCTGCGGCCTGACATAGCCCTCACCCACCCACACAGCAACTCCCACTCAGCACCACAGAGGAGGAGCCCAGAGATTCCAGGTCACTGCAGAGCCTGCTTCCAACTGAGGGTGCAGAGGAAGCCTGCCTGCAGCTGAGTCAGACTAGGGTTGGGGGGATACCTGCTTCTTATGCAGCCAGGGGGGCTGGGCTCAATTACTAATACCCTGCTTTATGTTAATCCATCATCACCTTCCTTTTAATCCTCTTGAGGTGGGGATGGCAGATAGCTCCTGGATCAAAGATGAAACTCTGTGTCCACAGCTGTACGGGGGAGGGTACTGACAAGCACTGTGCTAGGAGCTCTGAGTGCATGCGTGCTCAGCTGTTCAGCTGCACCCGACTCTCTTTGACTCCACGGACTGCAGCCCATCAGGTTCTTCTGTACCTGGGATTCTCCAGGCAAGAATACTGGAGTGATTGCCATGCATTCCTCCAGGGAATCTTCCTAACGCAGGGATCAAACCTGCATCTCACTGCATTGGTAGGCGGTTTCTTTACTGCTAGCACCGCCTGGGAAGCCCCCTAGAAGCTTTGCATGTGTCCTGATTTACGTCAATCTTAAGAGCAATTATTAATCATCTTCATTTTACAGACAGGGCACCCATGTCCAGAAAGGTCACACAAACAGTAGAGTAGAAGGGCAAGACCTCAATCTTACCCTGCCTGTGCCCCTGTACCTATCACTTAAGCGATTAATTCAGGGTTACCGTGGGAAACTGTTCTCCCAGCAAGGGGAAGAGGGTAACATGGATCTTTCTGTCTCCTTGCAATGGAAGGAATGGGAACCCAAGGTGATGAGTCCCCAAAATCAACGTGGCTCTACCTGGATCCCAGACTCATACTCTAAGACTGCAGGGATACTGCAGCTGGTGCAGGCCAGACCCAGAGAAGCCGTCCTGGCCATACTCATCTTGGTGGCACACAGGGGGCGGCCTCAAGCCTCTGCCCCTCCCGACACCTGAGACCTGGTTCTTCTGGCCGCCTGAGCCCCAGGAAGCAGCTCCTTCCCAGCCAGAAAGAAAGGTGCTTACTCTGCAGAAAACTGCACACAAACTCCAGTCTCTCCGGCACCGGCTGCTGCAGGATTTGCTGCCCCTCATCAGTGCCAAGGCTAGAAAAAGAACAAGTGTTAGAACAAGAATGCTCGGCCAGCCTTCCCTCCTGGCTTCTGTATTACCTACCACCTTCCCTTCCCTTCAGGCTGGGTCTGTGTGGGATCTGACGGAGAACCAGACCAGGCTCTGGAGGCAGGGGAGAAGACACTGAGGCACCATGTACCCAGAAGGAACTGTGTGGTGGCCGAGAAGTGGGGACTTGAGGCCTGAGGCCCTCCTGGGAAAGACGGCATTCTGCCACCCCATTTGTGAATACAGAAAAGCTCTGTGGGAAGCAGGCTGAGAGGAGACGGGAGACAGCACAGATAGATGGGAAGTTGGGGTCAATAGTCCAGAATGGCTCAAGTGTAAATGGTCAGGACACCTGGGACAAGAGGACAAGCGCGGGAGGACTAGAGTGAGAGAGGACCACGGAAACGGGAATCAGATCCAAGAACTGAAAGAAGCAGGCAGGAACAAGGCTCTGAAGTGACACAGCAAAGTTCAACACTCACTGGGCTGAAGGCTGAGGTGGCCTCTGAGGGGCCAGGCCAAGGGACAATCACGCTTTATCTGCGACCTTCCTGGCGCTGGTTTGAGTGGAAAGGTGAGCAAAGTGTGAGGAGCAAGGACGGCAGGGAGCAGCAGGGGGCGCTCTCATACAGGCCTGGCCCCAGCCCCTTTGGTTAAGTGCCGTTTCATTTTCAGAAGTGACTACCCTCATTTAAAAGTTAGAAAGTTGACTTTTCTATCTAGGCTACAGCTGAAGATACTGATTAAAAGGCCTCCTGTTCTTCAGATCCCACATCTCCAGTTTTCAATCAACTTTCCAGAGGTCAGGGCAGACTTGAGAATCCCCCTGCAAAGCACAAAAGCATCCCAGCCAAGACTGGGAGTTACTCCCTCCAGCTTGAGTGATTACAAAGGCTTCTTCCAAGGGAACCCCCACAAGCAGCACTCTGGGTAGCCGGTCTGTGATTAGTGACACCTACAAATTCCTTTAGAGATGCTAATCTCCTCACAGACTCCGAAAGAGCCATCCTCCCTACCCACCCACAATCTGGAATGTTGTGACTCTTTCTTTGCCTCATCACAGGGTAGTAATTTACCTAAGTGTATTCCATTTGATAAAAAAAAACAAACACGGTACTTCAGTTAAATGTTTGAGAAATACTGGGTTAAACCCAACTGAACATTTTCTAAAAAAGAAGGCATAATAGGCATTATTTCCTAAACATATCTGACCACAAAATCCATTTTTTCCCCCACTGAGCCCCTGAGATAGTACAGTTGCATGGAACATGCTTTGGAAAACACTGGTCCTGGGGAAACACAGCCCATCCTTTAAGAAGACTGCATTCAAGTCTCATCTCTGGCAGGAAGCCAGACAGAACCACTGCTAGTCATGTCTCCCCTCCTTCTCAGGCATTCATTCCTACAACACTCATGGACCCACGCGCATCATTTATAAGTGACCACTCTGTGTGAGCTGAAAGACAGGAAAACAGCAGGTGCTGAGTCCGTATGGGCTGACTGACCACGATGAGGAATGCTTTCAACTAGGATGAGCAGAAGTAAGGCAAATACCAGGGCTTTAAGTTTTCTGGGAAAATGCCTCCACTGAACTTCTGATTTGCAAGCCTCACAGATATCAAAGAGATGGGATAGCCTATTTGGTTCAGGCTATTCACACACAGAAAAATGGAGAATCTTGTCAGAGGGGTTGACTCTAACCAATTTTCTGAGAGAGAAAGCCAAGTGGCCAAGGAACAAGCATTTGTTCAGTTCCCACAGCTTCTATCTGCTGCCAACCCAGCCCTCCTCCACTGTCTTTGCCTGAGAACCAGGTGTCTGATTTCTGCTGGCAACAGTAGGAGCATCACAAGTGAATCAGCCAGAACACATTCACCAATAATGTCTTCCCAAAGGGAGTTGGTCAGCATCGCCCTGTATCTGTGGTGATCAGGGTTAACCTGGGATTTCAACAGCACTTCTATCCAACACACACACACTCTCTCTCTCTCTCCCCACTGCTACTCTTCTCCCCACCTATCTCTTCCAATCTAAAGCTCAGGCAGCACCTTAGAAAATAACCTGGAAAATGGGCATCTTGTATTTTTGACCTGCCTTATGCAAATTTCCCACTTACTTACAGGGTTATGAACTTAGAGTGGCTAAACCAAGGATAGACATCTTCACCCCTGGACACATCTACTGCTCTTGTAATCAGGCAAGGAAATTTATCTCCTCAAAAGCAAAAGCTTGATCCATCCATGCTACACGCTATTATCTGTTACAGTGAGGGAAATCATACCTGGTTTCCAATTTGGTGATGTTAAAGTTAAACTGTAGGTTAGGTAATGCCAGCCTAATGGTTTTACTGGCCATTGATGTTAGTTGCCTAGATTTACTACTTTCATGAGGGTTTGCAAAATGGTTACGAGTTACATTATGAGTTACAAAATGCTGACCTACTGGTGGTACCCAACTCCATCTATGAAGTATCCTTCAAAAAAAATCTTAAGCTAATTTAATTTAAATCTAATTACCAGTTTATAGGCAACAAGGGGAAGAACAAGTTAAGCAGTACCATGATGATGCAATTAACAAAGGTCAGAATTTAGACAAGTCTACAAAATCAAAAAAAAAGAGAGTGGGGTGTAGAGGTAGAAATGAGTAGGAAACAAGACTGCAGGGAAGAGATGGGCCCCTAATGAAAGTTCTGATTACCCAAACTTAAGTTTTTAATTTCAACCTCTTGGCAATGAAGAGTTGCTGAGGTCCGTGAGCTGTTGAGCACAGAGTTTTGAAAGCAGGATGGAAGAAGGTCCTGAGATCACACTACAGGGACACCCAGGACTAAGAATAGGTTAGAGAAGAGTGAAGTCACGAGGGTCTGGTATCCAGAACAAGGCAGAAGGGGTGTGAAAAATCTCCTGAAAGGACAAACTGAGAAGATGGTGACATTAGAAATCAGTGCCTAGGTGAGGGGAGAATTCAAAATGATGTTGAAATGTCCTGTGTCTGGGTAACCGGGAAAGAAAATGGTGTTGTCCCAAATTCCCTAGCAGTCCAGTGGTTAGGGCTCAGCACTTTCACTGCCAGGGCCCGGATTCTATCCCTGATCAGGGAACTAAACTAAGATCCCACAACCCATGCGGTGCAACCAAAAGAAAAGAAAATGTCAGTGTCTGTACCAAAATAAGAAATACAGTGGCTCCCTTCACTAAGGCAAGAAATCACATTAGACATCTCATTATCAATATAAATCTCAAAAGATTAAAAAAACCCACTCTAGCAAACACATCTGCCATGGGGGCACTCAGCCCCACTAGAATATCAACTATATGTTCATTCACTCATTTTCACCTAACAAACATTAATTAAAATCTAATCACTGTAAAGTCCTAAGTTAGGTGTAGAGGACCAGAAGATGAATTAGACCCAGACCCTGCCTTTGACAAGCTCAGTTCTACCTTATTTCCCTGTCAATGAACTGCTGCCTATAAATGCACCCAACCCGCTTCACAGAGATGTCGAATCCCTGGCACCAGTCCCTACATGCTGCGTGTGGATACAGCGCATATAGGTGCCTGCGTGCTCAGCCGCGTCTGACTCTTTGCAACCCCGGACTGTAGCCCTCCAGGCTTCTCTCTCCATGGCATTTCCCAGGCAAGAATACTGGAGTGGGTTGCCATTTCCTCCTCCAGGAGATCTTCCTGGCCCAGGGATCGAATCTGTGTTTCCTGCATTGCAGATTCTTCATCACTGAGCCACATGGGAAGCCTCAAAACTTCAGATCTTGGTCTGGGGGACTCAGCATCTATTGTGCCTTCCTTTAAACTGGGAAAGTCGGTCCTCTCCACTGTCCTCCCAGTTCCTTACATCATGGCTTGCCTATACTTTTGCCCATAGCACAAAGAAGTAAAAGGCCAGTCAGTATGCCCTTCATAATTCCTTAAAGTTGAGGGTACAGGAAACAGGATGAACCATATGAGCTTTAAAAAGATAAATATAGGTTATGGCTTGACCCATCTTTGCTGGGTTCCAGAAAGGTAAGACAAGAGGAGGAGGCCTCACTCCACTCATTTCTCAGATAACTGTGAAGTTCAAAGGAAATGTGCTAAAGACACAGATATAGAGTGAAGCGGCCTAAACTGAGATCCTGGCTACATGACAAGCAGTTTATCAAATGCTAATCGGCCTCAGAGGACAAGTCAATGAGGTAGGTGAAACCCCCAAAAATGTTCTAATGGGTTAAGAAAGGCATAAATCTGTGCAGTGCTAACAAGATTTTTAGGTGCTGCTTCTTTCTCTCAAGTTTATGAGCTTCCCCTTTCTTCTTCCTGACTCTCTTTGCAACCTGTGGGGCTTGTGAGGTAAGGATGAGGGTTGTAGAAGACGCCTGTTGAGACAAGAGGACAGGGAACCCCAGGGCAGGCTCCCGGAGGCAAGAACACAGAGACCTGGCAGCTTTCCTACAAAAGAGCAGGGAAGTCTCAAGATGGGACAAGAGTGAGACCTCTCTTGCAGAGACACACAGTGACTAGAAGACATTCCAATCCTGTGGTGCTTTCTAGCCAACTGAAAGGAAACAAATGCAGTTCCCACCCCAGCCTACAGCTTCACTAGACAGGCTGCAGGGGAAGGCAGTGCAGACTCACATGCCGTCAATGATCCTGATGAAGACACCGCAGTCCTGGAGCTGCAGCACAGCCTCCACTGGGTCAGCCAGGCGCAGACTGTTCACCTGCGAGGCAAAGGGAAGCACTTGGTGAAACCATCATTAGTGCAAGAAGCCCTGGGGTTTGCTCCTTTCCCCAGGTGTTGGCAATTCTGCTTGTTCTGAGTGCCTAAGTTGCTTCAGTCGTGTCTGACTCTCTGCAACCCCCTGGACTGTACTCCGCAAGGCTCCTCTGTCTATAGACTTCTCTGGGCAAGAATACTGGAGTGGGTTGCTATTCCCTTCTCCAGGGGATCTTCCTGACCCAGGGATCAAACCTGCATCTCTTATCTCTCACTGCATTGGCAGGCAGGTTCTTTACCACTAGTGCCACTTTGGAAGCCCCTTATGAGCACCTATAGTTGCAGCTAAAGGAAAGCAGGAACAGGCGATTTTAGGACTTTTAATTTCAGCAAAGGAATGCTGCTGCACCAACTCATCCACTAAAGGCCACCTGAAAGCTACTCTCAGAGTCCTTCCTTTGACTTCAATTGAATAAGAGCTTAACTTCTCCTAGAATGTTCCAGCACTCGGGTGTATTTTAAATATAATTTGGCATAAAATGATTCTAGAAAGAACGAAAGAAACTTGTACCCCAAAAGAGGAACCTGAGGTTGGCAGTGAGGGGTAGGAAAAAGAAAGGCTTTTTTTTTTATACAGCCCTTTGTTATTTCTTGAATGTTTACAGCTCAGATATTACATTTTACAGCCCTTTGTATTTCTTGATTTTATAGCTCTTGGAATCTGAATTTTGTATCCACTCAAAGTTGATATTAAATGCCAGGTATATTTTACATACTCCCACAGAGATATAAAATCTAGTAATTGATGCATTTTTAAATTTCTTCCAGACATGAAACTTTGGCTGAGGCAGGGAGAAATGATGGGAACATGTGATAACAAAGAAAAAAGGAGGGAGAGAGGAAACGAAGAGCTACAAACCCCCAAGAAAAACGTGTCAGTTCAGCTTCAATCGCCTTTCCCGCTCCTGGCCTTCAGGCAGGCATTCATCTAACTCAGTCTTTGCCACTAGAAAGCTCACCACCAGTCACACACAGTGAACCAGGTACAGAGGTTATTCAACAAGCATGCACGGCTGACTTCCACAGGAGAACCTCATAAATTCCACTGTACCAAGGGCAGAAATCTGGCTAAAGTTGACCTCTGCAGTGCCTTATTAGGAAGGAAGGGTTTGCTAAGTCAATCAACCATATATGCAAGACTGAGGGAGAAGGGAGACATATCCTGCTTTACAAGGTATTTTTTAAAACTTCAGAATAGTGGTTATGTGCAAATGAGTAGATTATATTAAAAGTACTCTTTTTTCATTGAAGTAGTTGATTTACAAAATTATTAATTTCATAGTGATTCAGTACTTTTGCAGATTATCCTCCATGATAGGTTATTACAGACACTGCAAATAATTCCTTGTGCTATGCAGTATATCCTTGGTGCTTACCTATTTAGTGTAGCAGTTAATCCCACACCCCTAATTTGTCCCTCCCCCCTCAAATGTGCTCTTCAACAGGCACTAGGCTAGAGGCTCCCAGACAAGGGTTTTGAATCCAGCTCCTCCCTCCACTAAAACATTTGTTACCAACTTTGTTTCTTTCTGCACCTGTTTTCTCACTTGTCAAATTTACCTTACCTTAGAGGGCCAGTGTGTGTTCAAATGAGATTGTGGATAAAAGAACACATTACCAAATAAGAGGACTAAATGCAAAGCACTATTATGGTTAATAAAAGCTAAAATAATGAAATAGATCCAGGAACACTTCTACTTCTTAGTTAAATTAGCTGACTGCACTGGAGAATCATGAGGATGAAAAAAAAAATCAGTGATCAGTTATAGAAATAATAGTACTTATTTCCATTAAATAATTTTATATTAAGAACTTCTGAATGAATCTAAATTAAAGTAGATTGAAAGTAAAAACAAATAAAGTGTGGAATATAAAACAGAACTTTTCATTGGACTCTTAAAATCATTTATACTATCTTTGGGGGCATGAGTGTGTGCGTGCGTGGGGGGGGTGTGGTGCATGTGTTTAATCTAATTAGAAAAGGCCAGTGTGAATTTTTAAAGAAGATTCTGAATATTTCAAGCCATGGTCCCTTTTCATCTGTTGAAAATGAAGAGACTGCAATGACTTAAGCATCCAAAAACTATCTTCTTTTAATATCTGAACCTACATAAAACATTCAAGGGCTATGAATGCTCGTTCACTAACAAGATTGGAAAAAAATCATACCAGTTAGCTGTTTAACTTGAAGAATCAGGATTCATCTCATATAAATTAAGCAATAACTCAGCAATAGTTTCTTTCATGGATATAAAAATATATTTCCTTCCTGTGCATTATTTTGCTCTCAAATGAGAAATCATTTGAAAGCTGAGGAAGTAGACAAGCTCCTTCATCTCTAGTCAGGATATAAAATGTGAGAGGGCCAAGCTCACTGAAGAATCCAGGAACTTCCTGTAAAGCTTCCAGGGTCATTTACGGTTGCTGAATCTTAAAGTTCCTTATATTCCCTACAATAATTTATTCACTATAACTGCTGGGTACAGAATAATTTCAAGCCATACTTCAATTTAAATAAAATATAGGTTTACCTTTACATTAGAAAATAAATTATTGAAAACCTGGAAAACAAAAAACTCCACTCACTCTAGTATTTTAATATCTGTACTTGTAACATTTTGATTTCTTTCTTTCTAACCTTTTTTCCTAGGTCACTAAAAAAATCACCAACCTTTTTTCCTAGGTCACTAAAAAAAATCACCGCTGTGATTGTCACATACATGTACACCACTCTTCTCACTAGCAAGCATTATTCCATGTTGCTACAGTGTCATAAAATCCACTTTAGCTGCCTAACGTGTTTAAATTGAAAAACTGTATCTAACTATATTTTAATATACTAACGCACCTTCACTGTGATTTTTCAGAAAAGTAAACAAGTATCTGCTGTTAAATAAAACCAGTCTTTTTTGTGTCTTCTCTGTAAGGAGAGTAGTCACTATAAAACCAAGCCTAAAACTGATATAAATAAACTGATAAACTTAAAACAATGTAGCTGAAGGACTCCCCTAAAGATCACTTAATCAACTGAACTAGGCACACAGACACTACAACCAGTCTTTTCCTGGGGAAGAGGAGAAAGAGATAATGCTTCTAATACAGACATAAAACACGGAAATGTAAATAAAAAATATAAATATAAAACACTATACAACTAAAATTTGTATCTATTTCAGAAACTAAAGACTAAGAATGCACGTTTTGTACACTAAACACATTATTTCCTGACTACAGATTTGACAGTGATTAAAGACTTTTAGTAAATCCACTCTACTTGGAAATTAAACATACATTTCCCAATTCTGTAATTTTTTCTTAAAGTTGGCTCTTTAATTGGTCCTTTTTGATCAGTAGTTAGGGTGACGACTAAAATACCCTCTACCAAATTACATGCCCAGGCAGTACTTTAATTACTCATTTTTCATGTCTTTATTTATTAGCCACTCTCTGTAGCATATTTATTTATTGACTGGTCACTCTGTGAGGCTTGCTATTTATTTATTTATTGGTCACTCTGTGCAGCACACAGGACCTTAGTTCCTCGACAACAGATCAAATCCATGCCCCTGCCGTGGAAGCGTGGTGTCTTAACCACTGGACTGCCAGGGAATTCCCCCAGGCAGTATCTTAAGTGTTTTTTACAGACATTATCTCATATTCTCATCATAACTCCATGAGGCAGTATTATTATTTCCATTTTTAAAATGAGGTGCTGAGAGGCTAAGTAACTTGTCCTGGGTCACACAGATAAGCCAGAGCAACAATTCCAAGCTGGGCTGTCTGACTCTGAGATCCACACGTGTCATCATTACACTGTGTGGCTTCTGTTTCTCTGTAGCTTTAAGCTCCCAATGCTCAGCATTATTTTTTCATTTGCCACTGTCTTAGGCAGAAGTATATGAAAAGACCTAGCAGAAGAATTTTGGTGAAGTAATCAAGAAGGCACTAGGAGGACAATGGAAGCTAAAGAAACACAGTAAAGAAAGCAAGGAGAACTTTGCCCTGAGATTAAAGGCCTTCCAAGACCAAAGTCCCTACACGTCAATGAAATTCAGCATCAATCCTTTTTCAGAAACATGAAAGAAAAAAAAAGAAACATGCACAAGGAGGGGGTAAACATGGGTCCCCATGCTGTTTTGCAGCCACCCTTCTCATTACTAAAAGGGAATATATACCTAAGAGAAGCCTTTTCTAAGCTATACAAGTAAAGTTATGGATCACTTGTCAGCAGCAACATCATCAGAAATAATAAAAGTTAAATACCAAGAGGAGGGCTTCCCTGGTGGCTCAGTGGTAAAGAATCCACCTGCCAATGCAATAGACATGGGTTTGATACCTGGTCCCAGAAGATCCCATGTGTCTCAGAGCAACTAAGCCCATGCACCACAACTACTGAGCCCAGGAACTGCAGCTACTGAGCCCACACACTGCAACAAGAGAGGCCACCACCACGAGAGGCCCACGCACCACAACTGAAGAGCAGCCGCCTCTCGTCACAACTAGAGAAAAAGCCCTTAAAGCAATGAAGACCCAAAATGGCCAACAGATAAACAAATTCTAAAAAACTGAGGGGAACTCAGCCGTAAGAACAAAATGATGCCATCTGCAGCAACAAGGATGGACCTAGAGGTTCTCATTCTAAATGAAGTCAGACAGTAAAAGACAAATACCACATGATACCATTGGTATGGGGAACCTAAAAAGGGGCTACAAATGAACTTATCTATAAGACCAAAATAGAGTTACAGATGTAGAAAATAAACTTATGGTTACAAGGGGATAAGCGGAGTGAGGAATAAACTCGAAGATTAGGACTGACAAATACACACTACTATACATAAAATAGATAATTAATAAGGACCTACTGTACAATACAGGGAGTTCTACTCAACACTCTGTAATGGCCTATATGGGGGGAAAAAAGCTTAAAAAGAGTGGATATATGTATTTGTATAACAGATTCATTTTGCTGTACATTTGAAAGTAATACAACATTGTAAATCAATTATACCTCAATTTAAAAAAAAAGCTAAGGGAAAAGGCAAAAGAAAACTGTGTTTTCTTTATCTGGAGAGGAGAAGACTCTACATAGGCCTGACTCCTAGAGAACTCCTCTCTTACCTCTCCCAAGCTTCCTGGAAAAGTGTGGCACACAAAGGAGAGGAAGACCACTCACCCAAGTGAGGAGTGCAGCCGCCCGGGTGGCATGGAGCGTCATCTTGGTGAAACCAGACAGTCACCCCGATGTACCTGGAATCCAAGAGAAGAGGCAGGACGGTTAATTATATCAGATATCCATGATGAAGGCAGAAGGGGGAAATGGCTTCATTTACCAGCTCTGATAAATCACTCTTTACTCAGCATTTAATCTACCAAGGCACCATGGGAGTTTTTAGAGAGCTCAGAGCATACATCAAAATTATTCTATAAAACATACAGAGTCATAGCTGACAATAAAGAACTCTGCATTTAATTCAACATCCACAAGCTCTACACACAATGTTTCTGTCCCTTAGAAAATACAACACTCAAAGCTGGACTTCAACCCTATTCTTTGGGACGTGGTGCCCTTAAAACATGGAACAAACATGGTTTTTCAGACACACCTAGGTCTGAATGCTGATTCCATGTGACCATGCTCTTGTGACCTTGGACAAGTAGCACTAATTTCTTTTAGTCTCAGTTTCCTCATCTGCAAAATGGGATCTGCAAAAACCTCTCTGGGTTATTTACTGTGATGCTTCAAGATAAAATAGATAAAGCAAATAACACAGTGCCTGATACACATTTAGGTATTCAATAAATGATCACTGTCCTCAAGCAAAAAGATTGATTTCTGGCTCTGTCTTTAGGTACCTGAAGTCTGCCTAATTAACAATAACCAAGGTCTTTGAGGAAAACCATCAAATTCTAGATTTTTATATCCCCCACAGAAATGTCAAAGACATGGCTCAAATGGGAGACTGGATGAAGCCAAATCCAATTCGGGCAGAGATCCCAGGGGACAGTTAATGAAAGATTAGGTGCTTGTCCTGGTATTTTTACTCCCAATTTTCCTTTCCAGTGAGAATCTTCCATCTGCCTGCCAACCTGCTCAAGAGACCACACACCTGGTGACTAAACATTCCCCAACATCTCTTAGCAGCTCCCATAATTTCTACAAATCTTCATGAGAGTAATCAGCCCACCCTCAACCTCCTACTGCCACAGGTGCCAAGTCTGTCACTACTCTAGTAGGAGAAACAACAGTGGTAAGAGCCACATCACCTGTAACTCTCCCCACATATCAGCATCTCCAAGGTGTGGGTTCTGTGGGACCAACACATGCTGAGTACTATATCTGAATACAAGGTACTGGGGATAAGATACCATGCTTGTCCACAAGGAGCCCACTGTCTAATAGGGGAAAGAGATACATAAATCTCATAATCCACTACCCATCATCTTGTAGGCCTTCCTCTGCAAGTGTACTCTGCTTAATAAAACCAACCAAAAAGGTTATTTTCTTAGTCCTTACATATGCTCATCCTGTGCTGGAAACTACATGGGAAATGGGAGACAATGCATGGTCCCTGCTTTGAGGGGCTTGCAGCAGGAAGTAAAATTAAACATAGAAGACACCCTAAATAATAGAAGAAAATAATTAAATGCCAAATATAACTAAATGCTAATTGTAATTAATTGCTTCCTGACCCTGCAAAACCCAATGTGATTCCACCTGCCATACGAACGTCACAGTTTTGGAAATGAGCCAATTCACCCAGGTTTTGGCAAACACAAGTGTAGTGGTTAAGAGAGAGTTCTCAGGAGGACAGAGAAGCTAACGGGCCTATGTATTCCTCAGTTTTGGATGCTGTTCACCCGGGGTGGCCTATCTATGGGCAATGACTGCCTTGCTCCCTCAACAGGATGAAGGCAGATGGCCTCAACTACTGAACTGCAAAAAGGCTTTTCTGGTGGTTGGTCAAAGCTGTCACAAGGACTACACTTGGCCCTTGGAGTAAAGGCAGCAATGTGCAAATGCTATACTGGGGCTTCTTTAGGGGTCAGGAACAAGGGCAATGAGGCCCTGATCACCTCGCCATCAACTCCCCTGCTGCCTCTCCAGACTTGCTGTCCTTTTGATGAGGCCCAAAACTGCAGTCAGAAATTGCATTTGCAACCGGAGGTGGATCTTGCCGCCTCTGAGAGATTCCACAGCTGTGTTGCTAAAAATGACCTGACCCACCTCTTCCCTTCATCTCAGAGGCAAAACACACAACCCTTATGTCCTCCCAGGGGAGCCTGTCTAATACTGGTGTCAAGGCAAATGCCTTCTTCCATGATCCCCAGGCACAGGAACAGGCAAAATTCAATATTCAACCTAAGGAAAGACCTTATCAGGTCAAATCCCACAGAGGGGCACTTTCTCAAAGACAGAACACTGGGGTGAGAGCCTTTAGGGCAGCTCAGTCATTCACTTGCCTCTGGGTAATGAATGACTGAAGCCAGTGGCACAGCTAGACCTCAGCAATGGGACTACAACTTTAAGCAGACCTTGGCTTGGAACCCTAGGGCTCCCAGCCAGAACACCATCCTCCACACCCTCCCCCTGAAATCTGAGGCAGGCCCCACCCAGAAGACTGGGTGATGGTGATGGAAAAACAGATCCCCGAGATCACAGCCTGGAACCATCTCACAGAAAGGTCTGCTAAGATTCACCCCCAATTCAATCAGGCAATTCATTCCCAACCGACCCCAAAAACCCTCAATCAACAAATTAACAAATAAAAATCTTGAGATGCAGGCCCTCTGTGGACAACTTCAGAATTCCCACCTATCTCTTTCTTTGAAAAGAAGTGCCCTCAGCAGAGAAGGCACTCTCTCTTTGCCCTGGGCTCAAGAAGGAACCAAGACACAAAAGCAGCCACCTTATAAACCAAAGGTCTTGTAACCTCTTGACATTTTCACAACTGACATAATGTAACTCCCTCATGTCAGGATCAATCCTCACATTTAAGGTAACTCCTCTGTTCCCAGAGAAGATAAATCAGGACAAGAACTTGACACTCAAGAGATACGCAGGGACCTGGCCTGTACCCTCTCTGGGTCTTAAAGAGTTAAAACCTAGTCCTGGTTTCCTACCAGGGCTGAAGCTAATGCAAACCACCTGCTCAGATGCAAGGACCAGGACTGGAGGGTCAGGTTGCTGAGCTCTGGGGTCTGTTCTGGAAAAGCTTCGTTCTAAGCACTGACCAACTACAGGCCAAATGCCAGAGTTTTGAGTTGTGGCAGCACTACTCTCCTTACCCCCCCCCCCCAAACTGGGCGCCAGCTCCTCTGAGACTACTTCTTAGCCACTGACTGCCCTCATGAACACCAAGATAACACCAAAGTGCCCTGTGGTCTCAGCTGCAAAACTGTACTGATCACTCAGAACAGAGGCCCTTGCCTCCGCTGAATCTTCATTCTTTTAGGTGCTAACTCCCATTCCCAGACTTTTGGGACCCAAAGCCCACACAAACCCTCACCTCAAAGGTTCCAGCTGCGTGACCCACTGCTTTTCTACCATGGGTTCCAAAGGCCCACAACTCATAAAGAGAAATGGCTGTCCCAATTCTGTGCCCATGCTCAATGGCAAGATTTACCACTACTTACCTAGACAGCCTGCCTGCTTGTGACCTCCATATGTCTTTCTAAAAGGATACCTCCACATCCACAGAGTGAACACCCTAATCCTGAGGGTGTTCCTCTCCTCTGACAGGAGAGGAGGCACACTCAGGCAAGCACCCAGACCTCATCTGGCAGATTACCTCAGAGTGGCCCCAGCAAAGGCCAATTCATGTCACCAGTGGATCATGGGTCATAAAGAACAGGATAGGAAATATCCTGCTGGTGCAGCCCTGACTAGGAGGAGGTAAAAGGCCCAAACACCAGCAGCTCTAAGAGAAGCCAATGAGGGGAAAACACAGTCCTCTTCAACCCCTGAGGAGTTCTGAGCAGGAGGTCTTGTCCAAGTCCAAAGAGTTTCTCTGCACTCCTGAGGTCAGGGCAAACCAGCGGTGCTGGCTGTACTCCCAAGCCCTGGAAGGGACTCACTCTGGACTCAGGCCTCCCCCTCTGCACACAGACCAGCCCCTCTGTGTAGCCCAGAATTTGGCCCAGTGTCCTGGTGAAGAACACGTGAAGGACTGCAAGGGAAACCAAGGTTTCCCTGGTTTCTTCAAAGTGGTTTACTAGTATCTGCCCTTCCCCCTATGCTCTGTAGGGTCCAGATCAGAAAGATGTGGGCACAAGGGCTGCAATCAAGAACCAGATCTAGGGCCTACAGCCCAACACTACACACACACACCCACTCCAGCAGCTTATCAGCACCTGCCCCCACTGCTGTATCAACACCCCCTGGTCCCTACCAGCGGACAAAATGAACCTTTTCACTCCCCACCGCTGTGTACACACCCAGGCCTCACTCGGGAGGAGAGACGCTCTCCCGAGCTGTCTATAGCTCAACGTGCAGGCGCACACGCCTTCTCCCTCCGAACAAAAACACACTGACATCTATGCGAGGGAGAAAGAAAGCGACCCTTTGCTCTAAAAGGCGCCAACTCCCGGATGTTGGCAAGCTCCGCTCCCAGCGCCTGTTTCTGAGTGTTTATTTGCTCTCCCTCTCCTCTCCCTCCCCTTCAAGGATGGCGCAGGAAAGGGAGGTGAGGGGAGGAGGGTCCACCGCACCCCCTCCTCCATGTTTGAACAAAACCCCAGAGAAACAGTGAGGGAGAAAAAGTCTCAGTGCAGGGGGGGAAAGGGGAGGGGGGCCTTACCAGACTCCCAAAGCCACACGGATCTAGAGGTTTTAATCCGCCATTAGCATTTAAATCTTGAAAGGAGAGGAGGAAGGGGGGGTCTAGTGGAAAGTAACCCCCCACACACAAAAGAAAAGTTGTTGGTTTTCTTCTCAGTCTGCCTGGCAGGAGCGATCTTCCTGGCTGACAGCCAGAAGTGCGTCACAGCCAGGAGTCTGCTTTCTTTAAAGGCGCAGCGAGCTTCCGCGAGCGGGGAGCGGGCCCTCTCCGCAAGGGGGGAGGGGCGGCAGTCGGGGGCCGGGAGGAGGGGGCCCGGCGCGCCGGGGAGGGAGAGCCGCCGAAGCCCGGCCCGCAAACAAGCGCCCAGGACGCGCGGGGTGGGGGCGGCGCGGGGAGGAGCCGGCAGACAAAAGTACTGAACTGCAGCAGTGGCGAGCGCCAAAGCAAACTGTGGCATAAACACAAGAAACGCACCTCACAGCGGCCTGCCTGACAAACCTGATATCCCCGGACACTCCCCCTCCGCGCTCTCAGGACGGCAGTGACAGCCCGTCCATCTCTGGCCGGCCGCTGCAGGGTAGGCCGCGGGCTGCCCCGCGGGTTAGATCAGCCCTGCCTGGAGGCGAGCAGGGCAGGGAGGAAGCCCCGGGAACAGAGGCTTTGGAGAGCGCGCGGGACGCAGGCCCTCGGAAACGAGGGGCGGCTTCCTGCCGGCTCCGGGGCGGGCCGCGTCCCTAAGCACACGCGCCGCTCGCTCGCACACAAAGCGCCGGCCTCTGTCCGCGGGCGCCGCCTGCCCTGGGACATGGCCGCCCGTTCCCCGAGGGAACCTCTCCAGCCCGTACCTTCTGCGTGGCTAGGCCGGCTAGCCGCACCGCGCCCGCTCCTCCCCCTCGGCCACCCAAACCAGGTGCCCGGGCCCACGGCGGCCCTGGAGCGCGGGCCTGCGCTGTCCTGTCCGGGTGACTGCGCGCTATTGTCGGCTGCGGAATGGCCGCCAAAAACCCCAGCTGTGCTGCCAGAACCTAATCCCCCGTTCCGCCGAGCACTGGTGGGGAGGGGCTGAGGGGCCGAGTCTCGGGGCCTCGGGCGGCAGGCAGGAGCCCCTCAACAGACACAGGCACTGGGACCCGTCGGCAGAGTCTGCTCCCGCCTCCCCTCCAGGGCTGAAAAGAAAAGATGTCTGACGCTCATAAAACAAAACCACAGTGTTTCCACCCACCAAACAATGACCCTCACCGATCACGAGAGAAACCCACCGGCCATCGGGAAGCCCCTCATCTTACTTGCATTTACACCACAAACATTTATTAAGCACCTATTATGCAAAAGTTACTGCTAGAGGACACTCTAGAGAGCATATATGCTCAGTCGTGTCCAACTCTTTGCAACCCCATGGACTGTAGCCCACCAGGCTTCTCTGTCCATGGAATTTTCCAGGCAAGAATACTAGAGTGGGTTGCCATTCCCTTCTCCACAGGATCTTCCCAACCCAGGGATCAAACCTGAGTCTCCTACACTGAAGATAGATTTTTTACCCTCCAAGCCACTAGGGAAGCCCAGAGAGCATACAAAGAAGAATCACACCAAGCATCTGTACTAAGGTAGGTTATAATTCCACAGGAGATAAGAAATGTGACTTGAAATTATATTTCAAGACAGCATGTGCTAATATTCACAAAAAAAGACACAAAAATTCTAACCAGTTGAGTAGGGAAGGACTAAAAGCTAAGTGATATTTTAATCTGAATCTTAAAACACATACGTAGAACTTGCCCACATAGAAATGAAAGCAAAAAAGTGTTGACGTAGTGAAGGAACAGACTTGAAGGGAGAATTGGGGTAAGATTTGGAAAATTCTCCACTTCAAGAAATGGAACAAATATTTAGATATTTATGTTATTGTTTGTTTCTAGCACAGAGATGTGGTGTGATGAGAAGTATACTTTGAGAACTTATTCTGTTATATAAATGAATGAGACTGGCAGCAGGGAAGCAGATCAGAAGGCTGCCATAACAGACAGGAGACAGGCAATGGGGAATGGGGTGAAGGTAAGAGAGTGGAAAGAAGGGGAATGAAAGACACAGTGGGGACAGGATGAAGGAAGGGGATGACTGAAAGCTGAGGGAGGAATCGGAAAGAAAAAAGTGGGAGGGGTGGGAGGGAGGACAGAGAAGCCATATACAGAATTAAAATAAGTGTAGAAATGCTAGGGATCACATTATTAATAGAACAAGAAGAAAACAAGGTGCAATAAATAGCAGCTAATTCTTACTGTGTACATACTATGTGCCAAGCACTGTTCTGCTGGTCTAGTTTGCGTTACAGAGAAGGCAATGGCACCCAACTCTGGTACTCTTGCCTGGGAAATCTCATAGATGGAGGAGCCTGGTAGGCTGCAGTCCATGGGGTCTCGAAGAGTCGGACACGACTGAGCAACTTCACTTTCACTTTTCACTTTCATGCCCTGGAGAAGGAAATGGCAACCCACTCCAGTATTCTTGCCTGGAGAATCCCAGGACGGTGGAGCCTGGTGGGCTGCCGTCTATGGGGTCACACAGAGTCGGACACGACTGATGTGACTGAGCAGCAGCAGCAGTGTGCATTATGTTAAACTCATTAATCTGAAAAACTCCCTTCAAAGAGTAGATACTATTATCACTCATCTTTACAGTGAGTAAACTGAGCCACAGAGATAAAATAATTTGCCCCAGATCACACAGCTTGTGAATGGCAGGACACGGACACCACCTGCTGTTCTGTGACACCCCCCCCCCCCCGCAGGTAACCTCTGAGTCTCAGTACTCCTATTTGTAAAACAAGGATAGATATTTATTTTGTAAAATTGTGATGAGGATTCAACACACTTCTTGTACTTAGTTGCTCAGTAGTGTCCGACACTTTGCAACTGAAAAGAAAAGATGTCTGATGCTCATAAAACAAAACCACAGTGTTTCCACCCACCAAACAATGACCCTCACTGATCATGAGAGACTCACCGGCCATCGGGAAGCCCCTCATCTTCCACTCACACCACAAACATTTATTAAGCACCAACTATGCAAAAGGTACTGCTAGAGGACACTCAGAAAGCATCATACATGCTCAGCTGTGTCCAATTCTTTGAGACCCCATGGGCTCTAGCCCACCAGGCTCCTCCATCCATGGGGATTCTCCAGGCAAGAATACTGAAGTGGTTGCCATGCCCTCCACCAGAGGATCTTCCCAACCCAGGGATCGAACCCAGGTCTCCTGCTTTATGGATTCTTTACTGTCTGAGGCACCAGGGAAGCCCAAGAATATCGGAGTGGGTAGCCTATCCTTTCTCCAAGGGATCTTCTCAACTCAGGAATTGAACAGGGGTCTCCTGCATTGCAGGCGGATTCTTTAGCAGCTGAGCTACCAGGGCACCCAGCACACTGACTAGCATGTAAGGCACAGGGTGGTACTTAAAGGTCAAGTCCTACTTAGGGATTCTGGCCCCTTGTCACCAAGGTGTCCAAGCAGAAGTTTGCTCACCATTTGTCAGGGAAGCTAGTGCTTCTTCCTGAAAGAGATTAGGTTCCCAGCCAGGATGCTTGCTTTCCTTCCATCAGTATGCCTCTGAGGATTTTACTTTAAGGTCAGCTCAAATATCAACACCTCAACTACTGGTTATCTTGTGATGGGTTAGACTGTAGGAGGGCTTTCTACGCTGGGTTTCTTTTTATGTTTGAGTTTATTTGTAATAACCATGTATTACACTGGTGATCAGAAAAATGTGTCTACATACTGCATTTGTTATTTGCATTGCCTTGACTATATATGCAGGGAAGTTGTATTTTCACATCTAGAATGTAAATTCCTCAAGGGCATGTCTATGATACCCCATAGTACCTAGGGCTCCTTGAATCTGTTCCACTGAACTACATCTGGATGGAAGGCTTTCAAATTCAACCTTCTGGCCACCAGAGAAGGACTGTGGTGAGTAGTGGGGGTGTTCTGGAAGGGGTCAGAACAAGGCCCACTGCTGCAGAGACCTCTATGGTCCCACTTCTTCTCCTGGACAGACCCTGTATCCTATTCCCATGGTATCACTTGCAGTCTTGTGGTTACCAATCGCTCTTGGTATTCAAAGATGCACCAGGAAAGTAAAGGCAAAGCAAAAACCAAAGCTTTTACAGAAAAGCAAGGAGGCAAACATAATTTAATGACTGGCATGATCAATACTCCAGAAAAGGTCTGAGGTGAAAGTAGGAGGCAGGCCTGCTAAAATCACCATTGCCACATCTGGCACTGTGTCAACTCTGAAGCTCCCTAGCACACGAAAGGATTGATACCAAGTCTCAAAAGAATACAAGAAGTCCTCCTCCCGCCCTCCCTTGGCTCTAAACTCAAGACAACAGCTTCCAGCTGTGCGGCCTCAGAGGCGCTGAACTCTCCTCTGGAACCTCTCCACCGCAGCTGCCAAGCTTCTGGGCCTGCTCCTCAGGACAGCCCAAGGAGCTGGGCCAGTTTCCCCGGCCTCTCCCTCCCCTACCAGAGTGCCACTCCCCTCCCTTCCTCTGCCCTCCCTTCCCCTCCCCTCCCCTCCCAGGGCAGCCAGCCAGAAGAACCTCTCCACCCCTCCTCCCAGCCTAGCCAGGCAGTCAGCAGGCCACAGGGCTCCTGCTGGATTCCACAGCCCCTGCTCACGGTTACCAAAAGATTGCAAGAAGAGTGGTAAAATCATTTTTAAAAGAAAGAGAAGGAGGGGAAGAAAACAACACCTAACATAAAGTCTGAAATAGGCTCAAGGTAGAGGCTGGAGGCGTTGGGGATGGGTGCAGCACGCACAAGGTGTTTTCAAAGCGTCTGGTATATTACATCTGAGTTGAGTGGTATATGGTGTATGAGTGTTTATTATTCTTGTTTAAGATATAAACATTATGATTTTTTAAAGTGTATTGTCATCTTTCCAAGTTTAAACTGAAGAAAGGAAGGGAGCTATTCCCCTGAGACTGCTCATGAATGAGTGGTTCTTAATACGAATCATTTGCCTGGCATTCACAGCCCTATGGGACCCGGCCCAGGTCTTACCTTCCCCAATCACTGCCCTTACCCAAACCCTCCACCCTGCCAGACTAGGCTTCGCACTGTCTTCTGAGGTCCCTCTGAACCTCACACCTCAGCCTACCAGCCTGGGAGAGAAGCTTTCACCACAGGAAGCTACAGGCTAAAGCCTAATGAGAGCCTCTTTCTCAGTCCCTACAGGCCCTCCCACAAGGAATGTTGGCAGGAGAAACGTTTATGGATCCACTACCCTATGCAATGCCTTCTAAGTCCTTCCTCTGCCACTTGATGTCCTAGCATAATAAATGCCTAAAGACTATCATTATTGTTGTTGCTGTTACTGTTGTAATTAATGGCTAACATTTAATGAGCACTTGGTATGTGCCAGACACTATGCTAAACACTTCTTAGCTTTACTCTGTTTAATCGTCACAATAACCCAGTGACACAATAACCCAAAATACTATGATTATCCCTAATTTACCAAAATGGAAAACTGAGAATGGTTACATAACCTGCTGAAGGTCACAAAGAATAAGTGTTGGGGATAAAATCTGAGCCAAATTTGAGCCCAGATCCCATCCTCTTACATGGTCAGGCAAGTCTTAAGGAAGGTTTTATTTCTAAAGATGACAAAATCTGAGGCTCAGGAATTAAGTGACTTGGTCACCTGAGTAGTGAGTTGTCTATCTGGTCTCTCAACTATTCTCTGCTGCTCTTGAACAAGCAATCATTGAATGAAAAAAAAAGGTAGCACATCTTCAGTGGCTCAAAGAAGCCTCGTACCTCTACCTCCTCCTAAAAATCAACTGTTTAATCAAAAACACTCAACAGTTCCAATTTCCAAGGTAACCCCTAAAGGGACTTCCCTGGTGGTTCAGTAGCTAAGACTCCACACTCCCAATGCAGGGGACTCAGATTCAATCCCTGTAGGGGAACTAGATCCCCTATGCTGCAACTAAGAGTTTTCATGCCACAACAAAGATCGAAGATCTTTTGTGCCACAACTAACACCTGGCGCAGCCAAATAAGTAAATTTTTTTTGAAGTAATCACTAAAGTTTTTTTCTGAAGATGCAAGAGCTTTATAAACATTTAAGGGTCAAAACTCTTCTGAATCAGCAAGCACAGAAAAAAAGTCTTCTAGAAGGGATATTGGACATATCTAAAGGGTGAGAAGCCATGGAAAAAGAAGGCTGGAGGAAATACCATTGGCTGGAGGGAAGGACAATATTTCAGAATCCTGACCTGGAGCTTATTTACCAGGCCTCATTCTCCCTCTCCAGAGGGTAATGGCTAAGTAATGAGGCAGTGTTGGCAAGCCTGAGCTTCCTGGGGAGAAAAGCAGAGGGCATATCAAAACCCAGAGAGGATTCATTATGACATCCAAGAGGCTCTATTCACTTCTCCCTCAAGGAGGTCTTTCTACAAAACACCTAAGAACCTGTTCACCCTGTTTCATTGTCACAGAGGAGCCAATGGTTCTGTCCCTACAGGCAACATATCTAGCACAGTGTTTGCTCACAAGCACAGAACTGATGATGAGAAAGGTCAAAAAAACAAAAGGAACAGTTTTAATGTAAAGATTTGCAACTCCTGGAGACAGCCTTACCAGTAATAGAAAACACACTAGGTTTGGTGTTGGAAGTGACTGGAGGGAAATTCTGCATCAGCCACAGACTGTACTTGTGGCTTCAAGCAAGGCACTTGCCCTAACTTGGGCCTCAGGAAAAGGTGAGGGTCAGATCATATCTAAAGGTATCTCCAAAAATTTCCCATGATTCTTTCTCCAGGACACCATTCTCAACAACAAGAATCTTGCAATAAAATGAATTTCCTCAGTACCTGGTCAAAACCCTCACCAGTTAGGGCTTCCTTCTCCCCCAGATAGCAAGTCCACTAGAAACAGGCAGTTTGTCTGTCACCCTACTGGGTCCCATGCCCAAAGGGAGGCACTCAAGGGTGTTTCATTAATCCTGATGAGAGGAGGTCCTCGAAAACTGGTAGTTCCAACTTTGCATGGGATACAATGAAAAGTAATAAGAGAAATACTTGGCATTTACAAGGTTTCATAAATAAAAGCCACAGAGAAAGTGCAATTTATGATTACATTGATCTCAACACCCTAAAGAAAAGCAGCTTTCTAAACCTGGCCAACAAATCACAGAATCTCAAGGATTAATGGTCTTCTAGTTCCCCCTTAGATCAACATTGGAATACATGTGACAGCTCTGCTGAAGATTTCTTATCTTCTGCCTGAGAGAAATTTTACAGCTTATTTGTATGCCTGAGCAAGGCCTGCCAATTCAAGACAACTTGTGATTTCAGAACATGAGCTGGGAGAGCAGGATCCTGCTCAGGATCTGGTCTGTTTCAAGTAGGCTTTAAGTAGCCACAAAACTCAGAGGACATCTCCCTCTCTCCCATTCTCTCTGTCTTCCTCCTCCTCTCTCTCTTTCATATCTTCACCTCTCACACAGCACTGAAACCTCTGTCTTTCTGGTTCAAATCCACTTCTTCTACCACACCAGGATGATTGTAACCAATGACAGAAATGAACAAAAACATATTAATAGGGATTAGATTTCTGAGTGGGGTGCCAGATAACTCAAGAAACAAACCTGTCAATATGTTACTAATAAGTAAAATAAATGGATCTAGTGTCTAACATGGTCATGATAAAAAAGTTAAAAATTGAAAAACCCTAACATTTTAACAGATTTCAAGGATTTAAAGAAGGCTATGTCTCACGTCTCAATTAACCCCCTTAGAACCCTAAAAGGCAAGCATGTTTATTAACAGTGTTATACCTAGGACCCTAGGCTTCAAAAAAGAAGGCAAAGCTGCCCTCAGGGTCAACCACCAAGGCTGCAGAACCAGAACTCATCTTCTAAATTCACGGCTCTCTCCAGTCCAACTGAGCTACGTCCTATATACCTTTCCCATCAGCACAGCTTTTTATTCGTACAAAGCACTTTTGAATTCCTTGTTCAAACTGTCTCTACTACAGCTTGTGAAATGGGCAGAGCTGGAATCATTTTCTCCATCTTTAAAGACACTAAACAACATTCAACAAAATAACATTCCATATATCTGGTGTCACTGAGAAGTACAGAATCCCTCATAAGCAGTTTTTCTAACAAGTGAAATCTCCCTTTAGGACCAAACCCCTTTTGAAAAAAACTATTCACGATACAAAGTCCCCAAAATGCGTAAGATATGTTAGTCTTAGAGTTAATGAAATTTAATCAGAGACATTCAATTATAAACATGAAACAAACAAGCTACAAATACTGTGCTCAGATGAATGAGACAGGCTCGGAATCCCATGAAGAGACATACCTATAACTCATCTGAACATGAGCCCAAAGAACAAGGCCTTGGGTAGTGCTGAACGGAAGGTGAGAGGACACTGGGAAATGTAGCAGAGACCAGGAGTGACAGCAAGGAGCAGTGTGAGGCACTGAAGGTTCTGAGCATGAGAATGGCATCCGTGTTAAGTGCTTCGGAAAGGATGGACCTGGCAGGTCACTGAGTCCAGAGGCAAAATACAGCAGAAGTAAAACTGCTGCTGTCAAGCAAGGGCAGTAGGAACTTTTAAAAAAAAAAGTATATTTAAAAGGCACTGTGGAATAGGCTCCAAGATCTTAGGAAACAGGAGTATGGGAAAGGTAAGGAGCAGTAAAGACCTCTAGGATTCTCACTTTGGTAAAAGACTTCAGAAGAGGAACACAGGAGGAGCTACTGTTTTACAGGCCCTGTGAGGGATGGATTAACTCAGGAAGGCATGATGAGGAAAGCTTTACCGAGGAAGTAGCATTGAAGCTGGGTACTTAAAGTATGAGTAGGATGAGTAAGGTTTCACCAAAAGAGAAGCTAAAAAAAAAAAACATTCTAGCAGGGAGAACAGTATGTGCAAAGACAAAACTTATTACATCTTAGCCATGGCGTGCAGTTTTAGGAAGGTGTAGCAGATGGTGAGGCTAAGTAGCACTAAACTGTGAGGTACTGACATCACACTAAGGAATTTAGATGTTATCCTGGAGGTGATGGGAAACAATCAAGGTTTCTTTCTGAAGGGAAGAAGTAAAGGGGAGTAACATAGATCAGACCTATGTTCCTGGCTGTATAAAGTACAGGCTAGAATGGTGAGAAACAGGAAGAAGGCAATATAGCATAATAGTTAAGAGCATGGAGTCTGGAGTTGGGCAGACTAATTAAAACTCTGGCTCTAGGGATGTCCCTGGTACAGTAGACTAAAAAGTCCATCTGCCAATGCAGGGAACACTGGTTCAACTCCTGGTCAGGGAAGATTCCACGTGCCATGGAGCAACTGAGCCCATGCACCACCACTACTGAGCCCAAGCTCTAGAACCTTCAAGCCACAACTACTGAGCCTGTGAGCCACAACCACTGAAACCCTCATTCTCTAGGGCCTGTGCTCCACAAGAGAAGCTTCTCACAATGAGAAGCCCATGCAACAAAGAGTAACCCCCATTCACTGCAACTAGAGAGCCCCGGCATGTAACAACAAATACCCAGCACAGCCAAAAAAAAGCTGGAGCCATAAAAAAAAAAAAAAAAAAATTCCTGGCTCTATGACTTTAATAACTGTGCAAGCTTCCCCATCTGTAAAATTGGAGTATGAATACTTTCTCAGAGGGTGATATAAGGAATTTACAAGGTAGTATGTGTAAAGAAAGTGCTTAGCACGGTACCCAGCACAGAGGTTGAAAGTTCATTAGTAAAAAGTTACTTCTGTGTGTGGTCTAGTGCTGTGCATGCTCTTCCTCCTACCCAAAGCTTTCTCTTCCTGTTCACATGATTAATTCTAACTTATCCTTCACGCGTGACTGCATGCTAAGTTGCTTCAGTCACATCCAACTCTGTGGGACCCTATGGACTAGAGCCTGCCGGCTCCTCTGTCCACGGATTCCCCAGGCAAGAAAGCTGGAGTGGGTTGCCCTGCCCTCCTCCAGGGGATCTTCCCCACCCAGGGACCGAAGCCAAGTCTCTTATGTCTCCCGTGTTGGCAGGCGGGTTCCTTACCACTAGCACCACCTGCGAAGCCCCATCTTATCCTTCATATCTTTGCCCAAATGTTACTTCTCCATGTAAAAATCTCCCTAACCACCTGGATTAGGTCAGGCACAGCATCATAGTCCTTTCCTTTATAGCTCTCATAGTCTCTAGTTACATCTTTTTATATTTCATTCTCTTTTTTCTACTACTGTAAGTTCCATGAAATCACATACAGTGTGCTCACCACTGAATTCCTAGAATGGAGAAAAGTGCATGGCACCTGATAAGCATTTACTGAATGAATGAAAGGTTTCAAATTACGTTTTTAAAATGAACTGTTTATAGGATGCAATGTTTATATAGAAGGTTAGAGATATCAGCTTGGGTCACATTTGGAACACTGTGACTATAACCAGAAGTGGGTCTATGGTGGGACCATGCTTGCCCTATTGGGCCTGTAAAGGAGTGGTATATTCATTTGCTATTGAAATCAGCTAATCTTAGGTCAAAGCCTCTGCCTTACACAACTCTAGGAGGCACTAGCATTAAGAGAGGAAATGAGAGAAAAATGGAAGAAATTCCAAATCTTTGGGGATTCTATTTAGGTCTTCTATTCCTCTATATTATTTCCATTTTGGAGCATTTAACAGAAACTAGTGACTATACCAAATGTCAACAACAACAACAAAAAGAGATAATACTGGTAATTAAGAGAATGGATTTGGGATCAAACAAACTTCTTCATTTCTCTTCTTACTTGAGGTTCACATGATCTCCTGCTTGGAATTCTACCTCCCTCACCAAGAACAACTAGCAGTTGTGTTTGGCTTTTTACCACTGATAGTATTTTCCATCTACAAAATATTTCACATGATCTCACAATAGTTCTGTGAGGTAGATGTTATTGTTTTCATTTTATCAAAAAGAAATGAAGTTCAGAAAAGTATCTCGCCTAAGGTTACACAACTAAAGAGCGATATGACCACAATGCAACTCTAACGTTCTGGCTCCAGACTTGGAGCCCTTTCCAGCAGACTCACCCAAGATAACCATGAGCTATCATGACACATACTTTCACTCCTTTTAAAAGGAAAACAGCAGGGGGATAATGACTGGAAGGGTGGGTGTCATGGGATGCTGCTAAAGTTCTTGACATAGCACTAGTTACACAGGTATGTTCACTTTCTGTAAACTTTCAGGAGCTATATACTTTACAAGCTGTTCTATGTGTGTTATACTTTAAAAAGTAAATACCAGGCTAAATTACAACAGACTAATCAAAATTCAGAAGCATTAAGTTAGATGCCTCAGAACTACGTGTCTATTTACCTGACTTCTCAAATAGCAGCTACGTATAGGACACCTACCAGTTAATTAAGTACAAAATCCTTACACACTCAAATATCATAACCACCCACCCACTTCTCCCTACCCAGAATGACTAGGTGATATGAGTGAATCTGTTGGGATTAGGAGCAAGGAAAGCCCAGAAAGGGGCCAAGAATATATAGTTACTGGAAAAAAAAAAAAAAAAAGGCACTGAAAAGTAGAACTATCCTGTATCATCAATGACAAGATATCTCAATTTCAGAGATAATAAAAATGTGAAAAAGTAGCCAGTGCCAATTATAAAATGCATTTTAATTCCAGACTGTTAAAATGTAACAAAAACAAAAGGCATTTAAAAGTAAATGAAATACAATGTTCTAAAATCTCAAGAGGTGTTGCAACTATAGAACTGTAGGACCATAAACCTGTGCAATGTCAGGCCTAGAAAGGACCCTGGAGACCCATGTCTCCTGGTTCAAGCTCTTCATTTTACAGATGAGAAGACTTAGGCCTTTGTTTAACAGTTGTTAAATGACCTTATTAAATTAAAGCTCACACGTCAGAAAGTTTAGAACTACAACTACAAAGTTGGCTCCCTTACTCTTGCCTTCTCTTTCCACTACCCAGATACTAAACCCAAGAGAAGATTTACATGATAACTCTATTTTTACTTTCATAATTCTTTACTTCATTAACTCACTAAAAACATTTAAAGTACCGCTTAAAAATCAATTAAGATGAAAAACTATTTAGGAAACTTCATTTTTTACTCAGGAAGTTTATCTTCCTTGTTCTGTAAAACCAATGAAACAATACAAAGTTAGATAAAAACAAAATTAGCCTCCCATAATCTCTCAGCCTCCAAGTCCTCCCATAAGATAGAAAACATCAGGGACTTCCATGGCAGCCCAGCAGTTAGGACTCCGTGCTTCCACTCTGGGGGGGTGGGGGTGGGTGGGCTGCATCTCCAGTTAGGGGACTAAGATCCCACAGGCTATGCAGTGCAGCCAGAAATTAAGTTAAATGGACAACTTTCGGGCTTTCAGTTCCTAGGCTTGTGCAGACCTCACCATAATTTTAAAAAAAGAAGTGTTATCAGATTTTTCCAGGCTCCCAAAATCATAAGCACAAGCTTATTTTTTATATTTTAAGAGGATTTTTTAAATTGTTCTCTATTTTTCAAAAACTAGGTTTATATATTAACTTATTTTTCTGCAACTTATTTTTCTCACTTAACAATTGATTATGAACATCCCAAGGGCCAGTAAATTTAATTCTAACTCATACTTTAAAAAATCTGTATAGGGAGGGAGGGGTTTCTGGAGGGGGAGCATATGTAAACCCATGGTGATATCATGGCATTGTATGACAAAAACAATAAAAGGGAGGAAAAAAATAAAATAAAATAAAAAATAAAAAATCTGTATAATAACAGTGCATATAAAGGATATACCATAATGTGGTCACATATTTTCCTATTGATGTACGTGGATATTTCCAGTGTTAGATTTCAAATGGCGCTATAATGAATATCCCTGTACATATTTCTTTTCAAATGAAACAAAAAACTATTTCTACACACACACTTTCCTTGTTGTCCCAAACATGACTGCTTTTTTTCCTATCAACATCCAAGCCTTGCACGCTCACTGAATTCCTCTGTGGGCCCCGTGTGATAACCGATAATAAAGCAATTTGGAGAATGTCAAGACAAGACATACGATAGTTACTGTTAGTAAATCAGAATTGGCCTGTCTGGCTGCCTCTCCCAGCCGCCTGCGCACAGTGCCCACCCATCCCCTCATACATGTGCTCCTTGTTCTCGGCCCAGCAGCTGCTTCCAACTCAACTGACATGGGCAGAGCTGGCTTGGCGAATTAATTCTACTGTGTCACACTCCCGGCCCACCAGCTATCCAAACAAGTGGGAAGGAGGGAGAATACATTATCACCATGAAATAATATAATAAAGAAGTACACAGAGTAAAATGCAAAACACCCCATTTGTCAAACTTTTAACCCATGTTTGCCAATGGCACTTCCTTCCTCAGAAGTACCAGTTAGAAGTTTGTTGTATAGCCCTTCAGACTTTTCCTAAGCATGCACACACATGCACATATGTATGGATACACATGTGTGTGTATTTAGACAAAGTGTGTGTGTGTCTGGTCTACCTACCTGCAGTCACACTGTATAATTTGTATTATGAAAGAAAGCTACAGTGATAAATAGTGAGCCTTTTTACATACAAGCTAATATTTCTCTAGGATATGTACCAATAACTGGAACTGATGAAGTCTGTGCGTGTTAAATGTTGATAAGTACTCCCAAATTAGCATCCAAAAAAGTGTACAAATTTATAGTTCCATTAACAGAACATAAAAATTCCCTTTCCAACCCCCTTCCAAAAATAGATGTCATTTTTTTATTTTACCGATATAAAGGATAAAAAGCAATATACTTGTTTTAATTTACATTTTCCTGATTTCCAGAAAAGTTAAATATCCTTATGTGTGATCAGTCATTCTTATTTTTAATAGAAAGAATTACCATTTTGAATTTAAACAAGAGAACTCAAGAGAGGCTAAGGTGACATGGCTAGTAAGTAGCAGACCTCAAAGCTAAAATTGTCAACAACTTCTCATCAAAGCTAGGCGTTCTGACAATCTAAAGTATTCTCCATGACCCAGAGGTCACCAACCTATGCCTGATGGCCAGCTGCCCCTAATTTGTAAATCAAGTTTTACTGGAATAGCCATGCCCATTCATTTATGTGATGTCTATGGCTACACTTCACTTCACCAATGGCAAAGGTGAATAGTTGGAACTACATGGCCTGCAGAACAAAAAAGATTTATACCCGGATTTAAACAAAACAATTTAACACCTAAAAAGTTTCATAATGAGATTAACTGTTGTCCAATTGATTGGAGTGTGGCTGTGTTAGAGAGTGTGGCTCATTTTAAAATAAATTTATATGCAGTATCAGTCTGGAATATAATATTGAAGAAAGGAATCCAAAACACTCAAAAGAAGGCAAAAGACATTCTTCTACTTCTTGATTGGAACACTACTCTAAAGAGTTTTCTATGTGCTAGTCTTCATCCTCCTTGTCTCTTTAATTTCAACTGATAAGAAACAGGTCCAGTTCCTAAGGTCCTTCAGTGACATGGATAAGCAATGTAGCTCCCACTCATATACTAGGATAATATGAAACCAATGGAAGCCCCACTCTCTCTGCTGCTAACTATCCCTTCCCCGCCACCACCACTACATTAGAGATCTCTCTCCTTCCCTTTTGCTTAGAGAGAGAAGATTCACTAGGAAGCAGCTAACATTTCCAGTATGTCATGCCACAACTGAGACTGGGCAGAGCCAAACAGACAAACAAACAAAAACATTTTTTAAAAAAAGTTAGGGCCCTGATTTTTGTGAGAAAGGGAAGCTGATTCTCGCTTTCTAGATCCTATTCCTCTTAAGATCCTGGCCATAAAAGTAAGTTATTTCAACTTGGAATTTTAGGCCATTCAGTTCCTGTAGGGCAGATGGGGAAAGTGCCATTATCCTCATTCTGTAAATGAGGAATTGAGGGTAACTTATCCTTTCATTTCCAAAGGTCATTTTAGCAAATAGGACCTTCACACAATGGCACCTCCACCCACTTTCTTCTTCTATCCTCTCCCAAATGTTGATCTTATAAAACAATGGCAAAGAAGCTGACTTTATAGGGAAGCCCATTAGTATGTATAAAATTACATAATTTAATATAATAATGGAAAGATAACAACCTAGGATTTTAATTGAGAAACTAATGATTAAAAAAGGAACACTGCATTTTCTTATGTAGGTAATCAGGCATTCTTTAAATGATTCTCTGGAAAGAAATTTGGCAATACATATCAAGAACCTAAAAAATGTTCATATTCAAACATGCTAAGTGAAATAAACTAGACAAAAAAGGACAAAAATGGTATGATCTCATTTATGAGGTACCTAGAAGGGGCAAGTTCACAGAGATAGACAGTAGAACAGAGGTTACCAGGGAGTGGGGAAGGAAGGAATGGGAACTATTGTTCAATGGGTACACAGAATCTGTCTGGGATGATAAAATGGCCTGGAAATGAATAGCAGTGATGATTGCACAACACTGTAAATACACTTAATGCCACTGAATTGTACACCTAATTATGAATTTAACATGTTAAAATGGTAAATTTTGTTATGCATATTTTACCAAAAAATTTTAAAGTGAGACTGCTAAAAAGAAAAAGTTTGGTGTTCTTTGATCAAATAATTCCATTCACAGCAATAAAAGTTTAGAAAATTATCTGAAATATAAATACACATATAGGTACGAATATAATTATTTAACATTATGAAAAACTCAAGAAAAACTAAATATCTAACAATAACTCTAGTAAATTAAGATACATGCATATGAAGCCTTATGCAGTCATTAATTATTTTAAATAATTTTAATGACACGAGGAATGTTGAATTTTAAAAGCAGCATATATAGTGTTAGTGGGTATGACCATTTATTTTTTAAACTACATATACAAATGTGTATGTGATACATATACACACATCACACACTTGTGAGTATGAACATGCATGTGTATATTTATAAGGAACTAGGTCAAATAATGTTTATTTCTGATTTGTGGAATTATGGATCACTCTTACTTTCTCCCTTAAAAACCTTATTTTTCAAGTTTTCTAAACTGTACCATGACATACAATCAGGAAAATTTAATTTCACATCATTTGACCCAGTAATTCACTTGCAGACATAAATCATAATAACAAAAAATACTGACCAATACTTGTGCATAATAATGTTCATGCAAAGATACAACAGAAATTACTAATAAATTATAAAGTAATAAAAACTATTAATAAGTCATTGTTACCTCTGTAGAATAAGATTAGGATAAAGGATGCAATGCAAGGGACTTACTTATTGTATATATTACTTTTATCATTTGTATCAAAGTATTCCAGTATTGTTTAAAATAGAAAAAACTGAAAGTACCATAAAAATCCTATATGATTAATGGATAAAGAAGATGTGATACATATATACAATGGAATATTACTTAGCTCCATAAAATGGTTGGGAAAAATTGGGTTATTTTTGGAGATGTGGATGGACCTAGAGTTTGCCATACAGTGTTAAGTCAGAAAGAGAAAAATAATGATCGTATATTAAGAATACATGTAGAATCTAGAAAAAAATGGTGCACATGAGCCAATTTACAGGGCAGGAATAAAGACAGAGACATAGAGAATGAGCATGTGGACACGGAGGGGGAAGGGGAAGGTAGGGCAAACAGGAGGTCAAGATCGAAATATATATACTACCATGTGTGAAACAGATAGCTAGTGAGAAGCTGCTGTATAGTACTGGGCCTGCAGTGCAGGAGACCAGAGATCGATTCCTGGGTCAGGAAGATCCCCTGGAGAAGGGAATGACTGACTACCCACTCCAGTATTCTTGCCTGGAGAAGTCCATAGACAGAGGGGCCTTGCAAGGTACAGTCCATAGAGTCTCAAAGAGTGAGACACAACTGAACAACTAACACACACACACATGATTAATTAATGAAAACCAATGGGAAACAGAGAAAAAGCAGAAGACAAAAGTGTAGGTACTATATGACCTGGACTACTCCACAGAGAAATATGCATAGGTACAAAATAGTAAAATGAAAATAAGTGGGTTTTCTCCAGATAGTACAGTTATAGATGATTTTAGATTTTTCTTTATGTATTTGTCTGTATTTTTTCTGTAGTTTTTCATATTTCCTACAATGATTATATACTATTTTTCAACCAGTTCAAAAAAATGTCATTGGTTTCCACTATATAATCAGAAGTTGACCCCTTATGATGGGTTTTATCCTCAAAGAATAAGCAGCAGTAAGCAACCTATGAAACAAGACTGCATGATATTCATGTCTAAGAAAATCTTCATCTTTGAGGGGTAAGGAAAGCTCAGTCTAAAGGGACACTGCTGACTACTTCCTGTGTTCTTGCTTTTGGAGGAAATGGCAACCCACTCCAGTACTCTTGCCTGGAAAACCCCATGGATGGAGGAGCCTGGTAGATTACAGTCCATAGGGTTGCAAAGAGTTGGACACGACTGAGTGACTTCACTTTCTTTTCTTTCTTAGAAAATAGAACTAATGAATAAAGTACCTAAACATGAGATGCCTGACAAACTTTGTACTTTAAGAACCAAGACTACCACCTTCTTAACCCTGAAATCTAAGACCTTACGCCTGAAAAACAGATCAAAATCTAAATCACACAGCTGCGATCATGTCACTCCTTATCCAAAATACCCATGAACTAACTTCATGCAGAATAAAATCCAAATCTCTTAGTATGACTCTTAATGTTCCAAACATCTTTTCCGGCCTCATTTCCAGCTCATTCCTCCAAAATCTCTTCTATCTCAGGAACACTTTTCCTAAATATGCTAAACATTTCCCCTGCTGCCATTCTGTGACCTCCTCCAAAATGCCCTTCTAAACTTAAGGAATTCTAGGATTTCCCAAGTGGCTCAAGGTAAAGAATCTGCCTGCCAATGCAGGAGACACAGGTTCAATCCCTGATCCAGTAAGATCCTAGGTGCCACGGAGCAACTAAGACCATAAGCTACAACCATTGAGCCTGTTCTCTAGAGCCTGGGAACCATAACTACTGAAGCGGCGCCCTAGAGCCAGCGCTCTGCAACGAGAAGCCACCGAGATGACAAGCCCGTACACAGCAACTAGAGAGTAGCCCCCACTCTCCAAAAGTAGAGAAAGACCCTTGGAGCAAGGAAGACCCCCAGCACAGCCAGAAATAAATAAATAAACAAAACTATTTACTTAAGGAATTCTAATTCACCCTTTACAACCTGGCTCAAATGCTTTCTCCCTTCAGAGGCTCTCCTTGTTCCCCCCAATTCAGGAACAATTCTGCTGTCTCCTCTATATGCTCCCATATTGCTTGTTCCTCCACACAGTTCATCTCATTCCTCCTCTGGTCGACACTAGCTGCACACATGTTTCACTTGACTAAGCTCCTGAAGAGCAGAAACTATCTTATTTACCTATCAGCTCCATTCCAGCACAATGCTTGCACACTGCAGGTGCTAAATAATGCTGCCCAACTGAATGACAGCCAACTGGCCCTCTTCTAATGGATTCTTTCAGTGAGGCAGCCAGTGAAGCTGAACTGTCAGAGAGGACAAGCCCTCTAATTTAAAGCCACATACCTAGGTAAGAGTGACCAGCAAAAAGCTGTCATGGGCCTGCCACTTTAAGGGGACTGGCAAGCTGGCTGTGTTTACACAATCCTAATTAAAACTAAAGGGCACTGAGGAAAAGAAGTGAAACAGATTAAGAGGTGTGGATACTACAGGTCACCTCTTCCTCTGTTGGGGGCCCAAATCTCCCAGCCTAGTACCCAGCAAGCTCACCAAGCAGCCTATTCTCTCGCTGGCTGTCGCCCTAGGACCTGAGTATTGAAAAGCAACTGATTAGGCCACTTCAGTCTCTCCAGCAACTGGCTCTGCTTTTAGGCATTTAATTTCTAATTGTGGGTACCTGGGGCCTTTTCTCTAAATGAATCCCACACTGCTCCAATCATTAAGAGAATCTCTTTAAAGAGAGGCTTGAAATTAACAACACCAGGGAACAAAGTCTCTAAACCATCTAAATCACAATATCCACACTGTCCATTTTGATGACAGTCACCCCCACCTCCTTCAAACAATAGGTCCTACCCAGGAACGACTACTTCTCTCAGGACCAGCAAGGCCAGTGATTGTTTTTCAGGAGAAAGCTCCCAGGGCCTGCTTCTCATTAAATAGCTGTTTCACATTTGATCCCTCAGCTGTGACTGTGAGTAGAGAGTATAGTCGCTATAATTCATGTCCTAAAAAGGAATTCTACTTCTACCCCTGTCTAATAGTCAAGCAACTTAGAACAAACAGATCCTTCCCCACCTCAAACCTCCTTTGGCCTACCTGGTTTCAGGTCTGGAACTCTTAGTATCTAAAATTTTCAATATATAAATGAAGAAAACATGGCTTTAAGAAAGAGAATTGCAAATGATTACAGAGTGTCTTGGTGACAGAATCTTTTGACTAGGATGCCTAACGCCTTATTTTTCTGACTAGTTATCAACAAGACCACCATTGCCTGGCACAGATTCAAGGTTACTACACACAGCCTAACTGAAATGCATTGGAGAGCCCCTCTGCTTTGACCAGCCCCTTCCCAACAACCCCCACTGTCTCTCAAAGTGCTGAACAAACCTAGTAAGTAAACAATGACAAAAAATCAAGTAACTTGATACATCATTTCTCCTCCAAAAGCATGGAGCTACCAAATCATCTGCTTCAGCACGCCACCTGGGAAGCCTCCTGATGGACCATGGTGTGCTGGTGAGCACTGGCTACCACAGCCTGCAGAAGTTGTGGCTGTGGAGCTCCTGGAGCTGGGCCCGCAGTGGCTCCTCAGTTGCAGTGTTCCACAGCAACATGTTCCAACACTTTTTGGCCCTCAATGCATTTGTGATTTGGGAGGACTTCCAAAAGAAAGACTAATTTTCTCCCCTATCTAGTCACCTTGACCTAGAAGTAAGCATACGCACAGTGAGTATAAAGGAAATGACACCCTTTTAAACAAACCTTTCAAATCTTGTTAAATCAAATGAAGATGGTAATCATAATAGTCTTAAGTTTACAAATACTCCTTTGGGAACTGCCTTTTAAACTACTGTACTAATTTATAATCACATATTACATAATCATAGATTTTGGCCCTGGAAGAAATCTTCCAGATCATATAAACTGCTCATTTTTACATATGAGAAAACTCTAGTCCACTGGGGTTAGGCAGTTGGTCCCTGATCACACAGCTGGTGAGCAGTAATCAGGACTAGAAACCTAGTCACCCTAACACCTACCATAAGCCACAAACATATCCTAACCCAGGCATCTCCCCCTTCCTGTTCCTCACTGTTGTCTTTAACTCAGGACACTAAAGCATACCAAGAATGGTTTTGAACCCAGTTGCTAAGAAACAATAGCTTAAGACCAGAACTTCTCTGCAGTCGCTCCCTCTGAGCTTGAGCCTTCATTCGATACCTAGTTCACAAGAATTCTGGGTAAACTACCTCACAACAGGGGTCAGTGAGACCTCCGAGACACTCCCCCCAGCTAGAAGAATATGTTTATTAAACATCTCTGCCCACCTCCTGCAGTAACCTGTTTCCTTCAGGTAAGTGAAAGAGGTTACTTAGAAGGACCTGGATCAAGGAAAAAGAAAGTAGCAGAAATACTGTTCGAGGAAAAGCTGACCTATGAAAAAGCAGAGAGAGGACAGGAACCATCTTGACTTACCTCCTGGTGAACAGCTTTCTCAGGCTGGGACAGAGCGATCCCTGGTAATCTGGTTTATAACTAGCCTCAACCCAGGGAAGGGGCAAAGGGACAGGGATGCTGTTCATTCCCCCATCTCACCAAAGAGCTGTGGGTCAGCTGGGCCTCACACCACCCTGGGCAGCCCCAGTGCTCTGCAGATCAGACAGCTGCCGGAAGGAAAGCCACGCAGCCTAGGTCAATGGGGTGAGTCAGTGACAGAGCAGGAAGAGTCACTGGGGCAGAAAGTCTGGCCTCCTGTGGCAAGACAGCCCAAACCACACCCCAACATGGTCAGCACAGAGAAGACTCTGCCCTACCAGAATTCCAGTCTCCACAGCAGGAAAGGTCCTTCCTCAAAAGACTCTGTACCATTCACATTTCCAAGGGTGGCCCACCTGCTCAAAACCTTCCATGGTTTTCTTCCTTAAGCACCATATTCAAATTATTTGGCTTAACTTCCCAAGCCCTCCATTACATGGCCTCAAGTCATTTATTCAACCTTATTTCTCACTATTCCACAGTGTACACTCTGAACTAATCAAGCCAGTCTTCCCACTTCTCTCATGAACCAAGCCCTTTCTCATTTCCATGCCTTTAGTTATCCAGCAGTGGTAAATTCAAGCCCCTTCCAGGGTTTGGCAGGTAATAGAAATGAATGTTCCAGTGAGGCACCCAGAAAAACTAGGACGTGTAGCCCCCACCTAATGGCATTCAAATATTTTCATTCAAGTTATTTATGCAATATTGCACTATGAGCATCACAGTAACATTTTAAAGAGTTACCAATACTCTTTCTAGCTTTCATGTAAGAAAACTTCCCTAAGGTTAGGCAGCTGGCAAAAAGCTGAGCACAGTCTCCAGGCCTATCTGAAACCAAAGTAAAAGCTCTAAACTACTAGGCTTCCCAGCAGTACAAACACCATGGAAGATACAGAGCTCTAAACTCTGAAGAGGAAACTCACTTTTCATGATATATAACTTTAGTAGCAGGATGAGAAGTCCAAAGAGCAGTTTGTCTAAACATACTCCAACTGCCCCAAAATTCTGCTCATCTTCCAAACCCCATCTTCCTGCTAAAGTCTTTCCTGGTTCCTCCAGGTCCTACTGAACTCCACTCAATTCCTGTGGGGCTTACAGATCAGAAAACATAATCAGGAGCTAAGTTATATACTGTCATGCAAAACTGAACACTGCTTCCCTGTCTAGCTTCACTATCAAACTACTGTACTAACCTATCTAGTTCTACCAAAAAATGTTGATCCTGAATCTAATCAAGAGGAGATAGTCATACAAATCCAAATTAGGAGACATTTTCCAAACAGCTAACTTGAACTCTAAAGAATGTCAATGATATGACAGACAAAAAGGCATTCAAGATTAAGAGATTTAAAAACTGTTCAAAGTTGAGACTTCCCTGGTGATCCAGTAGTTAAGAATCTGCATTGCAATGCAGGGGATGCAGGTTAGATTCCTGGTCATCAGGGAACTAAGATCCCACATGCTGTGGAGCAACTAAGCCCTTGCACCACAACTACTGAGCCCATGCGCCAAAACTAGAGGGTCCATGAGACACAACAAAAGATCTTGCATGACACAAGTAAGGCCCAATGCAGCAAATAAAGAAATAAAATTTTTTTAATTGTTCAAAGTTAAAGCATACTAAGGGCATGACAAAGTCATGACAACTAACACAGGCAGGATCTTTCAAAGGATCCTGAAATGACAAAAAAAATCTATGAAAGACATCACTGGAAAAACCAGAGCAATCTGAACAAGTATTGTACTGAACGTCCTGAATTTCTGAGTGTAATTTTATTATGGTTAGCATAGGAAGATATTCTTATTTTTTCAGCAAATACTTGCTGAACTGTTTAAGGGATAAAGTAACATGAAGTTCACATCTAACAGTCAAAAGGTTCAGAAAATGAAGGACAGAGGCCAAAACAGCAAAATGTTAACAATCAGTGAAACTAGGTGAAGAATATAGAAACATTTGTTACATTATTCCTGTAAAGTATCGGTAGATTTGAAAAGCTTGGGGAGTAGGTAACTCCTGTATTGTGTGTGTGTGTGTGTGTGTGTGTGTGTGTGTGTGTGTGTGTGTAGGTATACATATATATCTTTAAATACTCAGCTCTGGGAGAGGTGAAATAGACACACATTATGTATTTGCTCACCACACAAGGAAACTGGGCTTTGGGGTCAGCAAACCAGACAGAGTCCACTTGGCAGCAGTGCATGAGGGGTACAGTGGCAAACTCCAAGTGAACAGAAGCTTCCCTCAAACTCACCTTGTCATGCCATGAGACAGAAAAGTAGGCAATCAAAGCTCTTGTTACCTCATCCCTCACTGAGACCATCCAGAAGTCAGACACTTGGCAATTGCCCCCTTACAAGGCAGAATGCAGTTGTTACCCACACATAAGACAAAGGGCTCTGTATCCACCTTACCACAGGATACCCAAAGCTTGACAGCCTGCAAAGTATCTCTGGCCAGTCACAGAATGGCACTCAAGTGGTCAAATAAATATGCCTGAAATATATGCACAGTCTTTACTCCTCACCAGACAAACCAGTCCTTAGCTGCAATAAGACAGAAGAAATCTACAAGGCTGAATCACTGGTATTTCCTGCACTGACTTCAAAGAAACTGGTCCTTAAAGAGGACAGAAAGGGCAGCTGACACAGCTGCCAACAGAGGCCTCAGCCCAGCAGCATGCTGTGCAATATGCACCCTCTCCTCTCCTCAGACACCAGATCATTTTACTTCTGCCAAGCGGTCCCTTATTAGGGTGACTGACTGCCCAATGGCCAGCCCTTAACCTTGACTCTCTCCTCCCCTCATTGACAGCCAAGATTCTGTCCCTTCCGGATAGCTCCTCTTGCAATTTAGCAGAAAGTCTAGTTAAAATTATTCCCCCCAAACTTCCATCAATTGAAGTAAGATTTCTAAAGGTTTAACATTCAGTTTGCTTCTCAAACCTACCATATTTAGCATGTTGTACCAAAGATAGAATGTAACATGTCAGGTTGGTTTGTTAAACTCTGGAATTGTAAACTGTGAAAAGAAAATACAATGTTTTTAGCTTTTTCCGGTGGTGACGGCCTCCTCACGAGAACATGCCTCTCGTAAAGGATCTTCTTCATCCCTCTCCAGAAGAGGAGAAGAGGAAACACAAGAAGAAGCGCCTGGTGCAGAGCCCCAATTCCTATTTCATGGATGTAAAATGCCCAGGATGCTATAAAATCACCACCGTCTTTAGCCATGCACAAACAGTAGTTTTGTGTGTTGGCTGCTCTACTGTCCTCTGCCAGCCTACAGGAGGAAAGGCAAGGCTTACAGAAGGATGCTCTTTTAGACGGAAGCAGCACTAAAAGTACCCTGTATCAAGATGAACGGGAAACCATCCCAATAAACACGTTTTGGATAAAAAAAAAAAAAAAAGAAAGAAAATACAATGTTTTTAGATTTGATACAGCAAAAAGATCTTAACAGGTCTGATGTACAAAAAAAAAAAAAATGTATCATTTAATAGGATTAAATATAAAGCCCTGCATTTAGAATAAAAGAAATCAACGAAACTAATACAGGATAGTAGAGACCTGGTACATAGATCATACTGAAAAGGTTGCCTTTGGGGTGTGGGGGGTACAGCACAGGGAAGGCTGCCTATGGTGGGAAGAGAGGCCATACACTCTTGCATGAAGCATGAATCTGACAGAGCCACCCAAAACATTAATCCAGCTCAGGTCATGTTAGTAAAAGACAAATCTATGTTCCACCTCAAAAGCAAAGGGCACATACAGAGGAAGAATGATAACCACCCTGGTGAAGTGTCTGAAATTCATGGCATGAAACATGAAAACTTCTCAAATACAATGCATGCTTGTCATGCACATGAGGAGAAGGACTTATATGACCCCTTGCAAGAAGACAAAACCAGAACTAGCAAGGGGTCATATAAGTCTTTCTCCTCTTTTGCATAGATTCTGGTTTGACGTAGGGGAGGAACTCTCAGCACAACAGAGAAGTTAAGAATGTATGTTACAGAACCCAGAATGCTTGGATCAGAACACCAACTCCACCTCTTACAAACCGTATGGCTTTGGGTAAACTAAGTTAAAGCAACAATAACAGTATGATAGAGCTTTGGGAATCAGTTCATGTAACATGCTTAGAACAGCACCTGGCTCACAGTATATGCTAAAAAATAAACAAAGTCAGCTATCGCTATTACTGACTGCTGATATAATGGACCAGGTAACCTGAAAATCTTCCTACTAAATGTGCCTGAAAATGCCTAGAGAAACAGAATAAAAATCCTTTTTGACTTGCTAGTCAAATTACTGACTGTCTCTTAGAACCACACCTACCCTGTGGTTATGGTCTGCTCTGTGTTGCTGGGGCTTGGACTCTTCCAACACCACTTGACCTTTGCCAGCTGGCTCCCAGTTAGGGTCTGTTAACGGGGTACAAACAGGAAAAATCGAAGGCAGGAGGAGGCTTCAGGGACTTCCTTCTTCCTGTGGCTCTCTGCTCCTGACAACTGCAGTTGGTTTTTCCCTGCTTCCTTCTCAACTCCCTCCTCGAGGCACCAGATCAGGGCTCCACCAAACCTGGCTCCCCCAGGCCCCCCCTGTGGGCTCCTGAGACACCACCACCACCAGGCAACACCTTCTCCTCCGAGAATCCAGGCGCAGTCCCCTCAGATCCCTCCAGAATTCTAAGTTCTGCCAACCCCAACCTTCTCCCTTTGATTTTCAGTCCTGGATGAAGCAGCCGCTTAATGCAGTTATAATATAAGTTACTTGAAGATTCCCCTTTTTGCTCTTTCAGCCCTCCCACAAAGGTTTAAACTAAATCCCTTTACTGAATTCACTCTCTTAAAATATGTGTGTGTGGTTTCTATTTTCCTGATAGGATTCTGACACTAGATAAACTGAACTCACAAGAAAGTAAAAGAAATCCCAGGAAACAGAAACAAAAGAAGCTGAAAATTGGATTAGTGAGGCATAGCTGTCCTACCAATGTAAGGAATCTGTGACCTCCTCATACTTCAGATCTTGAGCCCATAAAAAGCAACTGAGATCTCTGTATAAAGGCTGCGTGTGCAAGCTAAGTTGCTTCAGTCACGTCTCATTGTGACCCTGAGACCCTCAGTAAAAAGAGACTAGGAGAAAAAAAAACCTGTCCACAGGAAAATAAGGAAGGTTGCCTTACGAACATAGTAAAGTGGGAGGAAAAAAACTTTCCAGGAATTAATAACCTGGGTGCACACAAGAGGTGGATTTGAAATTCAAAAATTTATACTAAATCTGTGGCCTAGAAATCTACAAGAAAAATTACAAACATTTTAACCCCAGGTTGGGAACAGCCTTGAGTTCCCAAAGAAGCAAATACAAAGTTGTAGCAGGAGACACACAAATGGCCAATAAATATATGAAAAGATATTCAACATTATCAGGAAAATGCAAATTAAAACCACAATAACACTACATCTCCATGAGAATGACTAAAATTAAAGACTTACTATACCAAATGTTGGTAAGAAAATAAAGAAACCAAAGCTCTCAGATACTGCAATGGGAACATAAAATAGTACAACCACTTTGGAAAACTGGTGATTTCTTAAAAATACCTTGCCATATGACCTAGCCATTTCACACCAAAGAGTCAGGAAAATGTATGTTCACTCAAAGATTTGTACATGAATGCTCACAGCAATTTTATTCACAACAGTCAGAAACTGCCAACAGCCCATGTCCATCAACAGTAAATGACATACCAGTCAGAATGACCATCATCAAAAAATCTACAAATAATAAATGCTAGCGAGGGATATGGAGAAAAGGGAACCTCTTGCATAGTTGGTGAGAATGTAAATTGATACAGCCACCATGGAGAACAGTATGAAGATTTCTTTAAAAACTAAGAATAATACTACCATATGACACAGCAGATCCACTACTGGGCATTTACCCTGAGAAAACCACAATTCTAAAAGATACATGTACCCCAGTGTTCATAGCAGCACTATTTACAAAGGCCACTATTTACAAAGGCCAAGGAAGCAACCTAAATGTCCATCAGCAGATGAATAGATAAAGAAGGAGTGGTACATAATTACAATGAAATATTACTCAGCCATAAAAAGGAAATTTGAGTCACCTGTAGTGAGGTGGATGAACCTAGAGCCTGTTACACAGAGTGAAGTAAGTTAGAAAGAGGAAAACAAGTATATATTAACACATATATCTGAAGCGACAGCAGCAGCAGCAGCAGCAGCATGGAGTCTACAAAAATGGTACTGATGAACCAATCTGCAGGGCAGCAACAGAGACACAGATGTAAGAGAACAGACTTGTGGGCACAGTGGGGGAAGGAGAAGGTGGCATTGAAACATATACATTACTATATGTAAAACGGATAGCCAGTGGGGAAATGCTATACCATGCAGGGAGCTCAACCCAGTGCTCTATGACAACCTAGAGGGGTGGGATGGGGTGAGAGGTGGGAGGAAGGTTCAAGAGAGCAACAACATATGTATACCTATGGCTAATTCAAGTTGATGTATGGCAGAAACCAACACAATATTGTAAATATTATAATAAAAATAAATTAAAAAGTAAATGATAAATAAAACTGTATGATATAGTCACACAAAGGAAGACTACTTAGCAACAGAAAGTAACAAATTACTGATATATGCACTAAATACATAAATCTGAAATGCATTACACTGCCTGAAAGAAAGCAGACACAAACACATACTCTATATATTTTCTAGATAAAATTCTAGAAAACACAAATTAATCTACAGTAATTAGATTACTTAGTTCTTGGAGGCCAATGATGAACTGTAAAGAGACATAAGGAAACTTTTGGAAGTTACGGAAATGCTCTGTATCATGACTGGGGCATTTCTAAGTGTATAAATCTGTCAAAACTTTTTACTTTAAATAAATTTTATTGTACATAAATTATAGTTAAGCAAAGTTGATTAAGAAAAAAAAAAGCTTTTCTTGAGAGAACTGACCTCAACTCAAGCTACACAAGACTACTATAGGACTTCTCTGGTGGTCTAGTGGTTAGAATCTGCTTGCCAACACAGAGGACAAGGCTTCCATCCCTGCCCTGGAAATATTCTACATGCTGCAGGCAACTAAGCCCGAGTGCTGCAACTACTGAAGCCCGAGCACCTAGAGCCCATGCTCCACAACAAGAGAAGCCAGCGCAATGCAAAGCCTGGCACCACAAAGAGGAGCCCCCGCTCGCCGTAGCTAAAGCCTGAGAGCAGCAAAGAAGACCCAGTGCAGCCAAAAATAAATAAATAAAAATGTTTTTTAAAAAGACCACCATAGATGATACTCCTTTAAATGAGCTCACAATCCAAAATTATAAAATACTTGAGGAAACAATCCATCATGACCAGAGTCATTAAAGCAAATGGCAGGATTATATCCCTCAAATGTCAGAAAACAGGACACATTAAACTTTTTTAAAGTTATTATAGAAGAATTAGAAACACAAGACAAAAGCAAGATATCATGAAATAGACAGCCAGATTTGAAACAAACCACAGTACTTGTAGAAATGAAAAACTTAGCCAATGAAAATAAGAATTCAAAAAGTAAACTAATTCTAGCTTAAAGGAAATTATCCAGAGGTAACACAGAAAGATAGAGATGGAAATTGTAAAGAATAAGAGATGTGGAGGACAGAGGCTGCTGCTGCTGCCTCTAAGTCACTTTAGTCGTGTCTGACACTTCATGACCCTATGGACTGCAGCCCACTAGACTCCTCTGTCTGTGGGACTCTCCAGGCAATACTGGAGTGGGTTGCCATACCCTCCTCCAGGGGATCTTTCCAACCCAAGGATCAAACCCCAATCTCTTGTGTCTCCTGCACTGCAGCTGGAATCTTTACCGCAGAGCCACCGGGGAAGCCACTAAAAGGCTCAAAATAAGTTAAATATGAGATCAGGGAGAGGCACTATTTAAAGAGGCATATGCCAAAAAATGGACAACCTAAGAGAAATGGACAAATTTCCAGAAATATACACCCTCCTAAGACTGAATCAGGAAGAAATAGAAAATATGAACAGACCAATTACCAGTAATAAAATCAAATCGGCAATTTAAAAAACTCCCAATAAACAAAAGTCCAGGACCAGACAACTTCATAGGTGAAATTCTACCAAATATTTAAAGAGGAGTTAACACGTATCCTTCTCAAACTATTCCAAAAAATTACAGAAAGAAATGCTTCCAAATTCATTTTTAAGGCCAGTGTCACCCAAACACCAAAATCAGACAAAGATATCACACAAAAAAGAAAATTATAAGCCAGTATCATTTTATAGTTGTAAAAATTCTCAACAAAATATCAGCAAACCACATTCAACAACACATTAAAAAGATCATACACCATGATCATGTGGGATTTATTCCAGGGATGCAAGGATGGTTCAATATCCACAAATCAATCCATGTAAAATACAATATTAACAAACGAAAGATTAAAAATCATCTAAAGGAATGCAGAAATACTTATAACAAAATTCAACATCCATATATGATTAAAAAAAGAAAATACCATCAAAGTGAGTCCATAGGGAACATACCTCAACAAAATAAAGACCAGATATGACATGCCCACAGCTGACAGCATCTCAACAGTAAAAAGCTGAAGGCATTTCCTCTAAGCTCAAGAAAAAGACAAGGATGCCCACTGTCACCACGTTTACTCAGCATACTATTGGAAGTTGTAGCCACAGCAATCAGGCAAGAAAAAGAAAAAGAAACCAAATTGGGAAGGAAGAAGTAAAACTGTCACTGTTTGCACATGACATAGTATTATTGAAAATCCTAAAAGGGCCACCAAAAACACATTAGAACTAATTAATAAATTCAGCAAAGTTGCAAAATACAAAATTAATATACAGAAATCTATTGTTTCTATACACTAACGAAGAACTATCAGAAAGAGAAATTAAGAAAACAATTTTATTTACAACTGCATCAAAAATAATAAAATACCTAGTAGTAAATCTAAGGAGGTAAAAAGTCTATTCTAAGAAAAGACAGAGGATGAGATGGTTAGAGGGCATCACCAACTTGATGGACATGAGTCTGAGTAAGCTCCAGGAGTTGGTGATGGACAGGGAAACCTGGCGTGCTGCAGTCCATGGGTTTGCAAAGAGTTAAACACAACTGAGCAACTGAACTTCAGACATCGGTGAAAAAAAGTAAAGATGACACTAACAAATGGGAAGATACACCATGCTAATGGATTGGAAGAATTAATTCTATTAAAATGAGCATACTAGCCTGAAGCAGTCTACAAATTTGATGCAATCTCTATCAAAATACCAAGGTAATTTTTCACAGAACTAAGACAAATACTGTAATTCTAAAATTTGTATGGAAACACAAAAGACCTTGAATAGCCAAAACAATCCTGAAGAACAAAACTGTCTTCATGTACTATTGAGGGTTACCAGTGGTTACACTGGTGCAACCACTATGGAAGATAGTATGGAAGTTCCTCAAAAAGTTAAAAATAGAACTATTGTATGATTCAGCAATTCCACTCCTGGGTGTTTATCCAAAGAAAATGAAAACACTAATTGGAAAAGATATATATACCCCTATGTTCATTGCAGCATTATTGGCAACAGCCAAGACATAGAAGCAACCTAAATGCACATGGATAGATGAATGGACAAAGAAGGTACGGCATATAATCTAATGGAATATTACTCTGCCACAAAACAGAATGAAACCTTGCCATTCGTGACATGGATGGTGAGTACATGTCATAACATGTACTAGGTGAATGAAATAAGTCAGACATAGAAAGACAGATATTGTACAATTTCACTTACACGTGGAATCTAAAAATTAAAAAAAAAAAACAGGAAGACTCACAGATACAGAGAACAAACAGGTGGCTGCTGAGGGAACAGGATGAGGGGATGAAAAAAATAGGTGAAGGGGACTGAGAGGCGCAAACTGCCAGTTACAAAATAAGTGAGTCACAGGTTATGAACTGTACAGTGTGGGGAAGTCTATAATGTAGCATCTTTGTATGGTGCCAGATGGAAAAACATTTTTTTAAAATAAAGAGATAATGACTGGGGATCTTGAGAAAACTGAAAGGTAAGAAACCTAAGATTGAGGCATCACTATAAGCCCAAGTAAAATAAAATTAAATCCACACATGTAATGAAATGGCAAAACACAAATGACAAAAAAAGAGGATCTTAAAAACAACCAGAGAAAAAGGCAGGTTACATACAAAGAAATAATAGTTAAATTGTGAACAAAGTTCTCAAGAGTTAGCAACAAAAAGGCATAATTTTGGTAAAATGACATTTTCAAAGTGCTGGGGGGAAAATAATTGAAAGCCTAGTACTTAGCTAAACTATCAATCAAGATTGATAAGGAAGTAAAGACATTTTCCAACAGAGTATTTACCACTAACAGACTCTCACTAAGAAGACATCTGTGGCAGTGCAGGGTTAGGACATCATACTACCATTGCAGGGGGCACAGGTTTGATCCCTGTGGGAAAACTAAGATCCAACATGCTGCATAATGTGGTCAAAAAAAAATTAGAAGTATGTATTCATTTATTTAATGAAAAAGAAGGAATAAAATGCAAGAAATAATGATAAAAAAAAGTAAACATATATGGGTAAAATGAAATAACCACTGAAAGCACAAAATTATGTGTTATTTATTAGAATTGTTCTAAACATTTCAGGGTGGTCTCATTCTTGGAAATGCTCATTTTGAGTCTGTTTAATGTACACGGTGCTGAAATAAATGGCCTCCAATACCTACTGACCGTAGGGTTTTATCAGTTAGACAAAGCTGCCAAAACATTCCCTGATAGCTCTGTTCAGCCATCTATGGCAGGGCTTTCCCTCATCCTAACAGTTCTAGAACTCGAGTCTCAGTTCAAGACATTCTTTCCACTCCCACATTTCACAAATTTAAAAAAAGAACATTCTAAATAGAAATGTCCCTTATATGAGCTTTTGGTTAAGATCTTCTAGTTTTGGGGAGCATAATTTTTGGCTATGGATTAGGATTCAGGCTTTATAATTAGTCATCATTTGCTTGAACTTGGACCAAGAAAAGAGTACTTTGGCAGCTTTCATAAAGAAGTATGTGCTTCTTCCACTGAAGGAGAAAATACCACACAGGATCAGAAAGGGAGGAAACACATTCAACCCTGCTGGCTGAAGGCTGCCTTACCTGATTTGAACATTCCCTCTAGCTTCCCATATATTCACAGCAATCACATCACTTATACTAAAAAATGTGTACCCTTCCAAGACGCTTCCAAGAAACAGCTCACCTGATTTGACCCTCATAACCCCAGGAAAGTAAATAAGGCAGGTAAATTCATTGTTTACATATGAAAAAAGTGAGACTCAAAAGAAACTGACTCGTCGAAGACGACCCGCACAGCCAACACAATCCCTCCCCTTCACTTAGACCCAACCCACAAAAACCCCCAGTATAGCCAACCATACACGAGCTCTGTAACCGGGGCCAAGCTGAACATAAACCTCAGGCGGCCCATCTGTTAAGCATATTAAAAAGATGATCCCTATAAAGGGTGTGGCACGGTTTCTGAAACGTAGTTGGTCCTCAGAAAATGTTTATTATTACTACTACCACTATTGTTACCGATAATAGGCGAAGACTTCTCACTACAGGAACCCTCGGCGACACGCCTTTCAGGAACCTGCATTACCCACACCCGCGTCGCCCCCCGACACAATTCCACGGACACGCCCCCAAACAGACCCTCCCCCTAAGCACGCCCGGCACCTCCCTCTCGGACAAGGCCCTTTCCTCACAAACCTTACCCTCGAAAGACTCTCCCCAGTCAGCCTCGCTTATGAAGGCGGCCTTCCGCCCGCACCCGCCTCTTCAGCACCTCTTTTAGACTCGGGCATCCCTGCAGGGGCCCCAGCCGCACGCTAGTAACGGGCCCGCACCGATTACCTGGCCGCGCGCTCCCTCTCCGACTCTCCCTTTCCCCAGGATCGCCTTCTTCTAGGGCCCGCGCCAGCGCCGCGAGCGCACAATTAGTTTAAACTATGGCCCCGCCCCCTCGCGTCGCCCTGCGATTGGCCCCTGTCGGCTGGCGTCGCACGCCTGGAGGCCCCGAGGAAAGGAAGTGTGAGGGCCCACTGGAAAGGGTGGAAAGGGCGCCACAACTTCCGGACCCTGGCCCGCGGCTTGGGTGCAAAGACAACTACAAATCCCAGCACCACCCGCGGCTTTGGGCTCTTCCCTTGAGGAACTACAATTCCCGGTAGGCATCCCGGCAGCACCTACGGCTCTTAGAGGGGACGTGGTGACGTAAATAATTACCATGGAGTTCCGCTGAGTAACCGTGAGGTAGTGGACGCGGAGGCTGGAGGGGAAGCAACTGCGGGTGAGTTGGGCGGGAAAACAGGAAACCTGCTCTAGGGTGCAAGAACTCTACGGAAAGGGGAGGGGCACACTGAAAGACTCCTGAGACCTACCCCACCTTGCTTCTAAGTGAACAAGACACAAACCTTTGTGGGATTAGATGGGTGCGGGGAAGGGAGGGAATTCTGAGAAACATACCCAGACAGGTATGGGGGTCTTAAGAACCTCCCCCGTCACAAAGATGGGATCCCTCCCCCCAGTACTACTGTCTCAAATCCCTGACATCCTGGGAGATCTGAAACGCCGTCAAACGTGGGGTTGGTTTTCCTCTGATCGACTAAGTGTTCAAAACATGGGAGTAGGATTAGAGTAAATCACAGTCCCTAATTCTGGAGATGTAGGAAACTTTCTGGGGCTTGAACTGCCCCTTTGCTTCCAAGCAGGAAGACCCCAGGGTAGAGCCTCCTTTTCAGAGGGTCAGCAGGATCTTCCCTCACATACTTACTAGGGTTTCTGTCCTTAAATTATATTTTCTCCCTACACTACTCTGCGGGCTGCTTCTCCAAGTTCTGCAGTTAAAGCTTCATTCCTTTTAACAGTATTCATGACAAGTTTGTTGTATTTAGTGACTTACCTAGTGTTTTCACATCCAGTCTTTCTTTTGAGCGTAGTGAGTCCAAGGATATTTATTCCCATATCACAGATTGGAAAACTGAAACCTATAGAGGACCAGTGACTTGTCGGAGGCCACACACCAAGTCAGTGACAACTAGGACTAGACCCCAGTTTGCCGTCTTCCAGCCAAGTCTCTAGCTTGACCCTACAGCCTCTCTAGCTTAAGGACTTATTCAAAGTAGTTTAACTGTCCAGGGGCAAAAGACCCTCTTATAGCCTACATTGGGTTATTGACATTTCACCCTGAATGAGTTTCAAATCTTTCCTTGAAAGTTTAAATGGGGAAAGGGAACTAGAGAGACTGAAGGCAATGGAAATCAAACAGATTTAACTAAACAAGAAGTAAACAATCTAACACAGCACCTGTGTCTGGTGCTGCCATGATTAGCTAGCTTCTGGTTGACTCCTAACTGACCCTGATTGATTCACTTACTATCTTAAAGCTCCCTCATGCTTTGTCCTAGGCTAACTTCCCACTTCACTCTAGATTCTCCACTTGAATTGTCTTATCCACATCTTTGTTCACCACCTATATGCATTAATACACAAGTGTATATCTCCATCCCTGCCCAAGCTCATCCCCAAGCTCCAGATCTATAGAACCAATTGCATCTTTAACAGCTCCTTCAGATATCTCAAAGACGTCCAAACTCAACATGTCTGCAGCTGAACTCATAATCTCTATGTACTCCAAGCCAGGATCTCTTCCACTGTCTCACCTATATCCACCATTACAGAAATCAGAAAAACAAGAGTTACCTTTAATACCTCTTCCATTCCCATCCAATATAAAATCCTGTCTACTTCTAAATATCTTTTTTTCTACTCCTAGCTCCCATCACATCCTTCCTGCTTTCCCTCCCAGCCATTTTGCATACTGCAACCAGACTAATCCTTCAAAATGCAAATCTGATATTGTTCACTTCCCCCACAACATTCCCAATTAAAAATATACCGTGGGCTTCCTACTGCTCTTAGCATTAGGCCACATCTCAACTTGGCTCCTGGAGAAGGAAATGGCAACCCACTCCAGTATTCTTGCCTGGAGAATCCTAGGGACAGAGGAGCTGGTGGGCTGCCATCTATGGGGTCGTACAGAGTCAGACACGACTGAAGCAACTTAGCAGCAGCAACTTGGCTCCTGCCCACCCCTCTAACCTCCAGTCTAACCATACATTTCCTTCCCGTTCTCCCTCCAGTTATATTGCCTTCTTCAAGGTCTTCAAAATTTCCATGAAACCACTCACCACAGAGCCTTTCCACATACTGTTGTCTCTTCCTGAAATGTTCTTTTCCCTCTGCTATAGTTATTTGCATTTATCCTTCAGATTTCTTGCAATCACTTCTTCAGGAATAGCTCCCCTGATTGAGCCCAGACCAGCCCAGACCTCAATTATAGCAAGTTTGTGTTCCTCTCCTTTATAGTATTATTCACTGTTAAAATGTTTAACATGCTGTTAAGTACCTACTACTTGCCACCACTGGCTTGCCTGGTGGCTCCATAGTGAAAGAATCTGCCTGAAATGCAGGAGATACAGGTTTGATCCTTGGGTAAGGAAGATCCCCTGGAAAAAGGAAATGGCAACCCACTCCAGTATTCTTTCCTGGGAAATCCCATGGACAGAAGTACCTCGTGGGCTACAGTCCATAGAATCGCAAAGGGTCAGACATGATTAAGCAACTACATCACTCTTGCCGCCACTGTGGGGAATACAACCATGAGAAAAACATGGCTTCTGCCCTAGTGGAGTTTATGTAAACACAGGTAGTAAGGAGATAATCTTTGTGTTATGAGTGCTACCAAGGGTAAATAAAGGGTAAATGAGAGGCCAGAAGAGAAGTTGCACACCCAGACTTGGGTATGAGGGTGGGCTTCTCAGAAAAAAAAAAAGGGAAATCAGAGCTGAGTCATTAAAAATTAGCATAGCAGAGAGAAGAAACTGTACACCAAGCAGAGAAAGCTGGATGTGCAGAAGCCCAGAGGGAGGTGCAGGAAACTTACTCTGAGTAGTTGCATTTGGCTGGACTGCAAGATTGCAGGTGAGGGTAAGAAATGGAAATGTGTTGGGGGAGGAGGGGCAAGGACCAGGTTGAATTTGGGGCCTCCCTTTGGTATCTGGAGATATATCTTCCCAGAATACATTAGATTATGTGGCAGACTTTTTATGACATTCTTCGATTTTCCTTCCACCTGTAGCCCACAAATAGCTCTTACTAGGGCTGTTGAATCTCCTATCAGATCTCGTCATCTGAATATTTCTCAAAGCTTCCTGGGCCATCATGTTGCTACTTACCTGAGAGGGAAGGGACAGGCTATCAGCAAATCAAATTGCAATTGTTAGCAGTTTCCCCAACTGAAAACAAATTTCCATCATCAACTTGGGATTGATTAAATGAAGTTAAATTAAATAAAGTAGGTTATACACAAATTCTATGGAACACTCTGCAGCTATTAAAAAGAGTAAAAGAATCTACAGCAATTTGAAAAGGAAAAAAAATAGGTTTACAAAGGAATAGACAGAATGTGTTCATTAAAATATATAATTTTGTTATATATGTCTTATAGGAGGTTATATTCCTAAACTGTAAATCATGAGCATTCTTGGGAGAGTGAGATGGGGAGTCACGCTTTTAGTTGCTACTCTGTGTACCTCTCTATGCTGTTTGACTTCATTCAGCTATCATGTTAACTTTCAAAATTGAAAAACAGTAAGTGATATTTCCAGTTGCAAGAAGAAAAACTTTGAAACAGAGTAGGTATGTCCCTAACCCTGTCATTCATCAAGTCAATCAGTGTAGACAAATGAAGAAGGCACTAGGGTCTGACTAGCTCTTGATTGTGAGGCTGAATAGCAGCTCTGGAGAAAGACTGATTCCAAAAACAGCCACTGGAGTGAATAAGGCAACCTTACAGCTTGACACTTCTCCTCACATATGTCACTTCAAGGCTCACTATGTGACACCTTGAAGATATCATTCACTTATTCCTTCATTCTTTCATTTTCCTATTATCCATTTGTGCATCAAGCCTTTAGTGAATACTCAGGCTCAGTGCAGGGTAACAGTGGAAAGAGAGAAGTCTGCTTCCTGCCCCTATCCTCAAGCTTATGAGTACAGAGAGAAAAACCGGTTTTATTTATTGAACATCTGTTACAGGACATACAACAGCTCTCAAGACAGGGTTTGTCTCCATTTTACAGATGAGGAAACAGGCTGTGATGAAATTTTATTCAAAGTACAGTGGGGCCATATATCTTTTAGCTACTGCTACATAACACACCATCCAAAGACATAGGGGCTCAAAACAATAAACATTTATTATCGCTCCCAGGTCTCTGAGTCAGCCATGTGTTTCTTCTGGTCTTGGCTGGACTCATTCATGTGTTTGCAGTCACATGTGGGTTGGGTGACTCTCCTGATCTTGACTTGGGGTAGGCTGGCTATAGGCTAGTCTAGGATGGCCTCACCTGGGATCACTGGCTCTTTTTGTCATGTATCTCACCTACACGCATTTCTCATATCCCTCCAGCAGGCTAGCAATGTTCTCTTGGCACTGACAAAGAACACGAGGGCAAGTCCCCTCTTTAAGCTTCTGTTTGCTTCATGTTTACTAGCATCCTTTTGGCCAAAGCAAGTCACATGGCTGAACCAAGCATCAGAGTGGATGGAACTATTAAAGTCAGAGGGCAAAAGATATGGATACAGGGGAGACCATGATAAGGTTCATCCAGGGAATTAATCTAATACAGGATACAGTGATCAATTTTATTTGAAAAGAAAGTCTTCGAAGAGGGTACACTAGAGCTGAGTATTGAAACACAAGAGTATTCACTAAGTATGCAGCTGTTTCTTAGAACTGGATGCAGGCTGGTTTTCTACAATCAATAGCAACCCAGCAGGCCTTCCTGTACTCATGACAGACAGGGTTCTATTATTTGTATCTTGGCTTCATTCCTTCTGGTCAGGCATAGAACAGCAGGCACTCAACAAATGTTCGAAGAATTGAATTAAATATCTTACTGTGAATGAGGTGTGGACTCAAACAGCTGAATCTTGAAGCCAATTGTTAGAAAGAGCAGTTTAGCATCCACACTCCCAAAACAGAAGTCCTTGTATTTGGCAGTATCTCATTCATTCCTCCCACAAACATTTCCCCAGTGTCTGTAAGCCAGGTCCTGTATTAGATGATGAGTAAGACACAATACTAGTGCACAGCCTGAGCTGTTTAAATGGAGAAGACTAATTACCCTTTCCAACAGGCCAATTTATCCAACTATTGGGGCTCCATTTTTAAATACTAACTCTTCCAGAAAAATGCACCAGGAGCTGGTGCTACACAAATTGAGAAGCCCTTTGGAACTACACTGAGGTTCTCTAATGGCCAAGGAGACTAATGATAAAAATCTGCCCTTAAATACTATAAACTAAAATCCATGTCCCGTAGGGCTGAACTCTGAGGTCCCAACACAGGACTCACTTTGAGAAAATATCCAGTCTTACTCAGAGGCATCAAACTTGTTGTGGGTCCTAGGTGAGAACACACGCCACCTTCCTCTATTTCTACAAAAGAATAACATGTTTTTTCTCACGTCTATAGATTAGATATCCAAAGATTCAGATCTCCAAACTGATAACCCATGTCCACCAGGTCCATCCCACACTTGACAGAAAATTCAGCTGTCAAATGACTCAAGCCAGCACTCTCCCAAAACTCAGTTGAGACTGCTTTTTTTTCTAACCTGTAAGCATGCTGACAGATCTCTTTTTATATATATTTTATTTTTTGACTGTACTGCATGGCCTCTGGGATCTTAGTACCCCAACCAGAGATCAGAGATCACTACACCTTCAGCAGTGAAAGCACTGGACCACCAGGGAATTCCTGAGGCTGCTGCTTTTGAGAGGAAGAAATTCACTTTCCATTCCTCTAAACCTGTTCAGCTCTGTCCTTGCATGTGAAGTCACCAAAAAAGGAATTTACCTGGACTATATTAAGCTTACGCTAAATTACAAGCTACCAGGTCCATGGTTTTTAAGAGAAATCCCATTGTAATAAATTTGTTAATTTCATTGTCTGAATACAAATGATTTGTTTCTTTGAATCAAATGATGAGAACCACATATGCCAAGTTTTCCCCTTTTGCTTCAGCTTCCATGAATTTCAGGGATAAGTAGAGGCAGAGTTTTCTAATTTCCTGGCACAGTTCTCTCACTTCCTTTATTCTGGCTTCTTTCTCTTCCATGTTTTCATTTTCTGCATCCATACTGTCCAGTATGGTAGCCTGTACTTACATGCGGCTACTAAGCACTTGACAGGTAGCTTGTTGCAGCTGGGGTGTGCTGTAAGTGTAAAGTATCTCAATTTTTAATATTGATTATATGTTGAGTGACATTTTGGACATAGTGGGCTAAATAAAATATATTACTAAACCTAACTTCACCTGTTTCTTTTGAGTTTTCCTTATATGGCTACTAGAAAATTTCAAATTATGTATGTGGGGAAAACAAAAAAAACTACACATGGCCGGCATTTGTGACGTTCATTGTATTTCTGTCAGGACAGCTCTTTTCTACAAATCATCCTTTTCCATGAGCGTGTTATTACCATAAAATACCTCAAATCCTTTCAGAAAACAAATGAAGTAGTAAATGCAAAGGTGACAGCAGTGGATGGAGTGAGAAGGGGAGGTTGACTGGGACACATACTTGTCAGTCTATTTATCTTTTGTTTGTGCCACATATAAACCCCCTCTGGTAAAGTGTGTCAGCTCTCCTCTTCCAAGGTGAGTGGTGGTGTCATGGCTCTGCCCAGTCTGGAAAAATTCTCAGCTTTATTTGAGTTAACAAATTGGAAAGGATCTGATAAGACAATTCACACCACATTGTAAATGACGGTAACACTGTTAACCCCTCTCAGGGGGTATTTCCATTTTAACAGGGAACAATCCCTGAACCCAAAGGAATGAATCCCTAATGGTGGAGTTTCAGGCATCAGTGACAGGTGAGTGAGAGTGATGCAGACTCTGGTTTTATGTGTATGTGTGTTTATATATGTACAACTATATTCAGGATGTAGCTGAAAGTAAGGTCTTTGAATGGAAAGATGACAGGGCCGACAGACAAGCAGAGAAGGTAGCAAATCCCCATCTGTGTCAGGCTGCAAAGGGCTGGCAGACACCAAATCCAGTACAGGCCCTCAGGGGTTTGTTAAGCAACAGAATAGCCCAGTTGATGTCACCAGAGGATAGGTTTCAAGACAGCCTCTGTGGTAACTACTGTGGAGTAGCAGGAAGGGTCTCAGAGTAGGATTCAGGAGACTATGATTGCAGTCCACAGCTCACTCACTGGCTTAACTTTGGGCAAGTGCTTTCACCCTGGGGTCTCAGTTTCTTCCTCTGCAAAGTAGAAGTGGGTGTTTTAACTGTCAATGAACTCTCAGGGATATGAAGGTGCTCAGAGAAGTAGGAAGTACCCTACAAATGCAAGGAATCATGATTGGGATCTTCAAGTAGAAATGCAGCCACACAAACCTGGGGTGGAGGGCTCTGGGGAAAACCTGAGGGCTGAACACCAGTCCTTCTCTGTCCTCCCAGGCTGAACCCGGATTCCCAGGGCCCATGCTTACACCTGACAAACGATGGCCTGAGCTATGAACAAACGGAACTATATGAACACTTCGGTGCAAGAGCCCCCTCTTGACTACTCCTTCCGAAGCATCCACGTGACCCAAGGTCAGCCTCCAGAGCACAGCACTCCACTCACCACGGCAGCAGGCTGGGTGTGGTCCCTAGGGAGAAATCAGCCTTTTACTTAAAAGCCTAAAGAGGTTCTTCCCATAAGCCTATGGGATTTTTGTCATCATTTTGGGGAGAAGTAGTGGGTAGGGAGGTGGGAGTGGAAGAATCTGGCCTTTTAAAAAATCAACACATCTGAAATGAACCAAGGGAGCTTTTAGGGTAACTGATGCTCTTCAAAAGAACCCAAGCTACAGCAGGAAAGTCAGGTGGAAGAAAACTGGGGAGCTAGTCTATCAGCTGATAGTTTCATTCTCCATTTTTCACTTGAAGAGAAGAGACTAATGAAAGAAAAATACAGGCTGCTTCAGCATCCCAGTCAACAGGCAGAACCTACTCTCCTGTCACAGGACACAGGCCTGTCCTGATCACCAGTAGAAACATGCATGATCTGGTTACTAACAACCTGGCATGTTTCCAGTCTAAATAGTTATTGACAAATTTTATATTCATTCCGGTCATATCCAAGTTTATTCCATTATCACCCACACTTATTGCATGTTCCAGCACTGCCCACACTCATTTTATCTTTCAGTGTGTTTGTAAGGGGGCAGTTAGTACCTCTCAGCAGGGGACAGAGGTAGGCTTCAGCAAGATCATATTCTCAAGGGAATATGCTTCTTCCCAGGGAAGTTCTTCTGTCTTTGTCTCATAAACATATCAGTACGTCTGCCCTCACAGAACACAGGCTGGCCTATCCTAGACGCATTACCTGGCTTTGGTTGTCTCTCAGGTAAACAGCGGCCACCTTTAAGTTTAAGAAGCAGATGAATAGTTATCAAGGATACTGGGTACTACTTGGGTTTGGGCTTAGGGTACTTACAACTTGGGTTGACATCAGTCACAACAGTAACTCCTGCCTGTTCTCTCTCACACACTCACTGGTTGTGCACACCGTCACTTCTGACTGATGGGAGTCCCTGTTCCACAGGGTTTTAGCTGAAGTAATGGCTATGCACAAGATAGCTGAGGTGACAGAGAAAGAAGGAAGTATGACTCCTACCTACCTTGGGAATTCCTAGCTCTGAGTGGGAAGATGTAGTTTTGCCCTCCATGGTGTCCTCAATGAGGAGAGAGAGAAGTTTCTATGACCAAGGATAACTGCACAGCACAAATCATAATCTGTACAGATGCCCTGTCTTTCATCCAGTACTTAAATACTGAGCATCTAACTATGATGAAACACTTCTACATATCTGAGTGTAGGTCTGTAGACACATGCCAGGCATGGCGCTTCTTGATAAATGAGGAAAGGAGCAGCAGAGAGGTACATCTAAGCCCCAAAAGGCCAGTCCCCTCAGGTTCTCCGCAGCACTTGGTGTATTTACTTAGAATTGGGGTTGGGTTAGAGGACAGGGTAGTTTGGGGGAACTTGGTACACAATTTCCTGAATTAATATATGGAGCATAGACTCTGAAATGACAGTGACTTTAGAAGGCAACCAGTCTACCACCTCCAACGCAGTCCTCTACTCCCACAGTTTAGGGAGTCCCACACCACACACATCCCAACCCTTCCAGTACAGGGTGAGGAATGACATACAGAAGTTCTTCACATCAGACTAACTCCTGCCCTCTGGAGACACATGGGGAAAGTTACACGGCAACCCTTCAGGAGATATGAAGACAGATTATGTTTTCCTCAGATCATCCTGGAGCTAGACAATCCCCAGTTCTTTGAATGCTGGTATTTTGGTCCAGTTTCCAGCCCTGTCTTGGCCTACTCTGAACAGGGCAGCTTTGACTGATCCTCAGGCAATGCGGTGTTGTGGTGGATTGTGAGTCTCAGTAACCCATAGCAAGCTGGACTCCCTCCTCCACCTATGCTAACAGCAACCCCAGGCAGCCTCAAGTTTTAGGCAATGCTGTCCCCAGGGCTCTCCCTGAGCTAGGGATCAGCCCATGCTTGGTGGTATTCCCGAGCCGCTACCTCATCAAACTGGAGACTAGTCCAGATGCAGGTTTATTTTGATCTTAACTTTTACTCCTCTTTCATCTGAGGGTTCAAAGTCAGGAGATGTGAGGCAGGCGGTCAGGATGTTTATCCATGAGCTAGGGTACTCTTCTCCAGGACAGGACCCTCCTGCCACCTCCCCCCACCCTCGGGCCCCACCTAGGGGTTCTGTACTCCAGGACTAAGACAGAGAGCCATCTGGTGGATGCTGCCTGCCCTGCAGCTGAGACGTTCAGGTTGGGTAGGGGTGGAAGAGAAGTGTGTCCAGCCACAGCTGAGGGGAGGGTGAAGACAACCTGCCCAGTTCAGAGAATACTAAGCATTTCCTTTCTGGGAGGCAGCTTTAGACAAGTAACTAAATAATAGGAACAACAGGAAACATCTAATCACCTCAGCTGAGCTGATGAGTGGTTCTGGCTCTGCCACTGCCAAGTCTGTGAGCTTGGGCACAGCCCATTCTCTCCCTGGACCGTATTTGTTGAAAAAAAAAGGGAAGGGGTCCATACAGATGGGTTCTAAAATCGCTCTTAAAAAAAAAAAAAAAAAGATTGCTCTATTTCCAACTCTCCTCCTCAGCCAAACTTTCTGAGGGTGCTGTTTATACCACCTGTTTGTATTTCCTTACCTTTCATTTGCTCCTGAACTCACTGCAATCTAGCTTTCCCCCAGGCCCTTGTCATTTCATTGAAACAACCCTCAACAGTGTCATCAAGGACTTCTGAGTTGCCAAAATTACTTTTCAGTTTATTTCCCTGAAACTCCTACAGACTATGGATTCCCTGAGCATCTTTAAAACTATCCTGTCCTGGTTCTCCCTGCCCTGCCCTGGTGATTCACTGACTTCTTTAAATGGAAGCCCCCTCGCTTTTCCTCCTTTCTTCCCCTCACTCTGCTTGAACAATCTCATCTACTTTACTAACCTGTATACAGTCTATGCTAATGATTCTCAAGTCTGTGTGTCCTGAGCTTTAACTTTCATACCCAACTGCTTACTTGGCTGCTCCTCTTTCCTGTACTAGAGGAACCTCAAACATGGCCAAGGCCAAGCCTGAACTCCCACCTTCCCAACCATGCTTCTCCATTTCATCCCACATTGGCCCATAGGACTGACATTTCCCCAAATATCAAGAAACTGAGCGACACCCTTGAGTATTATTCTCCCCCTACATCTAGTCAACTGTCAAGCCATGCTGTGTGTCCCCTTCATCCTCGCTTGGATGACTGAAAGAGCCAAAACGAAAGCTTCAGAGTGATCTCTCATTTCTGAAAGATGTGAATCATCTCCTTTGCTTTCAAACCCCCGGGGCTTCCCACCTCCTATAGGATTAAAGTCTAAGACACTCAATCTGGTCTTCAAGGCTCCTTTTCCCTCCTGGCCCCCTTGCACAGCACATACGTGTGCCCATGCTATCCCATACCTCTGTGCCTTTGCTTGTGCTCTTCTCACCTTTCCACTCTTCTTTGCCTGATTAATGTCTCCTAACCCACTGAGATATCCAGCTCAGGCTCAGCCTTCCCTGGGAAACTTCCCTGAGCTCTCAGACTGGGTTAGGAGCCCCTCTCCTGTGCTTCTACAATTTAAAGAGCATTTATCATACTATATTGACTGTTTGCTTTCATTCTGCCCACATGACCTCCTCTAAGACTCAAACATCTGCTTCACCCCTGCTCTATTACCATACAGAGCCTCTCGCTCATTTGTCCAGTATGATGCACATAGTTACTATGAATGGAAGAAGGGGGAGAACATCCAGGGTGTGTAACACTGAAGTGAAATTCTATAGGTTCTACTGGTGGATAATTTTGGATTTTATGCTTTAGCATCTTGGCTCAGGTCCAACATCTCTTGTTCTTGGTTTCCTCATCTATAAAATGTGCCTCCTTCCAACTGCCACACAGGGGTGGTATACAGAGAACCCAGTGACAGTTGACATGAGCATGTGACCCACACCAAGAGCTTGGAATGGGAAATCTTTGGCCCTTAATCCAAGCTCCCTCTAAATGCTGGGGCCTGTGGGACAGTGCATACAATTGAACACGACACAAGCATGGAGTTATGGCCCTGCCAGCTCCTCTGGCTACAAATCCTCCCAGCTCTGTCCCTTCCTACCCCCACCCCCCAAGCCAGAAAAGCAAAGATAACACACCCAAAGCTCACTCTGTGCCCACAGATCTGTTAAGCGAGGAACCCCGGACAGGGCTACGACCAGTAAGGCACGCGAAGTCGGGGAAGTCTGTGACCCAGTCCCTGTGGTTAAACAACAATGTCCTCACTGACCTGAGAGACTTCAACCACACAGTTTCACAGCTCCTGGAGCATCCAGAGAACCTGGCCTGGATCGACCTGTCCTTCAATGACCTGACTTCCATTGATCCTGTGAGTCCAGTCGGGTGGGGGGGGGCCTGAAGCCACCTTGTCCTGCCCCCAGCCTCTCCACCTCCCACACTATCAAGGAAGTAGTGACACATCATGGTGCCGTGCAAAGCACATGGCTGCGGGCTCACACAGTTATAGGTTCAAATCTTAGATTTGCCTCTTACTGACTTTGTGACCTTGGGCAGGCTCCTAACTTTTGAAAACCTCAACCTCCCTCTCTGAAAAATGGGGATGATAGGCCAGCATTATTAACATTTTGTGAAGATTAAATGAAAACGTATGAAAAGCAACCAGCACACAGAAAGCCTTCACACAGGAGGCTAAAATGAAACTGTAGCTTACTGGGCACCCACTGTGCTTTGTACCAAGTTCTTCAAGAGAGGTAGTCACTTAAAGAACAGTAGTTTCTTTCTATGAACTCAGGCTAAATGCTAAGGAACAAACAAAACTGGCCTCTTTTCATCCAAGTTCTATGTTAGGAAAGACAGCAGCTATCATATGACTTGGAAACTGTTCCCCAGGTGCAAGGATCTCAATTTAACTGTTATTTTAAAAGCTCTGAGGTACCTAGCAAGGTGCTGTCCCCTGTTGTGACACAGTCTTAGAACACTAAAGCTGGAATGGTCTTCAGTGAAGGGAAAGCTAAGGCTCCAGGAGAGCACACAGGTGCCTGGCAAGTCAGTGGCAGTGGTGGGACACAGGTCTGTACCTCCTGCCCCTTGGATCACAGTGCTGTCACTGTGGTGCCCCTGAATCCCTTCAAAGGTAAGTGAAACGCTAAAGTCAATCTCAATCCAGCATGGCTGTGAGGGTGACAAGTTGTTCCCCAAACTTTTCCTTTTTGGCCACCAGTCAATCCTGAGTACAGATACAGGGCTTTGTCCAGTCTAGCTTCCAGTCTCCTTTCCCAACAGGTCCTGACAACTTTCTTCAACCTGAGTGTCCTCTATCTCCATGGCAACAGCATCCAGCGCCTTGGAGAAGTGAACAAGCTGGCTGTCCTCCCTCGGCTCCGGAGCCTGACCCTGCATGGGAACCCCATTGAAGAGGAGAAGGGGTATAGGTAAGTTCCCTGCCCTGGATGTGGGCTCTGGCTGGGCTCCCATGATGGAAAGGAGGAGAGCTAGGGTTAGAAACCCAGCACCATCCTTCTGTTCTGCTTGGACCGGGGAAGGGAGTGGAAGGCTTTAGGCATTTCTTGCTGCCAATCAGGATAAATCCAGTCTCCTCCAAACTCTCAAGTCCCTCCATTCCTTGCAGTCAGGGGAGACAGGAGTGACTGGTGGAGGGGGAAAGGGGTCCTTCAAGGAGGGCTGGCCCCAGCCCAAGTCTTCCTCACAGGCAGTACGTGCTGTGCACCCTGCCCCGTATCACCACGTTCGACTTCAGTGGGGTCACCAAAGCAGACCGCACAACAGCTGAAGTGTGGAAATGCATGAACATCAAACCGAAGAAGGTCCGGATCAAGCACAATGCACTCTGAGGTTCCCAGGACCCCAGCGGTCCTAAAGGCCTGAGGGTGGTCAGTTTGGTTTGGCAATAAATGATTTGAACTGTTCAGCAGATCACCTTGTCCCATGCAAAGACGCCCCCCAAATCAGGTAACCAGCATCATGTTCTGGTCTTACATCACTGAAACAAGGAGGAAATGGAAAGAAAGGCCCGCTGGCTTCAGCTGATGGCACAGCCCTGGGAAATGTATCTAACCTGTCTGGGACCTTTGGCACTCTTTAAATCATATATCCTGAGATCAGAGTTGCCTCACAGAGCACCAAGGTTCTGTGGAGACGCCCCCGAGGCCTCCGTGACAGGAGGCCAGGAAGATGGCCTGTGATCTCTGGTCGCCCCGCTTCAATCAGATCAGAGTAGTTCCTTGCTCATGTTTTGCATGTTATGATTCTGCTTAAGATTTCACTTGATAAAAACAATCTTCTGCTTGAAACTGTGTGTCTGCTGACTCCGTATCAGGTGCTCTTGGTCTGCCTGCAGACCTCCACCCCCTCACCGGGCTTCCTGGGAATTCCACTGAGCCTGAGGCAATGCCCACAAGGAAGATGGCTACCTCAGAGTCCAGACTGTTCAGCTTTGATAGTGTTCCCACTGCTGAAGAAGGCACACGCACAGTCTTATCCAATCTGAGGATAGCGTGGATTGAGTCTCAGCTAAGACCTGGGAATCTCCTGGATTCCATTTAGTGTCCCTAGAAGACACCCCTCCCCCTCATCCATCATGCTGCTCACAGATTAGAGGAGCCACAAGTAAGTAGGAGGGTGGCGGGCAGGACAGAGGGGCGGGAACCAACACACAGATGGATACATGTCCTTTATCGAGGATGACAAACCAAAACAAAACCAAAAAACCCCAAACATGTAAAAACCCAGGGTGCTAGAAATACAAACTCAATTCATTCAAATTCAAGCTCATCCAGACCCTGGTCACAAGCCCTCATGAGGTGCACATGAGCACCAAGTCAGGGACGGGGGACAGGAGTGAGGCCAAGGAAGGGTAGGCAGGGGGCCCTGACAGACCCCCTAGTGACCACCCCAACACTGGCACCCCCACCTTCCCAGTGATGGGGAAGAGCTACCGGGCCTTGTCCCTGTGACCCCCACCCCACCCCTGGCCAGTCCCAAATGGTTCTACCCTCCCTTGCTGCATCCTCACTTGCTCAGGCTTCTTGCCTCACTCTTCTCCTCCTCCTCCACTTCCTTCTGTGATTAGTAGCAGGTTAGGATACTGTATAAGCCGCAGTGAGGCTGGGGGCCAGGGGAGGCAGGGTGGAGACGGAGCGAAGAGAGGAGAAGAAGAGCTGTCCAGGGACCCCCTCTCTTCACGGGATCCCGAACTGTACAACCAGCTCCTCTTTTGCGTCCACACGGATCTGAGAAAGTGCACTGTAGGCATAAGCAGCTATCCTGGAGACCTGAGACAGGGGACGGGGAGAGAGAAACAGAGAGGGGTGAGAAGGGAGATCCGGAGTGAGAGAGCAGGATTGGATGGTCAGGGAGGAGGGAGTGACGGGGGGACAGGGAGCCAAAGAGAAAGGCACAGAGGGGAAAGACAAGCGGAAAGAACAAAGGGTAGAAAAAGAATGAAGGTTGAAGAGAGAGCATGGGGAGGAGACAAAAAGAGTGAGGTGGGAGAGAGCAAGGTCCACAGGCTCCCAGGTTCCCTCCCTCTGCTTCTCCACCTCCTCAGAGGTGAAGAGGGCGGGGCAAGGAGCGGCTCACCTGCTGCAAGTCGGAGAAGGGGACGGGCTCGCTGGCCAGCACCTGGTGGGGCTGGCTGGTGAGAGATGGCAGCGGCGGCAGCTTCTTCCAATGGGTCAGGCTGCTGCTCAGCACAGCCAAACGGGTGCTGAGGGTGGGGACAGGCAGTCAGGCCACAGTAGTTGGCCCAACCAGCCCAGGCAGGCCTCATCCCTCAGACCAGAGAAGCAGGTGACAGGGCCTTGGCTCACCGCAGAGCTTCTCCAGGCCCACCTCCTTTGCTCTCCACACCCTTGGAGGTCATGGGGCAAGGTGGGTCAACATGAACATCGACTGAGGCACCCGAGTGATTTGTGGCCACCCTCCCGGGCCACACCCAAACCAGAAGCCTGGACTGGGGCCCGGGCTCCAAAGCTGGAGCAGAGGGAGGAGGAGGGAGGGGCCCAAGCAGCCCGCAGGCTCCAAGCTAGCCAGGAGCTCACCTGTACTGCCGTGCCCGGTCCATGTACTCGTGCTGCTCCATGCCCTGGGAGTCTGCAGCAGACACATCGATGATGTTGCTTTGGGGAGAAGAGAGAGGACGTGAAAGGTGCTTCCGAGAGGGCTGAACAAGACTCCCTTCCAGGTGACAACTCCAGGGCTATCTGACAATCGTCAGTCCTTGTCTGCCCACGGGAGCATGACTGGGCCCAGGAGTGCCTCTTCCCACTGACCTTGTCCCGTCCCCTGCAACCTGGGTCTGGCCCCTCATCCCAGTCTTTAACACGCATGGAGCAGCGCTCTCCCAGGCCCAGTCCTGTGATGCTCACCTGGCTGTCTTAGCGAGGATGGAGGAAAGCAGTGCCTGCTCGTCGGTGCGAGCAGAGGGCAGGCTGTGATAGTTGGGCTCTGCTCCATTGAGGGCTTTGGTGGGTGGGCTGCTAGGGTCCAGCAGCAGCTTCCGCTCCTCTCGGTCCTAGGAGAGACCACAGGGGAAATATCAAGCCCAAGGCCCTTATTCCAACCCACCTATATTGGCTCTCAGCCCAGCTCTGACCTTCAGGCACCAAAAATATTTCTATTAGGAACATCCCAAGTACTGAACTGTATGGAAATGTCAACCCCAGGACTGAGATCCTGCTTGCCTCTGGGGGCTAGGCTGGTGGTAGTCTAGGAGGAGTTAAAGTGGAACCAAGCAGTCCTAGAGGCCCCGAAAAGATGGACAGGGGCACAAAGCGGGTATTTAGTCACAGCCCTGCAACTTCAGGAAATAGTCCAGCACCTGGTAGAGAAAGGATATTGGAGGCTGGAAGCCAGAGAAGTGGAAAATACCAAAACAGTGGGGTCTAGAGGGGACACTGATACAAGCCAGGAGCCTGAGTATGGCCCTCCTGATCCCCCAGACCAGATCCTCCCTGGTCAAGCTGTCTGCTCCCAGGATCGAGAGGCCCTGTGAGGCCAGACAAGGCCTTGGGCCCCAAGGCAAAGCAAGCTCAACCTCTCAATGGCCATTCCTCATATTACCTCAGGAGTCCCAGCTGCAGGCTCTGTGTCCCAACGGTCCCTTCTTGAGGGCAGGGCCCTTCTATTCTCAGGTGTTCTCTCCTTTCCTCTTTGCATGGGATTCCCAGAACCTAACTCAGGGCTCCCAGTGTACCCTTATCTGAATATGGAGCTGCTCCCTCCCTCACCAAGCCACCACACCTCTGTGAATGTGGCTTCTTTAGTGTCAGCAGTCCTGTTTCTGCTGGCCCGTGCCAATCACAACCCCTAAACTGACCTGAGACCAAACCAAGTCTCCCTGGTCCTATATAATGCTACATGTTATTTCTCCTCATCTTATTTTAGTCCCTTGACCTAATCTACTGCAATCTTTTTGAATACAACCCTGCCTTGAGCCCATCAGCTGTAAATCCCTGCTAGCTTTGTGTCAGCTGCAAAATGGATAAGCCGTCATGCTGGGTATCCAAAGTATAAAGAACAAGGGTACCCAGGACGATGCCAGGGACGAGGGGCCATCCTGGCTAGAGCTGACTCACCAGGCTTCAGTGCCAGACCACCAGACTCCTCGGTGCTCCATTCCAGGCCCATCCCAGTTCCTATTACAGTCTTTCACACTTGCAGGCTCTCAGTTCCCCTGCCAACAGCTCAACTCTCCTTACAGAGCACCCTTCCTCCTGCCCCATCCTAGGCAAGGTCAGTCCTTTGACATTACTCTTCTTTCTCAAGCCTAGGCTGCCCATGTCCTTAGTCCCCAACAGCCTAAGACAGAAGCTCTAGGCTCCTGCCTCATCAGCTCTCAACTTCTTTAGACACCCCCTGACCCATCTAAAACACAAGCTAGGTATTAAAGAACTTGAAAGACAAAATGTGTGCCAAAGATTAAACTATCTCTAAGGAAAGTTGGCTCCATAATAAAGCCTGAGTTGCTTTCTATATGTCCATCTTTTCCCCAGCCCCACTTCAGACAGATGCTCCTGCAGAACAACGCCACTTTTCTCCTATCCAGGGTTCTTCAAGAACAAGGCTGTTTTGGGTTTCAGTGATACAGAATCCACCCATCAATGCAGGAGAGACAGGTTCGATTCCTGATCTGGGAAGATCCCACTTGCCACAGAGCAACTAAGTGTGCGCCGCAACTACTGAGCCTGTATTCTAGAGCCCAGGAGGGCTCTGTGCAACTACTGAGCCTGAGTGCTGTAACTACTGAAGCTGGCATGGCCTTGAGCCAGTGCTCTCCAACAAGAGAAGCCACCACAACAAGAAGCCACCACAACGAGAAGCCCACACACGGCAGCTTAGATGCTACTCGCCACAACTAGAGAAAAGCCCTCACAGCAGTGAAGACCCAGCACAGCGGAAGAAAAGAAAAAGAACAAGATTGTTTTCCTGAGGCCTAAACTCGTGGAAGAGGCCATGCTACCACCATTAGAGTGGACAAATAACATCGCTCCCACCCCTCAAAAGGGTGAATAGAACATGGGGGAGGGTTTTTCACACCAAGGTTTGTCCTAAAGTCAATGTCAACCTGGGAGTAGGAGTTTCACCATCTTCTCTTCACAGAAATTTATGTGGTCTGCCTATGACTAGCCACCTGGTTTGTGGGCACAGCTAAAAGACACTGCTTAGCCCAATGGATAAAGACATGACTTGGCATCAAAACACTTTGCTTGTAGCACTTCTCAGTTTTGTGTGTGCGTGTGTGTGTCTGCTCAACCGTTCAGTCGTGTTCGATTCTTGAGACCCTATGGACTATAGCCCACCAGGTTCCTCTGTCCATGGAATTTCCAGGCAAGAATACTGGAGTGGGTTGCCATTTCCTACTCCAGGGGATCTTCCTGACCCAGGGATTGAACCTGCCTTTCTCGAGTCTCCTGCATCAGCAGTTGGATTCTTTACCATGGTGCCACCTGGGAAGCCCTCTGTTTTGTAAGCTTGGCTAAATCACTTAGCCTCTCTGAACTTTTTCTTCACCTTTAAATAGACACAACTAGAACCTCACTCCACTGCTCTTGCCTGGAAAATCCCATGGATGGGGGAGCCTGGTGGGCTGCTGTCTATGGGGTCACATAGAGTTGGACACAACTGAAGCGACTTAACGGTGGCAGCAGCAGAACCTATATGACAGATGTTGGACAAGAGTCAAGCAAGATAACTATAACTGTAACATAATGTACATTTCTTTTTATTATAATGAAGAGTCCAACATGAGAATGGGAGAGAGGACTGCCCAAGACCTGAGAGAGCAGTGAATGATTATGGCTTATAGACTAGGTAAGCAGACCTTCTCCACCTGAGGCCTCAAATCACCCAGGACAGGGATTTTCCTGGCAGTCCAGTGTTGAGACTTTGCCTTCCAAAGGGAGGAGGTTCAATCCCTGGTCAGGGAGCTAAAATCTCACATGCCTTTTGCCCAAAAAGCCAAAACATAAACAGAAGCAACACAGTAACAAGTTCAATAAAGAATTTAAAAATGGTCCACAGTCAAAAAAAAAAAAAAAATCACCCAGGACTGATCAAGCACCATCTCTGGGAGCTAGGACCAGAAGTGAAAGCCCACCAGGGGGAAGGTGGAGATTCAGGACAGTAGGAACTCCAATGAGAAACTGGTATCCTTTCTCACAAAAAGTTAATCCTTGACTCATTCTGTGCAAGAGTCCATTATTAAACTTTATGGGACAATTTCCCATTAGGCCATATCTTTCCCAGTAGGCATGGGTATTGTCTCAGATTTCTAACCTGGAGAGGTGAAGTGTGAACTACTGCTTGGATGGCATGCCTAACTTAAGGCATAAAAATATGAATATAGGTTCACTGGGTGTTTGGAGACTTAGTGAGATCCAGGGGTCACCTGTGCCTCCCACACAAATGACTTTTCCCAAGCTTAAGTCTTTGACCCAAAATAGATTCATGTGAGTCACTGGGGAAAGACCTACTTCCCCTATACCAGTGATATAATCCATTTCTGTGACCATCTACTTATCCAGACTGTGAACTACTTGTTGAAATCTTCCTAGTTTTCCTGTCAGTATGTTTTGAAATGTAGAATCCAGGCTCAGTGGCAACCAAGACGGCAAGTGAGACTTGGGACTTCATCTTTAAAAGGTCTTGCCCTCCTCAAAAAGGTCAGGCAGGCAGGGCAGGGATTAAAGTGTAGCAAGAAGTGAGAATACACCAAGGGGAAGAGACAGAATTTAAAACTGTACAGGCCGCCCCAGCCTAACTCTTTCTGCCAAGAAATCAGATCTTCAGCAGAATACCCAGAACACCCCTCTAGCTACAGGAGCCCTCAGGCTCCAGGCAGGGACTGCACTGAGGCAGGCCAAAATGAGCTCCCATCTCATCTCTTTCCCCGCAATCTAGCCAAAACTAAACCCGTTTTGTTGCCTTCCAAATTTCCACCGTCTCAGTGCCCTCACTGTGTCTATTAAATCCTTCACTGATCAGCTCAAATGACACCAACTTCCAGAGGCCTTCCCTGACTCCAAACCAGCAGTGACCTTCCTTCTTCAACCCCAAGGATTCAGAATATACACGGATTCCTGATTCATACTGGGACAATCTAACTCAGCTTACCCACCTCTACAATGGATTCACAAAGCCCACTAATACCAGCACAGAGAAGGCACAAGAGGCTGGGAAGGGAGTGCTTCCCAAAGACGGAGAATGAAGACCCTTGAAGTTGTAAACGTTTGAAAGTAGGGGAAAGGGCTGGAGCGAGCGGGACAGGCGGCTGCCTGCACATGTTAACGTGGGGGGTGTGCAGAAAGAACTGGGGCTTTAAAAGGAATAGGAGCCCGGCCCGGCGTCTCCTCTGTAATCTGTCCCCTCCGGGCCTCCGTACTCAGTAAGCCCTGCAGTCCAGGTGACCCTCTTCTGCAGGCTTTCCTCTGGGCCCCAAGCCCCAGGATCTCAGCCCTCATTCCCGAGCCCCGCCCGCGACGGCCGCACCTGGTCCGAGTCCTCGTTCTCGCTGCTGTAGCAGCACCCCATGGCGGGGGTCGGGCCGGGCGCTCAGGCCGCGCCGAGGAGGGACGGCGTCCGTCACGAGCCCTTCCGGTCACATGACCGGCGCCAGCATCCAGCAAGTAACCACCGCCCCCGTGCCTACCCCTTCCCGGAGCGGCTTCGCTGCCGCGGCTGCCACCGGAACCCAAGCTTCCGGTCCCGCCCCTACCGCGTGATCATAGCCAACCAATGGGATGGCACACCCTGCGTGACGGACCGTGAGACACGTGATGCAAGGAAAGGGCGGGGTGGGTCACATGACTTCAGCTTTTGCTGGTGTCAGCTGGAGACGTCAACTGCGGGGTGTTAAGGTCCTCGTGTGAAGTGTATGAGTTCCCGAGGCCACCAGGCTATATTTGTGGGCTAGTGAATGAATTTATACCAGTTGCGGTCATGAAATACTGTCCTGAATGACACTAAAAGGGCAAGTGGGATCCAGGCCCTCCGCTCCAAGAGCGCACAGTGTGGGTACACACCCATAGGCCTAGTTGGCTGGTGCCAGACCCGGGTTCACACAGCGGGTGTGGCACCCTACCTGGACTAGGGCTCTGAGACTTACTGGAGGAAGGGACTTTATACCTTCACAAACTGATCCTGGTGGCGGAGGTAGTGGCCACGTCACTGATTTCTTTGGCCTGAGGCATTTCTTTTCAATTCTACCTTTTTACAGCAGAGTAATCTAACACACAAAGCTCATAGTGAGTGCTCTTAAAACCGTCACACGTCCTCCCTTGGACTCTAAACACAAGTCCAAGACTGTCCTGCAAGATCTTGCAGATCCTGCCTTTCCAACCACAGGGAAATATTTAGGAAGTTTCCTGATTGACTTTCTGGGCTTTGTACCCATGGGCTGACACACTGTCTCCCTCATCTGGTCTGCTTGCCAAAAGTCCCCGTGTTGATGGAGCACGCATTCTAGTGATCACGTTATATTGTATTCTTTGTCCCTGTATCAGTCTCTTCTACCAAAGGTGGAGCTCCTGGGGACAGGGACAGGATCTGATTCTTCTCTGTGACTCAATCCTTAGCACTGGCTTAGAATTTGGCATTAATAAATTACAACCTCCGCATCATCTTGGCTCACACCATAACCTATGTCTTGAATCTAGGGGTTGGAGAAAATGTCACCAAACCAAGTAGTTCTGTTATCCCTCAAATCAAGGCCCTGGAGTCCCAGACGTTCTTTGAGGGATCCTGAAGGGTAGGAGGCAGCTCCAGCACGTTCTGGGGCTGGTAACTTGAACTGCAGGTCTCAGGTAACAACAGCAGCCTCAGCATCAATAATTGAAAGCAAGTCCAGTCAGCCTTAGGGTTCTTCCTCATCCCAAGGACTCCCCCTCCTGTCCTATGCTCTGATCTTCCCAAGCAGGAGCCTCCAGCCCAGGTAAGCAGGGCCCTGGAATGTGGGTTCCCAAGCACACCAGTTCAGATTCACCATCACCCACCTACCAATGGACTTTGCTTGTGGCTCAGCTGGTAAAGAATCTGCCTGCAATGCAGGAGACCTGGATTTGATCCCTGGGTTGGGAAGATACCTTAGAGAAGGGAGAGGCTACCCACTCCAGTATTCTGGCCTGGAGAATTCCATGGACTGTATGGTCCATGGGGTCGCAGAGTCAGACACGACTGAGCGACTTTCACTTCACTTCACCTATCTATTAACCCCATTCATACATGCTTTTTAGTCCCTCCCCCCACTTCCACCAGTGGCCTCAAAGGGGTAAGATGGTCCAGGGCACGGGAGAAGACAGGGTCTACAGGGACAGGGGGGTGGGTGTCTTGGGATGAAGGAGAGAAGAGGCTGAATTAGGGGAAAGTGTGTGCTGTGTGTCTGTGTGACTGTGAAGGGAATTCTGAGAGAGGACAGAGGAGGGCAGTGCAGGAAAGGGGAGACAGAACTGGAGAATAAATATGCCAACCAAGGACTCTTCTCACCTCCCGTGGGAAATGCTGACAGAAGGAGAGTTCTGTGGTGGTAAGGATATCTCATCCTAACACCCTATGGAGTATTTTGATGGCCTTTTACTGATGCAGAGCAGTGACAGTGAAGGAGTTCATGACTACAAAGTTGTGCTATTTTGCTACACGGTAATGGGTCAGAGACCAAGCAGGCACTGGGTAAGGTGGAAGAAGAACTCAGGCAGGAACTGGTGAAAGGGGTCCTGAAAAGGGAGACTACAGGGATGATGCAAAACTGATGAAGGGAGCAAGGTGAATATGAACCAGGGTCCAAAAGTGGGAAGAGATGGTTTGGGATTCGGTGCTGAACTTAGGTGGCATTGAGTCCTTGAAAGTGTATGGGCTTGGAATCAGACCAGCTTGGATTCAAATCTTAGTTGTTCTGTGTGACTCTGGACAACGAACTTAGCCTTTCTGAGTCATAGTATGTAAAATACAGGGATAATTGCCACTGGTAAGGGCTGCACAAATGACAGGAAAGTGATGTGTGGGTTTTCCTCCCTTCCTCCACCCCAGGGCCCAGGTAGGGACAATGTCCCCTGCCATCGCGCTGGCCTTCCTGCCCCTGGTAGTGACATTGTTGGTAAGGTACCGGCATTACTTCCGACTGCTGGTTCGCACAGTCTTGCTCCGGAGCCTCCGAGATTGCCTGTCAGGGCTGCGGATAGAGGAGCGGGCCTTCAGCTATGTGCTCACCCACGCCCTGCCTGGGGACCCTGGTCACATCCTCACCACTCTGGACCACTGGAGCAGCCACTCCGAGTACCTGAGCCACATGGGGTCTGCCAAAGGTCAGTGTTTCCTAGCCTTCTGCTCCAGGAAGCACCTCTAAGATGGTGAAGGAAGATCTGTGATCTGCCACTGTCTTACTGGGTGACTTGAGCAGATTCTTGATCTTCAATGGGTCTCTTTTTTCCTCCTCTGGAAAGGAGGGAGCTGGGTAAAATTTACTCATTCATCCAGTAAAATCACCACCTGTTTTGTATCAGGCATGTGTTAAGTGCTGGGGAAGAAAGAGGTAGAAGCCACAGGGATGAATCAACCACAGAGGCTCGCCTCAAAGGGGGCATAATACAGGGGAATAACCATCTCAGCACATAACCCAAAATCTTGTAATTATGGGTCTGTAATTCTCCCCCACCATGGAGGCTCCCCCATCCCATTCAGGGTAGCTGTCTGCTTGGATTTGTCTGAATCCCACCTCCCAGCACATGTGTTTTGGAGTCTTATTTAAGAGATTCATCTAATTCAATGGTTAGAAAGATATTTCAATGAACAAAACAAGGGAGAATGAAACTGGAAGGTCTAACAAAGATCCCTTAGGATTTTGGTGGTGCTTTCCACCTGGGGCCTCCTGGAGGAAGCAACATTTGAACTGAGTCTAGAGTGACTGCTTTCGAGTTGGCCAGGTAGTTGAGGATAGAGGTGAAGGACAAAGCCAGCTGTGTATCTGAATGTGGCATGAAGGAATGAGCCAGCATGGTTGACTCTGGGAGCAGTTGTTCAGGATGGTTATGGTGGGAAAAATTGAGAGCTGAAACTGCAAAGGGGACAGGATCAGGTCTAAGAAGGTTCTGAATGTCAGGCTGAGGATCCCATGTTCAATCCCAAAAGCCTTTAGGATCATAGGAAAGAGAGCAATAGGGTCAGATCTGTTAGAAAGATTCCTAGTGGCTGGTGTGAAGGAGGCAAGCTTGGAGGGGCAAGGAGACTAATGCGGCTACTAGGACTATAACTCAAAAAATAGATTCTATCCAGTCGGGGGCTGCAGTGAGGCAAGTGGGCATTTGAGACCCCTTTCTGTGAGGCCCCTCAATTTCTCCCATGTCTGCTGCAATAGTCACTTCTTCCCATAGGTCAGATCCTGATGCGGCTGGTGGAGGAGAAGGCCCCTGCCTGTGCACTGGAGCTGGGCACCTACTGTGGGTACTCCACATTGCTTATTGCCCGTGCTTTGCCCCCTGGGGGTCGCCTTCTCACCGTGGAGCAGGATCCACGCACAGCAGCAGTGGCTGAAAAACTCATCCGCCTGGCTGGCTTTGATGGGCACACGGTCAGGCCCCACCTCCCCAACCCTGGTCTCTTTCCTACCGCCCTTGGCCTTACACTAGTCAACCTCCCCCATCTCCCCTAGGAGAAAGAAACAGCTCCTTTTAGGAACTATGACCTTGGAGAGTGTATGAGTTCTTATCCTCTTCCAAGTCACTGGCACATAATTGCTGCTGGATGACGAAGAAGCAGTTAAGAGGAAAGTCTCTGGAACCCATCTGGGTCCAAACCTTAGTCTGCCTCTTGTTAGTTATGTGATCCTGGGCAAAGCACTTGTCCTCTGAACCTCAGCTTCTTCAGTGGTAAAATGGAAATCACAATTCTGATTCTGATTTCTTGTTCTGAAGCCAGAGGAAATATGAGAACACACATGGGGACCTTGGCCAGGGCCTGGCACAAAATAAGCCAAATGCCAGTGGGGTCTGGTGTGGGAAAACAGTCATCCCTCCCAACCTCACCTCCAGTGTCTCCCCCCACAGGTGGAGCTCATTGTGGGGAGATCAGAGGAGGTGATCCCACGCCTAAGAACCCAGTACCAGCTGAGTCGGGCTGACCTGGTGCTCCTGGCGCACCGGCCCCGATGTTACCTGCGGGATCTGCAGCTGCTCGAAGGCCATGCCCTGCTGCCAGCTGGTGCCACTGTGTTAGCTGACCATGTGCTCTTCCCTGGCGCACCCCGCTTCCTGCAGTACGCCAAGAGCTGTGGCCGCTATCGTTGCCGCCTCCACCACACTGGCCTCCCTGACTTCCCTGCCATCAAAGATGGCATAGCCCAGCTCACCTATGCAGGGCCTGGCTGAGTCCAGGCACAGGGGTACTTACTGCTGCCTCCCCTCACCCCTCCTCAAGCACGGACCTCAGAATATCCCCTCCCCTCCCTTCCCTACTTGTGGGCTGACACATGCTGGGCTTAGGGCTAGAGGGGCTCTCCTCCCACCTCTGTCCCACTCTGGCTCCACGCTAACCTAAGGCCTCAAGTTTTGTCAGGCTGTTTGATTCCATTGGTTCCTCTTCCTCCAGTCCAGAGTCATGGACTGACAAGCAAGAAGCTTGAGCTCCCAACCCAGCCCTGTCACTGATTTGCTGGGTTACTTCGTGGGAGTCTCTGCCCTGTTCTGAGATTTAATCTGTTCTAACACCAAGGAAGTTGACTAGGAGTGTTCCAGGGGCCTCTCAGTTCTGGGCCTCAGAGGACCTGCCCCCCACTCTCCCCAACTCCATGCCAGTTTGGGTGGAATCAAAGGAAACAGTAAATACTGAGGCCTCGCAGGAATGGCTGGGTGCAAGCTGGGCCAGAGGAAATGGCAGTGGAGCCTTGGCTCACAGCCAGGGCTACTATGGCCTTCCCTAGTCCCATCCCACATGACCAGGTAGATCTGCCTGAAGTCCCTTGAATACCCTTTCCCCAAAGCTCAAGAGAAGATGCTGGACTCCTCTAGGTTCCACCAAGAAATAAGGAATAGACATGGGGGAAAAAATCAGTCCTGTGTCTTTATTAAAGAAAGAAAGAAACTAGATCTGACAAACAAGGGGTGAGGTGCTGGCTAGAAGGGAGGGGGCTGGGCTCAGGCCGTGGGGATTCAAGGGCAGACTGATGGCCTGGGAGGGACCAAGAAGATCAGGTCCTGGCAGCAGCTGAGGAAGTGCCCGAGGATGAGCATTCAGGCACTGGGTGGGGCATGGGGGTGGGTGATCAGCTTGAGACCACCCTTTTTTGTCTGCCTAGATCATCCACTGGTCCTGATCCTGTTCGTTGCCTTCCATGTCCACCTGAAGAGGAGGCTGGGTGTGGGTGGGGAGGGGCCTCAGCCACCCAGCCAGCCCCAGTCCCAGATCCTGCCCCTGGCGGGATCCAGGGTTTCCATACCCTTGGCTGCCAGTGAGGTCAGGGGCAGGGGCCCTCCCCAACACCCCTGCCTACCTCATTGACGTCTCCGTCATCAGGTGATTCATTGTAGTCATTCATCTCATCCATGTCCTGCATATCCTCGTCATCCTCTGAGTCCTCTTCACTGTCCTCGTCGTCATCTTCATCTTCCTCTTCCTCGTCGTCATAGTGCTGATAAGGCAGGGAAGAGCCTGAAGGTTCTATAGGTCTGCCTGGGCCACTTCAAGGACTAGCCCACTTGGAGCTTCTCTTTGGGGCCAATGAATGATCCTGTCTCACTCAAGCCTAACTGGTTGGTGCACAGCCTTAGTCCTGAGCCCACTACCCACCCTCTCACCTCTTTCTGGCCTCCACCAGAGTTGAGGACCACACCTACTCTGGAGTCAGAGGCCAGACCTTCAGAATTAGAGCAGAACTTCAGTCCACCTGAGCCCCACATAGGCCCCACCTGCTGGAGCCACTCACCTCTGAGGCCGGCTTGCCAATAGGTACCAGGTTGTTGTCTTTCTCTGCAATGCTCTGGAGCTGTGGCCAAACAGGGAGGAGAGCAAGGCTGGGGCCCAAGCAGGGCAGTCAAAGGCATGGCATTCACCTGCCTTGCCCCCAAGAAGACCCCCAAGTTTGGGGGAGAAACTTCCTTCCAACTCTCAGGAAGATTCAGTCTCTCTCTCTCCTGTAATCTGCCACTTAACTTATGAATCTGACCCAGCTACGTAGACTCTCTGGTCTTTGGTTTCCTTATATGATCATGGTGAAAATGAAGTGACACTACCAGCCTAGAACATGACATCTGCAAGGTCCTCAATAAACAGTCAAAAAATACTTCCTGTGTTGTAGGGAAAAGAGCCTGGGCTCTGAGAGGTCCCACGGTCCTCAGCAAATCAGGGTAACACAAAGGTGAAAACCTAGGCCCCCAGCTCAGGGTAAAAACCTCCCCCAGGGCAGATGTGCAGAGTAGCACCAGGTTAAGGCCAGTGAAGGGGGATGGGGAGCCTGACTGAAGCTCCACTGCTGTGCTGGGTTCTCACTCACCCAGGCCTGGTGCTGCTGTTCTTGCTGTTGCAGCTCTGTCTCCTCCACACAGGGTCGATCCAGATTAAACCACAGTGTCTCAGTCACACGGGGGAAGAGTGAGGGGAACAAGGTGGACATGGCTCCTAGACTGAGGGAAAGGGTCAGGTGAATCCAGCTCTCTCAGATATGTGTGGTTTTAGTTTTTATTTGCTTACATTTTGACTTGGGGATTGGGTGGAGTGGATTGTAGTAGAGACGCACCCCTTCCCTGAGGGAATCAGACAGACCTGGGTTTGAGTCCTGGCTCCACCACTTACTAGCTGTTTGACCTTGGCCAAGTCACTTAACCTCTGAGGCTCAGTTTCCTCCTCTGTAAAATGGGACAATAACAATTATACCACCCTCACCATTATTCTAACAATTAGTAATTTACTTTATGGATAAGTAAAGCTGTTTGTAAGTAAGACTGTTCAAGGAGGGAAGAGAATGGAAGCCAAATGTAGAGGAAACGAGAATGCAGACTGGCATTACAAAATTCAACAAAGTTAAAGACGGCAAGACTCTACTGATACCTCTACCCACTCCAAACACCAGACCTACTTTCTGTTCCTCCATGCTGCCCCACCCCATACCTACCCACTGTCAGAAATTTAGGACACGAATCACCTCTATAATGAACCACAGCCAAACTGGGGGTCAGGGAAGGGAGGTGTTACCACGTGCAAGTATGGCTCAGTAAGACATTCTAAAGGCACGAGTAAATTAAGTAGATGAAAGACTGAACAGATGGACTAACGTGTGAGAATACTAAACTAAGCTCGGCTTAAGCGGCTGAGGGAGCTTACAAGGAAGGTCCCAGAGAATCTGAATTAAAACTTCACAGGAAAACTGAGGCCCAGCAACAGGCAACGACTGGCTATAGGTCACAAGGTAAGCTGGGCACAGAACGCTGGCGCGGAATAGATCCAGGCCAGGCACGAGAGATGAGAAGAAAAGGATCTATGTCTAATTCTGTTTTTGCCCTAATTTATTTGACCAATCCGGGGCTAGCTGCTGCCCTTCCGTGTACCGCAGCTTTCCGGCGCGTTTAACAGGATCCATAGCACACACCCAAGCACCCTAGAAGTACTGAACGGCCAAAGAACGCGGCTCCGAAAGACCAACCCATCGCCGTAAAGCCACCACCCATTCTCTGCTTATTATGATAATAATCGTGGAATTGACCAACAAGAAGGCAGGGGCGGGATTTGAGCAGGCATTTGCCCTTATAGGGTCGATAATCGCGAAAGGAGCGGGGCCTGGGTAAGGCCAATTAACTGGAAGAAATGCTGAGTGACTGGAAGTGGTACCAATGAGTGACGGGTCTTGTGTGACGGGGCGGGGCTTACTCTCGAGGAAGCGGCCAATGAGTTGGAGCGCTTTAATATTAGGGGAGTGTGAACAGGCAGCTCCTGAGGAGGCGGATCAGGAGAATGGGGTTTCTCTGGGGTAGGGAGGGAAGGAGGGACGAGGAGGCAGGAACCGCAGCCTAGCTTCTGTACTTACCGCGCCGGGAGGCGGCAGCCGGCGGCGACCCGGAAGTACTTCTTGCTGCCTGACCGGAAGAGCCCACCAGAACCAGGGACACACGAAACGCATGCGTGTTTGCTCTTCTTTTGTTTCCCGCTCCCGCCCCGCCAGTGTGGAAGTGACGTTCCAAACGTTGGTCACGTGCTGGGTGGAAATTTGGCGCGCCAGCTCTGTCGGCCCAGCCTTGAGTTTCAGCCAATCGGTCTCTCTAGCCTGGTCCCGTCCCAACGGCCTCGTGTAGCGCCGCCTGTCTGTCCTCAGGCCGTATTTGCAGGCCAGTCCCTACTGAAAAATAGCTGGCGGCGACCAGCGTTAGTACGAGAACTGTTTGTCTTGCTGTGTACCAGGAAAATTAGTCTACTTCTACCTCAGAATCCGTGGGTGATTTTAACCCTAGCCGTTCCTGTCTGTCCTCTCTCCAGTTTCCCGTTTGCGTGCATACATTCATTTATGCATGCCTTCAACGGAAATATTTGAGTCCCTATTATATTCTATATTCCAGGCCCTGCTAGAAGCGGGGGCTAAATCTAGGAACATGGTCCCTGCCCTCAAAGACCTCAGAGTCAAGTAGGGAAGCCAGACTCTGCAGACCTGCAGTGGACTCCCTGGTCTTTTTCTTTGGAGGGGGTTGCGGAGGGAACGGGCAGCCCCAGGGAGTGTGGGATCTTGTTCCCCGGCCAGGGATCCAACCAGCGCTCTCTGCGTTGGAAGCGCTGACCGCCAGGGAAGTCCTTTCACTGATCTCAAGATTGCCTTTCCAGATCTGCCTTGCAGATTTTGTAAGGGCTTGAGTGTTTACTCAGTCTCAGGCGCAGCATTCTGCTACTGGGGAATTGAGCTGCCCTGGGCTAAATCCGCTTAGGGGTCAGTCTTGTCACATCTCTCCCACTCCTTTGCTGTTCTACTTCATTTTACTAACCTCTGTCTGACTCAGCTTCCCCTTTAGAGATCATTATACCTTCTGGCAACGGAAGTCCTTCAAACCCAGTGCCCGTTAAGCTCCATCACCCACCAGCCCATTTCAAGGCCAGCAATCACCCATCGTTTCACTACTGCCTTGACCAAATATGTGCCTTTTAACAAATCCCTTTTCCATGTCTGGACTCAGTTTCGTCTTCTGCCCAGGCTTCTTCCTACCTTGGACTGATGTGAGAATTTGATGAGATAACATATTTAAGAGTTTGTGTGCTGTGCATATGGACTCACATTGTTTCCAAGCAGTTATGGTTGTTATAAAGTTTTTCATTAAAGAATTAATTTGCCCCTTGGAAATGTCCACCTTTTTTTTTTCTTTCATTCAACCAGTATCTACCTTACTATATGCCTGTCGTTATTCTAAGTAAATAATATACAATAGTGAACAAAACAGAACAACAATAACAAAATCATGAAGAGACTCATGGTGCTTCCATTTTGATGAGAGAGATAAAAAGATATCTAAATAAAATATATAGTTTTAAGATTGCAGTAAATACTAAGGAGAAAAAATAAATCAGAGAAGTGGGAATAAAATGTTGGTAGAAGAGATGTTTTCTCTTAGAGGGCCAAGGGAAACCTTACGGGAAGGTGACTTTTGAGTAAAAGTTCTGAAGCAAAAAAGAAGAAAGGCACTATTCTGATATTTAGGGAAGAGCATCAAAGCAAAGGGAAGAGCATCAAAGCAAAGGCAAGTGCAAAGAGCCTCCAATGGCTGGAGCATAGTGTTTTATGGAGAGAGGGGGAGAAGATGAGGATAGAGATAGGAGCTAGAGAGGACAGCGTCACAGATCACAATAACACTTTGGCTTTTACCCCATGTTCAGGATCCCTTGAAGGGTTATGAACAGAGGATCCACACAACCTGATTTACATTTTAGCAGAATTACTCTGGCAATTTTATAAAGAGAAATTCAGTTGGGGATAGTGGCAGAAGCAGGGAAAGACATGAAAGGTGCTGGTTTGGGGGGGGGAAACATCTGGAGTCATTTTTGAGTTTGAAATGTCCTCTAGAGTAGGGATGTTGAGGGGGTGGGAGGGGAAATAGTTCTGAAGATGGAGGGAGAGATTAAGGTTGGAAATAGCACTTTAAGAGTCATCAGCACATGGTTGGTGTTTAAAACCATGAGAGTGGATGAGCCCACCAAAGGAGTGAGCGCAGATGAAAGAACATTTCCTTCAAAATTCAGAATTTTGAGGAAACTAGGAAAAGCAGAAAACTAGACTGAGAAGAGGGCCAAAAAGATAAGCAGAAACCCAGGTAAGTTAGGTGGTGTCCTGGACGCCAAGTAAAGAGAGGGGTATCAGGAAGGAGGTAGTGCTGCAGTGTACTGGAGTTCTATATAAAATTATTTCTGTTTCCTCAGCAGACCATGAGCTCCTTGAGGACAGACACTGAGTGGTTTCTAAATCCTCAGAACCCAGTCTGACCTCTCCCTTTTTTACAATCCCTCATCTCTCCTTCATTGTTCCCATCAGTTGCTCCTTCTGCTGCTTAATTTAGTTACAAGGTCCCTATGCCTGGCACTCTTTACCTGCATCCTTCCTGATGGCGCTGGTCTGATGGGAATTCCCCACTAACAGACAGTTTCTTACCTAGACCCTCAGCCAGGTTCAACAAGCCATGGTGGCTAGGGGGAGGGGAAGAGGGAGCCGGGGAAGTGGAAATTTGATGTGATACCCTATTTTTCACTCAGGGAACTGAGTCAATGATGGTGCCATTTGCTTTATATTCATTATTCACTATTTATCCTTCCCAAGTGTTTGACTTTTTTTCATTTCATTTCAAAGATGATAAACTAAGACTCTAAGGGAATTTCCTGATGGTCCAGTGCTTAGAACTCCATGCTTTAACTGCCAAGGGCCATATTTTACAAACATTACAGCGATACATAGTTACTGTAGTTAACAATACTGTATGGTACATTTGAAAGTTGCTTAAAAAGTAGATATTAAATGTTATCATCATAAGAAAAAAAGTGTTTTGTTTGGTGACAAATGTTGACTGAATTTATTGTGGTGATGATTTTGCAGTGCATACAAACATTGCATCATCATGTTGTACATCTTGTATGAACACGTTATATGTCAATTAAAAAAAAAAGCAAAGAATGTTGTCTACAGCCTGAAATCTACAGAATAGCCCAATATCAAGGCTCTGACCTTTAAGGGTATATAGAACACTTTTCCCTTCACATGGAGATAAAAAGTTGCAGAACAGAGAATAACGTTTGTCTTGTTGGAGGTTCACAGGAATATGGTGACCTGACTTACGGGGCCAGCTGCAAGAAAATACCATTCTTACACCAAGAAGTTGGCAACAACCCACCATGCCTCTGCTTCACATTGCTTTTAAAAATGCCCTGATGAAAACCTTCGGGGAGATCAGGGCTTTTGCGGGCATGAGCCACCCCTTGAGCCACTCTCCTTGCATGACCCTGAACTAAACATTTCTTTGCTCCAAACACCAACATTTCAGGGCTGTTTGGCCTCACTGTGCATTGGGTACAGGAACTTGCATTCAGCAGCAATTCTAGTGAGAAGTCAGCCTAAGAGTATGCACCTGTGGCAGGCCGACCCCGGCCAGACAACCCCTTGCCTGAATGCCCAGAAGCTGCCAGAGCTCATTTCCTTCCAGGGATCTTGGAGGCACTTTCTCTAATAAGCGCACAGGAACTTTCTCAGTAATAGGGCTCCAGCTAGGCCCCTACTTGCATGGAGGATTTGCACCTATTTGCTTCCTATAGCTAAGGCTTCCTCACTCAGATGGAAGCAAAACCAAAAAGTGGGAAGAGAGGCCCTCTGTATGAGATGGCAAGGCTGAGGGGACACAAACATGCACATACAGTCACCAGTGCACACTCCCAGCACACACAAGGGTGCTAGGCAGAATAAAGTCTCCCCAAAGATGTTCACATGCTAGTCCCAGAACCTGTGAACATGTCTTATAGGGCAAAAGGGACTTTGCAGACGTGATAAAGTTTAAAGACCTTAAAATGGGGATGATAGCCCAGATCACCCAGGTGGGCCCAGTCTATTTACACAAGTCCTTAAAATTGAAGAATCTTTCCCAAAAGCTTTGGTCAGAAAACAAAACAATACGAGAAAGGAAAAAGAAACGGGGAGATGCTACACTGCTGACTTTGAAGATGGAAAAAGGGACCATGAACCAAGGAGTGCAGGCAGCCTCTAGCAGCTGGAAAAGGCAAGGGAACTAATTCTCAGTCTAGAGCCTCCAGAAAGGAATGTACTAGGGAAGAACAAATTTGATTCCATATTGAATCTGTTTCTTTTACTTTAACCTTTGTATTCTATTGCTTTTGCTGTGAGTTAATAACCAAAAGAATATTGCCTACAGCCTGAAATATACACGATACCCCATTCTCAAGACTCTGGCTTCGAAAGGTACAACACTTTTAGAGATGAAAATGTGCAAAACAGAAAATAACAATTGTCTTGCTGGAGACCTAAAGGAGAATTGTGACCAGGTGTTGGACAGCTATAAGAACAAAGGATTCTTGAATCAAGAAGTTTGGAACAACCAGCCATAGCCCCTCCCCTTTTAGTATAAAAGAAGCCTGAATTCTAATTCAGGTAAGGTGGTTCTTTATGAAATGAGTCCACCATCTTCTCAATTTGCTGGCCTTCCAAATAAAGTTGCTATTCCTTGCCTCAACAACTCGTCTCTCCATTTATTGGCCTGTTGTGCAGGGAGCAACATAAACTCAGACTTGGTAACAGGAATATAGCCCTGCTGACACCTTGTGGTGGCTCAGCAAGACCCAAGTTGGACTTTGAGTTACAGAACTGTAAGATAATACACATGTGCTGTTTTAAGCAACAAAATATGTGGCACTAATAGAAAAGACACAGGCAATGCCTACGTCCTCACGCCTAGATAGACACTGAATCACATTAAACAGACCTGGGAAGAGAGACCCAGAGATGTGAGCAGGCTTTTAGTGGAGGCTGGGGAGCAGTGAACCTTCAACGGTGCTCTGTGGGGCAGGGTACAGTCCTAGGGCTGCTTCTTGTTTGTTGTGAGAAAGCACACAGCAATGCCCTCATCTGCTGGGCAAATTCTCACAGCCTTGCCTTCACTCTGCTCCCTCAGTCCTTGCATCCTAGTTTTAACAAACTCTACGCCAGTTTTTACCTTAAACATTGATGAGAACACAGCATGAATGAACCCTGAGGACATTATGCCAAGTGAAATAAGCCAGTCACTAAAGGACAAAGCCATGAAATTAGAAGACACTTATTCCTTGAAAAGTTATGACCAACCTAGATAGCATATTAAGAAGCAGAGACATTACTTTGCCAACAAAGGTCCTTCTAGTCAAGGCCATAGTTTTTCCAGTGGTCATGTATGGATGTGAGAGTTGGACCATAAAGAAAGCTGAGCGCAGAAGAATTGATGCTTTTGAACTGTGATGTTGGAGAGGACCCTTGAGAGTTCCTTGGACTGCAAGGAGATACAACCAGTCCATCCTAAAGAAGATCAGCCCTGGGTGTTCATTGGAAGGACTAATGTTGATGCCGAAACTCCAATACTTTGGCCATCTCATGCGAAGAGTTGACTCATTGGAAAAGACCCTGATGCTAGGAAGGATTGGGGGCCGGAGGAGAAGGGAATGACAGAAGATGAGATGGCTGGATGGCATCACCAACTCGATGGACATGAGTTTGGGTAAACTCTGGGAGTTGGTGATGGACAGGGAGGCCTGGTGTGCTGTGATTCATGGGGTTGCAAAGAGTCAGACACGACTGAGTGACTGAACTGAACTAAAGGATAAAAGCTGTATGGTTCCATTTATATGAGGTCCCTAGAAAAGTCAAATTTTCTAAGTCCCTAAAAAAGTGGTTGCAGGCATAACAGAGAACAAATATGACTGCACATTAGATCTGTTTCATTTACTGTAACTTTTGTATTCTATTGTTTTTGCTCTGAGTAAAGAATGCTGTCTACGCCTATAAATTGGGAGATTGGGATTGATAAATACATACTGTATATGTGTGTGTGTGTGAAGTCGCTTCAGTCGTGTCCAACTCTTTGCGACCCTATGAACCATAGCCTGCCAGGCTCCTCTATCCATGGGGATTCTCTAGGCAAGAGTACTGGAGTGGACTGCCATGACCTCCTCCAGGGGATCTTCCTGACCCAGGGATCAAAAATGCGTCTCTTATGTCTCCTGCATTGGCAGGTGCGTTCTTTACCACTAGAGCCACCTGGAAAGCCCCATATACACACTACTATATACATATAAAATAGGTAACTAATAAGAACCTACTGTAGAGCACAGGGAAGTGACTCAATACTTTGTCACCTATATGGGAAAAGAATCCAAAAAAAGAGTGGCTATACATATGTGTATAATGGATTCACTTTGCTGTACAGCAGAAACTAGCACATTGTAAATCAACTATAAGCCAATAAAAACTAATTTAAAAAGGAATGTTGCCTATAGTCTGAAATATATATAACAGCCCATTCTCAAGGCTCCATCCTACCTTTAAAGGTATTAATATAATACTTTCCCCTTCATATAGAGATAAAAAGTTGCAGAACAGAGAATAATATTTGTGTTGTTGGAGGTTTACAGGAACATTGTGACTTGACCTATATGGACACTGCAAGAACAAAGGATTCCTACTCCCTGAATGTCATGATTGTTTGCTAGTGGATCCGCAGCACTGAGCACAGTGACCAGCAATCAGCTGATGTCCAATATTTGTTGAAGGAATGAATGAGAGACCAATATATATATTCTGGACACATGCAGTATCTGTACTGTTCAGGGAAAGGCAGAGGACTTGGGTTTTGGATCTAGTCCATTGATTCCTCATTGTGTGCTCTGCCCTTGACCAAGACACTTCACCTCTGAACCTCAGTTTCTCTGTGTGTAAAGTAGGAGCTCTTGTCAAGGTCAAGTGAAATACATATGATGAGGGTCCAGTCATTGCCCCTGGGAGCTACACGTGACCTCAAAACCTCAGCTGAAGCATGGAGGGAGCAAGGAGGCTTAAACTGATAGAGTTGGACTAACAGGATTCTAATTCTGTTCCAAGTCCACCATCAATCCCCAGGTGACCTTGGGTCTGTATTCGTTTCTTATGGCTGCTATAACAAACTGCCAAAAACTTTGTGGCTTGAAACAACATGGATTGGGACTTCTCTGGTGGTTAAGTGCCTAAGACTCCATGCCCCAAGGCAGAGGACCTGGGTTTGATCCTTGGGCAGGGAACTAGAGCCCTATGCCACAACTAAGTATTCCCATGCTGAAACTAAAGAGCCCATATGCTGCCATTAAGACCCAATGCAGCCAAATAAATAAGGAAATAAAAGAAACATGCTGTAAAAGTAAATATGTTTTAAAGGGTGAACTTTGTAATAGATATTTTAAACAAAATATTTATTTATCTGTTTGGCTGCATTAGGTCTTAGTTGCAGCACATGGGACCTTCTTTGTGTCCCAAGGGATGTTTCATCACAGCACACAGACTCTCTAGCTGTGGCACTGTGGCACATGGGCTCCAGAGAGCGTGGGCTCAGTAGTTGTGGTGTGCGGGCTTAGTTGCCCCGAGGCACGTGGGATCTTAGTTCCCCTTTCATGCTAAGTTGCTTCAGTTGTGTCCGACTCGGTGTAACCCTATGGACTGTAGCCTGCCAGGCTCCTCTGTCCATGGGATTCTCCAAGCAAGAATACTGGAGTGTATTGTCATGCCCTTCTCCAAGGAATCTTCCCAATCTCGCATCTCTTATATCTCCTGCTTTGGCAGGCAGGTTCTTTACCACTAGTGCCACCTGGGAAGCATGACGAGGGATCTAACCCATGTCTGCTGCCTTGCAAGGTGGATTCTTAACCACTGGACCATTAGGGAAGTCCCAAGGGTTAACAATAACAACAGCAAAACATGAATTTATTCTCTTACAGTTCCGGAGGTCAGAAGTCTAAAATCAAGGTTTCATCAGGACTGCATTCCTTCTGGAAGCTTTAGAAAAAAAAATCCATTTCCTTGCCTTTTCCAGCCTCCAGAGACCACATGCAAGGCTGTGCTGGTGGCCCTTTCTTCATGTCACTCCAACCTCTTATTTCCATCTTTATATCTTTACTGCACTCTCTGACCTCCTGCCTTCCTCTTCTAAGAATTCTTGTGATGATATCAGTCTACCCAGATAATTCAAGATAACCTGTCTCAAGAACTGTCCCTTAATCACATCTGCAAAGTCCTTTTTGCCATTTAAAGTAACATTTCCAGGTTCCAGGGTTTAGGACATGGGCATTAGTACCATCCTTCTCCCACTTGGGCCTCAGTCTCTTCTTCTGGAAAATAATAGCCTCAGTTCTGCTCTGACCCCCTCCCCGCCTCTGGCAATCTCTCCCAGAGGAATGCACTCATGGAGCCAAAAATGTTGGATAGAGACCAGGAACTGAATTCCTGACTACCTGACCACTCCAGCTCACAAATCACCCCAATCTTATCACAGGTAGTTTCAGCCCCAGGACCCAACTGTCCCCAAAGCTGTGTTCTGCCCTTTTGTTCCATTTCCTGGACTTTCCCAAGCAGGCCAGCCTCCTCCCACCCCAGTGACAACCCACACAAGAACACCTTTTATTACTAAATAGCAAACATTTACTGTTTCACACTATCCTTACCTACATCCCCTACCCTGCACTTCAGGAAACTTGATCCAAGGATTTCTCCCACATCCAATCCTCACACTCAGCCCCTTAGGGAATTTATATTTCATTTAACATTTCTCTGTGTTTTACAGATGGGGAAATGGAGACTCTGGGCTTATAAGGCAGCACAGTGATAAAGAATCCACCTGCCAATGCAGGAGATGCAGGAGACACAGGTTCAATCCTTGGGTCGAGAAGATTCCCCTGGAGAAGGGTATGGCTACCCACTCCAGTATTCTTACCTGGAGAATCCTCATGGACAGAAGAGCATGGGGAGCCACACGGAGTCACAAAGAGTCAGACATGACTGAGCAACTGGGCACACAGATCACATACCAAACTGAGGCTCTATTTGTTCCTCCTAATTCCAGCTCCCTTCTTTCCTCTGCCACTGCTTCTTCTGCTCTCAGCCTCCAGAGCCAGGACAGTTTCATCAAGAATCACTGAGTCCAAACTGAGGACAGTCTCAAGCCAAAATCAGAGGGACCCATCACAATCCCTACTGGGCATTCACCATTCATTCGGACTTCCCATATTTCCTTAGTGCTGACTGGACACCTGGTACTGTTCTAAGTTGGGAACAAAATGGACACAATTCCTTGCCTCATAAGATTCACTTTGTAGTGGTGGGAAACCATTACATAAATAAGCAGTAATATCAGACAGTGATAAATGTGGTTAAAAAAAAAAAAAGAATACAGCCAGGGAAGGCAATGGAGTACACTAGGGTGAGGATGACACCATATTCGGGAGAAGGTGGACAGGAAAATCTTCGCAGATATGCAGACATTTAAATAGATTCCCAAAGAGAGGAGGGAGTGAGTAAGCTGGAAGTGAGGGAATATTCCAGGCTGGAATCAGCATCACTTCCAGCAGCTGCTACCCAGATTTCCTATTGCAGTACCAGTCAGCACCTTCCCCATCTTCTCAGGTTCTCAGTCTCAGAAAAGGACATCTCAATCCATAAGCCAGAAACCTGATAGTCATTTTTGTCCCTGACTTCTCCCTCTCTCCCCATACCCCAAAAGCCCCCAAACCCTAGAGAGTTTTAAAAACATTTATTTATTTGGCTTCACCGAGTTGCAGCTCACAGCGTCTTTGAGACCTTTGATCTTTGTTGCAGTAGGATCTTCAGTTGTAGCACTTGAACTCTTAAGTTGCATCATGTGGGATCTAGTTCCCTGACTAGGGGTTGAACCCGGGCCCCCTGCTTTGGGAGTGCGGAATCTTAGCCACTGGACTACCAAGGAAGTCTCAGCCCTAGGGATTTTATTCACTAAGTATCTCATATATTCACTACTTCCCTCAATTCCAAAATTCTTCCTCCCCCCATCCTCCTCTAGCCCAGTTCCATTCACAGCCCTCCTCAGCTCAGCAAATGGCCACATACTCTTCCAATGGCTCAGCCCAAAAGTCCCTGGAAGTGAAGTCGCTCAGTCGTGTCTGACTCTTTGTGACTCCATGGACTGTAGCCTCCAAGGCTCCTCTGTCCATGAAATTTTCCAGGCAAGAGTATTGGAGTGGGTTGCCGTTTCCTTCTCCAGAGGATCTTTCTGAGCCAGGAATTCCAAAAGTCCTTGGAATTATCCCAATTCCTTCCTTTCTCCCACACTCAATATCTAATGCATCAGCAAATCTCATTAGCAGATTCCCACCCTTTCACCGCCCTCTCTGTCACCACTTACCCTGCTTCAAGTCATGATTACCTTGAGCTTGTGCTGTTCAAAATGGACCTTCATGCCCTTTGCTTGCTTTCCCTTATCCCTAGCATCTGTTCCTAGATCAGATGCTGAATTTCAAAAAAAAATTTCCATTGCATTCAGAGTAAAATTCCAAATCCTTACCCAGTCTGACTAGTGGGGCCTTCTAGGTTCTGGTTTGAACCATATACTCCAGCCATGAGCCCTGTTCCCTGCTCACCAGTCCCACTGGCTTCCTTACTGTTTGTTCCTGGAATACACTGAGTATGCTCCTGCCTCAGGGACTTTGAACTTACTGTTTCCTCTGCCTGGAACATTTCCCCATTGTATATTTGCTGACTATTACCTTCTTTTCTTTTTCATAATGAAAGTGTCTGACTTAAGCTTTGGTTACTGAGGCAGCCACATCAAAGGATATCTTGAATAAACAAATTGCTAGGTAAATAACCAGGCCGTTTCCTGGAACTGAGGCTCCTTTGTTTTGGAAGTATTGGTTTATCTCAATAACTGACTATTTGGGACACTTCTTTCTCTTCCTACACTTTAAATTCCTGCTCATATGTGTTAAATTCATCAGTGAAGAGTGAGACTGTGAAACCCTAGATTCCCACCTTCTTCCCCAATAAAAACAGAACCCCAACCCCACACATTCTTTCTTCCTCTCTCTACCCACAACCTGGCTATATGGCCCCAGGTACACTGTGTAATTTCCGGGTCGGGTGAACAAATCTTTATTTTTTCAATTTCCTGATACTTATTGCTGCAGGATGTCTTGCAATCATACTAAGAACCTTAAGGGCCTGTCCAACCATAACATTGCTTATTGACAGGCTGAGACAGGCATAAAACAATCGGGATAGTAGGCAGGATTGCATGATTGCCCTTGCAATTATCCAAGGGGAATGTCCTCTTTACCTGCAACTTGCTTACTAACTCAGGTGGGGAACACCATCTGAGCTCTGCTTTCTGGGGATCTGTTGTACTACTGTGTGCTTTCATGTGTTTCTGAGTGGTGTGTTGCCTGTGGTATCCAACCCAAAAGCCCATAGCAGCCACAGTAATCCAAGGATCTCCCCAGAGTGGTGTGATAAAGGCTAAGTGGTCTAGGACTTCCCTGGTGGTACAAGAATCTGCCTGCCAATGCAGGAGACACAGGTTTAACCTCTCATCTGGGAAGATTCCATCTGCATCGGAGCAGGTAAGCCCACACAAGAGCCACAATTACTGAGCTTTGTGTGCTGCAACTACTAAAGTCCATGAACCTAGAGCCTGTGATCCAGAACAAAAGAAGCCACAATGAGAAACCCATGCACCAAAATGAAGAGTGGTCCCTGCTCACTGCAGCTAGAGAAAGCCCCAGCACAGCAATGAAAACCCAGTTCAACCAAAATCAATAAATAATCAGCCCCTCAAAAAAGACCAAGTGGCCTAATGAGATGATTAGACCACTAATTATAAAGGCCCTTGGACTTCCTTGGCAGTCCAGTGGTTAAGACTTCACACCTCCAATGCAGGGGCATGGGTTCAATTCCTAATCAGGAAAGATCCCACATGCCAAGCAGTGTGGCCAGGGTAAAAAAGGCCTTAATTAACTATTAATGTAATAGGGAAGAACAAAATCTGACTCCATGTTGGATCTGTTTCTTTCATTTTAACCTTTGTTTTCCATTGCTTTTGTTAATAAACATACATGGAGAGAATGGCAAATCTCCCCAGGATATTTGCCAAGACAATCTCATGAACTGTATAAATGGCCAAAAAGATATGACACCAAAAGATGAGTCCCAGTGGTCTGAAAGTATCCAATATACTACTGGGGAAGAGTGGAGGAGAATTATCAATAGTCCCAGAATGAATGAAGCAGCTAGGCCAAAACAGACACAACACTCAGTTGTATATTATGGGCCTGATTCCTGCTGTGCTGCTGAAACCGAGCAGGACCCTGTGGGCTCCTAGGCATGGAAGCCTTTCTGTCCCCTGTTTCTGGTTTGTAGGGAACAAACTTCAACCTCCAGGACCTTCCCTGAGTTCCAGAGGAGAGTTCACAGTTGTGAATCAGGGGGTTTCCCAGGTGGTCTGAGTGGGAAAGAGCCACCTACCAATTCAGACTCAGTCCCTGGGTTGGGAAGACCCCCGGAGTAGGAAACTGCAACCAGGTCCAGTATTCTTGCCTGGAAAATTCTACAAAAAGAGGAGTCTCTGGGGCCACAGAGTCTGAGCCTGTGCATACACACACAATCAAGGGAGAAGCAGTCAAGAAACACCTGAGGCAAGATTAAAGGAACCAGAGAAGCTCACCAAGATTAGGAAACCACCTGAGTTAAAAGTAAAAGGTAGCAGGCCTTGCACACACCCTAATCTTATCAGGGACCCCACCCTTGAAATGTTATTCATCAAATCTTGCTGGTGTTGTTCAGTCAGTCTTGTATGACTCTTTGCAACCCCATGGACTGCAGCATGCCAGGCTTCCCTGTCCTTCACCATCTTCTGAAGTTTGCTCAAACTCATGTCCATTGAGTTGGTGATGCTATCCAACTCCTCTGTCGTCCACTTATCCTCCTGCTCTCAATCTTTCCCAGCATCAGGGTCTTTTCTAAAGAGTCATCTCTTTGCATCAGGTGGCCAAAGTATTGGAATTTCAGCTTCAGCATCAGTCCTTCCAATGAATATTCAAGACTGATTTCCTTTAGGATTGACTGATTTGATTTCCCTTCTAAGAAAAAAAGTGAAGTCGCTTAGCGACTTCCGACTCTTTGTAACCCCATGGACTGTAGCCCACCAGGCTCCTCCATCCATGGAATTTGCTGTTTCCTTCTCCGGGGGATCTTCCCAACCCAGGGATCAAACCTGGGTCTCCCACATTGCAGGCAGACACTTTACCCTCTGAGCCACCAGGGAAACCCTTCTTTCTAAGGGACTCTCAAGTGTTCTTCACTGCACAATTCAATGGCATCAATTCTTCAGTGCTCAACCTTTTCTATTGTCCAGCTCTCACATCCATATGTGACTACTGGAAAAACCATAGCTTTGACTATATGAACCTTTGTAGGCAAAGTGACGTCTCTACTTTTTAATACACTATCTAGGTTTGTCATAGCTTTTCTTCTAAGGAGTTAGCATCTTTCAATTTCATGGCTGCCGTCACTGCCACCCACAGTGATTTTGGAGCCCAAGAAAATAAAGTCTATTACTGTTTCCATTCTTTACTCAATCTATTTTCCATGAAGTGATGGGACTATGAGCTTCATTTTTTGAAGTTGAGTTTTAAGCCTGTTAGGGACAGCTTTTCAGGGCAAGTGCCCACTGTGACCCCCTTGGCCTGGCAAAGCAAAAAAGCTATTCTTTTCTACTTCACTCAAAACCTTGTCTCTGAGATTCAATTTGGCATGGGTGCACAGAGGCCAAGTTTTTGACATCAGTATTGCTAAAAAATTTAATAGATGAGTATAAATGTTCTAAACATCAGGTGCCAATGTTTCCTAAATGCTGAAGGGCAATACCAGCTCCTTGATAAGTGCAAAACCCGAAGATGCCTCCTGGGTGTTATTTAATGCCATGCATACCAACATGCCAAAACTCTGGAATCACACTCCAGAGGCCTGGGGGCTTTTCCCAAAAGCTATGTGTAAATCACGGTAGTGGAGATAGATCCCAATCCTGGCGAGGCCTCTTGGGATACCCCATGGAAAGGAAAGCCGCCACTTACAAAGAGCAAAGACGATGCTGTTTAAGTGTTGCACTCATATGCCAGAAAATTTGGAAAGCTCAGCAGTGGTCACATTCTAATCCCAAAGAAAGTAAAACAAAGGCTAACAGAGTTTTGCCAAGAGAATGCACATCATAGCAAACACCCTCTTCCAACAACACAGGAGATGACTCTACACATGGACATCACCAGATAGTCAATACCAAAATCAGATTGATTATACTCTTTGCAGCTGAAGATGGAGAAGCTCTATACAGTCAGCAAAAACAAGACCGGGAGCTGACTGTGCCTCAGATCATGAACTCTTTATTGCAAAATTCAGGCAAATTGAAGAAAGTTGGGAAAACCACTAGACCATTCAGGTATGACCTAAATCAAATCGCTTACGAATATACACTGGAAGTGACAAATAGATTCAAGGGATTAGATCTGACAGACAGAGTGCCTGAAGAACTATGAACGGAGGTTCATGACACCGTGTAGGAGGCAGTGAACAAAACCATCCCCAAGAAAAAGAAAGGCAAAATGGTTGTCTGAGGAGGTCTTACAAATAGCTGAGGAAAGAAGAGAAGCAAAAAGCAAAGAAAAAGCAAGCCATATCCACCTGAATGCAGAGTTCCAAAAAATAGCAAGAAGAAATAAGAAAGCCTTCCTCAGTGATCAATGCAAAGAAATAGAGAAAAACAATAGAATGGGAAAGACTAGAGATCTCTTCAAGAAAATTAGAGATACCAAGGGAACATTTCATGCAAAGATGGGCACAATAAAGGACAGAAACGGTATAGACCTAACAGAAGCAGAAGATATTAAGAAGAGGTGGCAAGAATACACAGAAGAGCTATACAAAAAAGATGTTTATAACCCAGATAACCACTATGGTGTGATCACTCACCTAGAGCCAGACATTCTGAAATGCAAAGTCAAGTGGGCCTTAGGAAGCATCACTACAAACAAAGCTAGTGGAGGTGGTGGAATTCCAGTTGAGCTATTCCAAATCCTAAAAGATGATGCTGTGAAGGTGCTGCACTCAAAATGCCAGCAAATTTGGAAAACTCAGCAGTGGCCACAGGACTGGAAAATGTCAGTCTTCATTCCAGTTGCAAAGAAAAGAAATGTCAAAGAATGTTCAAACTACTGCACAATCCCATTCATTTCACACACTAGCAAGGTAATGCTCAAAATTCTCCAAGTGAGTCTTCAACAGTACATGAACCGAGAACTTTCAGATGTTCAAGCTGAATTTAGAAAAGGCAGACCAACCAGAGCTCAAATTGCCAACATCCGTTGGATCATAGAAAAAGTAAGAGAGTTCCAGAAAAACATCTACTTCCACTTTATTGACTACGCCAAAGCTTTTCACTGTGTGGATCACAGAAAACTGGAAAATTTTCTTAAAGAGATGGGAATACCAGACCACCTTACTGCCACCTGAGCAATCTGTATCCTGGTAAAGAAGCAACAGTTAGAACTGGACATGGAACAACAGACTGGTTCCAACAGAACTGGTTCCAAGTTAGGAAAGGAGTACGTCAAGGCTGTATATTGTCACCCTGCTTATTTAATTTCTATGCAGAGTACATCAAGTGAAATTCTGGGCTGGATAAAGCACAAGCTGGAATCACTATTGGCAGGAAAAATATCAATAACCTGAGTTATGCAGATGACACTATCCTTATGGCAGAAAGCAAAGAGGAAATAACCTCTTGATAAGGGTGAAAGAGGAGAGTGAAGAAGCTAGCTTAAAACTCAAATGAAGATCATGGCATCCAGTCCTATCACTTCATGGCAAATAAGTGGGGAAACAATGGAAACAGTAACAGACTTTATTTTCTTTGGCTCCAAAATCACTGCAGAAGGTGATTGCAGCCATGAAATTAAAAAAACGCATGCTCCTTGGAAGAAAAGCTATGACAAACTTAGACAGCATATTAAAAAGCAGAGAGATTACTTTGCTGACAAAGGTCCATCTAGTCAGAGCTATGGTTTTTCCAGTAGTCATGTGTGGATGTGATTGTTGGACCATAAAGAAGGCTGAGTGCCAAAGAACTGATGCTTCTGAACTCTGGTGTTGGAGAAGATTCTTGAGAATCTCTTGGACTGCAAGGTGATCAAATCAGTCAATTTCAAAGAAAATTAGTCCTGAATATTCATTGGAAGGACTGATGCCAAAGCTGAAGCTCCAATTCTTTGGCCACCTGGTGCAAAAACCTGACTTGTTGGAAAAGACCCTGATGCTGAGAAAGATTGAAGGCAGAGAGGAAGGGGATGACAGAGGATGAGATGGCTGGATGGTATCACTGACCTGATGGACATGAGTTTGAGCAAGCTTAGGGAGTTGGTGATGGACAGGGAAGCCTGGCATGCTGCAGTCCATGGAGTTGCAAACAGTTGAACATGACTGAGGGACTGAATTGAACTGAACAAAGAGGGCTTCCAGTGAAATCATCCAAAAATTTCCAATAAAGCAGATTAAGATTAAGGTAACAAAATAAAAACAAGAAGAAGTAATGAGATAAAAAAACTATTCCTTAACTGAAATTAAAATCTTTCTTAAAGATTTTATGCAGCAGGAAAGAGAAAGAAAGGGAAACTTATTGTCTATTGTGGATTTCTTGAATTTTCTTGTTTGTTTGGGACAAGATAACAGTCTCATTTATTTGTTTGTTTGTTTGTTTTGGCTGTGATAGTTCTTTGTTGTTACACAGGGACTTTCTCTAGTTACAGTGAGTGGGGGCTACTCTTCATTTCTGTGCACAGGCTTCTCATTGTGGTAGCTTCTCTTGTTGTGGAGCAGTAGGCTCCAGAGTGCTTCAGTAGTTGCAGCTCGAAGGTTCTAGAATGTGGGCTCAGTAGTTGTGGAGCATGGGCCTAGTAACTTTTCCCTCAGCATGTGAGATCTTCCTGAATCAGGGATTGAACCAATGTCCCCTACATTAGCAGGTGGATTCTCAACCACTGGACCACCAGGGAAGTCCGACAACTGTTTCTGAATTGATATTCACAGCTGCCAAAATGTATTAACTGGCTGGTATCTTTAAAGACACTGAAATCCATAACTTCTTCAAGATCCTTTTGAGCTATTTGCTCATTTACTCTGAGATATTACGGATCCCAAGGCCCCTGGGCTTTCCCCCGAATGGGGCAGAATTAGAAGCATGAGTCATGGGTTCCCTCCCACCAAGGAAAAAGCTAACAGGGTTGCTAAGATCTCTGGTGAGGAGGAAGAGGAAAATGGGAAGGCAAATCCCTTTCCCAGTCATGTTCGACTCTTTGAGACCCCATGGACTGCAGCACACCAGGCCTCCCCCATCTCTCACCATCTCCTGGAACTTGCCCAAGTTCATGTTTATTGCATTGGTGATGCCATCCAGCCATCTCATCCTCTAATGCCCTCTTCTGCTTCTGCCCTCGATCTTTCCCAGAATCAGGAACTTTTCCAATGAGTTGTCTATTCACATCAAATGACCAAAATACTGGAGCTTCAGCTTCAGCATCACTCCTTCCAGTGAGTATTCAGGGTTGATCTCCCTTGAGATTGACTGGTTTGATCTCCTTGCTGTCCAGGTGACTTTCAGGAGTCTTCTCCAGCACCACAGTTCGACGGCATCAATTTTTTGGCTTTCTACCTTCTTTACGGTCCAGATCTCACAACCGTATGTGACCAATGGAAGACTATAGCCTTGACTATACGGACCTTTGTCAGCAAAGTAATGTCTCTGCTTTTCAACACACTATCTCAGTTTGCATCACTTTCTTGCCAAGAAGCAATTGTCTTCTGATTTCATGGCTGCAGTCACTGTCCACAGTGATTTTGGAGCCCAAGAAGAGGAAAGAAGAGGAAATCTGTCCCCACTTCCACATTTTCTCTTTCTGTTTGCCATGTAGTAATGGGGCTGGATACCATGATCTTAGTATTTTTAATATGTAGTCTTAAGCTGGGTCTTTCACTCTCCTCCTTTACCCTCATCAAGAGGCTCTTTAGTTCCTCTTCACTTTCTGCTATCAGAATGATATCATTCACATATCTGAGGTTGTTGATGTTTCTCCCACCTATCACGATTCCAGCTTGTAACTCATCCAGCCTGGCATTTCTCAGGATGTGCTCAGCATACAGGATAAACAAACGGTGACAACAGACAACCCTGTTATACTCCTTTCTCGATCTTGAACCAGTCAGTTGTTCCATACAGAGTTCTAACTGTTGCTTCTTGACCAACATACTGGTTTCTCAGGAGACAGGTAAGATGGTCTGGTATTCCCATCTCTCTAAGAGCTTTCCACAGTTTGTCATGATCCACACAGTCAAAGGCTTTAGTGTAGTTGATGAAACAGAGATAGATGTTTTTCTGAAATTCCCTTGCTTTCTCTATAATCCAGCGAATGTTGGCAATTTGATCTCTAGTTCCTCTTCCTTTTCTAAACTTAGCTTGGACATCTGGAAGTTCTTGGTGCACATAATACTGAAGTCTAGCATGCAAGATTTTAAGCATGATCTTATTAGTATGGGAGAAAGAAAGAAAGAGGACATCCCCAGTGGCTCAGACGGTAAAGCATCTGTCTACAATGCTTGGATCCCTAGGTTGGGAAGATGCCCTGGAGAAGGAAATGGCAGCCCACTCCAGTACTCTTGCCTGGAAAATCCCATGGACGGAGGAGCCTGGTAGGCTACAGTCTATGGGGTCACAAAGAGTTGGACACGACTGAGCCACTCCACTTATTAGTATGGGAGATGAGTGCAGCTGTCTGATGTTTAGCACATTCTTTGGTACTACCCTTCTTGGGAATTGGAATGAGGATTGACCTTATCTAGTCCTGTGGCTACTGCTGGATCTTCCAGATTTGCTGACATAGTGAATGTAAAACCTTGATGGAATCCTCCTTTAGAGATTTGAATAGTTCTGCTGAAATTTCATCACATCCACTAGCTTTATTAACAGCTTAAGTGCTTCTTAAGGCCCACTTGACTTCACACTCCAGAATGTCTGGCTCTGGGTGAATAACCACACCATCATAGTAATCCGGTTCATTAAAATCATTTTTATACAGTTCTTCCGTGTATTCTTTCCATCTCTTCTTGATCTCTTCAATGTCTACTAGATCTCTGACAAAAAGTGATCCACTGGAGGAGGGAATGGCAAACCACCCCAGTATACTTGCCATGAGACCCTCATGAACTGTATAAGAGGCCAAAAACCCCTTAGAGCCACTGATACTTGCACCAGGGGACTTCCTCTCCTCACTTGGATATCTAGTGCCTGGCACCCTGATCATCCTTCCATCACAGTACTCACTGGTGAATGGAAAACATTAAGATGAAGCCCATCTCCTGCTGTGTGAAATTGGCATGGTTCAATGGACTTATCATTTCCGTCACCATAAGTGATGCAAAATCATGCTTCTTCATTTCCAACTCTGGAAAGGCCTACTTTGACCTGGAACCTAGATTATTTTTACAGTGTATTCCTCTAATTACATTTTATTGGGACTGCCAAAACCATCCAAAATGTACTAAAACTCCTAGGAGAAAACGTGCATTCTTTTTCTGTCCCTTGAAGATACATATCTTACCATGTCTTTGAAATATAGCATGCCAGGAGACTATTGTCAAGAATAAATACAAATCTTAAAAGTCTTCTCCACAAATGTTAGTGAGAAGCTTTAGCCATTGGAACAGTTAAACTGTCCTATCTGCCAACTTGGATTCAACTGTTATTATAAACTAATAAGTTTTATATTATTATATATGATTCATAGCTAAAATTTGGAACAGAAGTTACAGTGTGTCTGTGTCTGCACATTTATGTACATCTATGGATGTATGTTATATATGTGTAATTTTTTTCTTAGTCTACCCCTGGATGGAAATGCCAAAATTAATTTGTAATAGAGATCTATTTAACTGGTTTAAAAATAAGTTGTTATGAATGAAGTATTCCTAAAACTCAGAAATATATCAAGTAACTCAATGGTTTTTTGTGTTTACATAATCCAGGATAATCTCTGGTAAATAAAAACTAGTTAAATTTTTTAAAATGTGTCTTCACAGTTACCAGCATTAAATAAAACGTAGACTGGAACTTTCCTGGCAGTCCAGTGGTTAAGACTCCACACTTCTACTGCAGGGGGTACAGGTTTGATCCCTTCAGGGAACTATGATCCACATGCTGCAAGGCCAAAAATAAATAATTAAATGTAGGTGAACAACTTCTATTCTCCCTGCTCAGTAGTCAAGAACATTCACATTATCTCCATTACAAAATTTGTCAACAAGAAAAGTAGCTTTGGATAATAGCCGACTTTAATGTCTAATGAAGTTTTTGTGGGTAGACTAAACATAATTGTTGGGAGATAGATCGATGTAAGTGGGATAAGAGTTTTTAGGTGAACTTTACAGGAATAATTATGTGGCACAGTATGTCTACTTAGAAACAGTTTCTCAAATCTTTGGTAATTCCCATCTTTAAATTTTTGCTAAGTTAAATAACGGGAATATTGGATGTCTAGATCATTTTTATATATAAAATGCTGAAGCAGCAATTGCTTAAGTCTAAGTTTACCTAATCTTCTTCTTACAGAGGAAATGATATTTTGTCTATTAGTAAGCATGTCCTTCTTATTACAGAGGAAATATTTTGTTCTATTACTAAGCATGTCCTGCGCTAGATTGAAAATGTGTACTATGAGGAAATGTATATTTACAGAAATTACAAAACGTATTCATAATTTTGCCAATCTAAAGAATGCTGATTTAACAGACGGTTCAGTTTGTAAGTGCTTACTTCTTCTTTATTTCTTTCTATTTCGTTCTTGGCTGCACCCCAAAGCTTGAGGGATCTCAGTTCTCCAGCCAAGGATTCAACTCAGACAACGGCACAGTGCCAAATCCTAACCACTAGACCACCAGGGAAATTCCCACACATGTGCTTACTCAGTGTTCACTAGAAATTAAAGTTTCTCAAGGTTAACAATTCTAATTAATATACATAATTAACCTATTAGAAATAATAAGGTAAATAACTCTGAATGCAAGGAAAGTAGGTGTCATTTTTGGCTTTGAAAGGCATGAGGTGTGGAGATGCATTTTTAAAAGAAAAGAAAGTAAATTTTTTTTCTAAAATAAAACTGATTATTTCAGAATGGGAAAGAGGAAAATAGAGGATGAAATGGTGTAGAAAGTTGGGCAGAAAGAGAAAGGAAGAGAGATTTTTACCTTATGCAGTCAAGTTAGATAAAATGGAATTGTTTAAGAGTTTTCTTAAAACATAGGCTTTACTCTCAACAGTATGCTTATGTATTTTCTTTCATCTGCTAAAAGGATAAAGTTACCTTGCAGTATTAATCTACTCCTGATAAGAGAAGTTTTTCTTTGCTTTTTAAGTAATCTGGTTAGAAAGCAAAGCTATGTTTTACCAAAACAATTTTCTCTGCTTCATGTTGTCTTAATAAAATTACTTAACAAAACTGAGTATTCGCAATATTAAAAGAGCTAAGTTTTGCTCAGATTTATGGGACCTTCTATATTTGCCTTTAGAATCTTTTGTCACTTGAGTTAATTAGATAATTATGTATTGTTTCATGACGAGTTGTGATCCTACTTAGGTAAGTGCCCAAAACCTTGTTATTTTGGGCAGGCTTCCGCAAACCAAATTTTAAGTGAAGTCTTTTTGAGCTGGGATTAACTGGGATTTTCCAGAAGTCTGAAGAAAAACTAGATTCATAAAACTGCTAGCAGAAGATAGAGATTAAGAATTAATTGCATAGGCTAGGACTTCGCTAGTGGTACAGTGGATAGGAATCTGCCTGCCAATGCTGGGGACACGGTTTCCATCCACGGTCCAGGAAGATTCCACATGCTTGGGGACCACTAAACACATGTGCCACAACTGCTGAGTTCACATGCTGCAAGTACTTCATGGCAATATAGTTGTTTGCAGAAGTGCAAGAATCTGTTCTTCTTGTAACAGGACAAAATGGAAAATACTGATTGTATCACTAATGCTTTGACAGGAATGTCACATTTGCGAGAGACATACACAGACTCAGTTATGACCAGACAACTTTAAGGAACTTTCAAGAGCCAATAAAGCCCCTTGGAAAAACATCACCCTGGTTTCTTGCTCACAGTGTTTCAGCAGCATTACAAGGTCACTTCTGGAGTCCAGGAACTGCAGGATGTTATGGGGATCTCAAGAAGAAAGAGAGGAATTCACCTAAATCTGTAAGTACTTCAGGCAAAGTGTGATGATAAATTCTAGGCTTGGCTTCCAAGCCTAGAGAGGCATTTAAAAGTTCAGTCTGGAGATTCCTTATGAAAAGTTTCAGCAAAGCAGACTTAAAAGAGTCTATATGATCAATCACTCTTCTTGCTGCCTCTACATAAATAATTAGGCCAGGTCTAATGAGATAAGAATTATTGTACAAACAAATTAGTCTTACTATGATTATCTGTGAGAGAAATGAGAGAGACTATAGAGAGAAAAAAATATGTTTTAATGGAACTCTTTGTGGACGTCAGCTTCTAGTCCTAGTAATTGTCTTTGATGTTTTGTTTTGTATCTCCCAATTGGATTGGATGCTGAATTCTTGTTTCCTCCAGTACCTGGCTACAACTCTCCAAACTAATGTTTTCAATTTTTTTCCCACCCTCTGACTCAGGATCATTAAAAACAAAAACTACGCTTTTCCCAGAGACATGCAGGCTGAAGTGGGACAACTTGATATACACTTCAAAGAGAACTCCATGACAGCTCATATATGGACAATCTTCATGACTACCGCTGTGTGGACCACTAAGAAAAATCACCAAAAACATTCAAACTGCAAACCAGGAAAAATATCAGATTGCCATTGTCCTCACTCTGGCTGAAAATGCCTTGAACCTGACATCACATCTAGAAATCTTCTTCACTGCTGCCTGCAACTCAGAAACTGGGATTATATTATGCTCCAGTCATGAACATTTGTATTTTTCTTTTCTTTTGTTTCCATTTTAGTGTTAGTTGCTCAGTCATGTCTGACTCTTTGTGATCCCGCAGACTGTAGCCTGCCAGGCTCCCCTGTCCATGGAATTCTCCAGACAAGGATACTGGGGTGGGTTGCCATTCCCTTCTCTGGGGAATCTTCCTTATCTAATGATTGAACCCGGGTCTTCTGCATATAAGGCAGGTTCTTTACTATTTGAGCCACCAGGGAAGCCCATTTATTTCCATAGAAAAGCCTTTTATTAAATAGCTGATCTAAGAGGCTTCCCTTGTAGCTCAGTTGGTAAAGAGTCTGCCTGCAATACAGGAGACCCAGGTTTGATACCTGAGTTGGGAAGATCCCCTGGAGAAGGAAATGGCAACCCACTCCAGTATTCTTGCTTGGGGAATCCCATAGACATAGGAACCTGGCAAGTACAGTCTATGGAGTTGCAAGAGTTGGACAATGAATGAGCAACTAAGCACACAAGGGAATTCCCTGTCAGTCCAGTGGTTAGGACTTGGAACTTTCACCACAGAGGGTATGGGTTCAATCCCTGGTCAGAGAACTAAGATCTAAGAAGCCACAGGTCAAACAAAAATTTAAAAAATAAATAAATAAATTTGTTGTTATTTGGTTGCTAAGTCGTGTTCAACTCTTTTGTGACCCCATGGACTGTAGCCCGTCAGGCTCCTCTGTCCATGGGATTTCCCAGACAAGAATACTGGAGTGGGTTGCCATTTCCTTCTCCAGAGGATCTTCCTGACCCAGGGATTGGTTTGAACCTGTGTCTCCTGCTTTGGCAAGTGGATTCTTTACCTCTGAGCCACGTAGGAAGGCAAATAATTAAATACCTTATCCAAATACTTGCATGATGTAGGCCTAATTTGTGGAACTCACCTGCATCACTGCTTCCTAAAATGGGATACAACCCTTTAACTGACATATTCTTAGGGCTAAAAGACAAGTTCCATGAGATATAGAGCAATCTATCAGTTCAGGACAGGTTCAACTCTACTTATACCAGATGACCCAAGATGGTAAATTATTCCACAGTCTTACCTAATCTTTGAACAGATTACCAGGGCCCTTGAGACAACTGATCTACTTTCACAACTGGACCTTTCAAGTTTGATACAATGGCTATAAGACTGAATTTCAAACTATAGCTTGTAAAATTATTAGAGGATTTGCTACTGTAACTGTATTTAGATGTGCAAGTTCTGGCTACTATGTACCCTCCCCCAACTTTCAGTGAATCGGTTTCCCAGCCAGTTAATGTCCTCACCAATTATTCTGATGCCTCTGCATCACAGAGGAGATTGTATTATAAACCTGATAGGTTGTTGGGTTTTTGTTTTTTTTTAATGCAAGTGCCTGACTTAAGCTTTGATTGCCTATACATCTACTTCAAAGATGGCTATCTTTTTTGGGGGTGGGACGAGGGGAGCAAATAATTGTTCATTTTCTTTCTTTCTTTCATGAATACACTGAAGAATCATGCAATGCTGCCAGCACTGGAGGCAATCCTGCGTCTGTCCTGTAAAGGCTGAACCTTTCCTCTCATCTTTACTGTTTACTATGATCCCAGTGTTGTTGTTTAGTTGCTCAGTCATGTCCAGCTCTTTGTGAACCCATGGACTGTAGCCTGCCAGGCTCCTCTGTCCACTGGATTCTCCAGGCAAGAGTACTGGAGTGGGTTGCCATTTCTTTCAGTGTTAGCTTCAAAATAAACATGCTATCTTTTTTTCTGTTACAATTTTTGTTGTCACATCACAGCTGCTGGATGTACCATCTTCCGAGTTCTTTCTTTCTTCTTCTTTTTTTAAAAATTTGGCTGCACTTGGTCTTCATTGAGGCACATGGGCTCTTCATTGCAGGCTTTCTCTAGGTGTGGGTGAAGTGGGCTTAGTTCCTCTGCAGTATGTGAGACCTTAGTTCCTAGACCAGGAATCGAACCCATTCCCTCTGCATTGGAAGTATGGAGTCTTAACTACTGGACTGCCAGGGAAATCCCTTGTTTTGCCTTTCTACACAGTGGCCATCACAATGTCACCCAAACCAGCAGCAGGAAGTCTATTCAGTTGTCCCTTGATCCCCTTCACAGAGATGATAAGATTTGGCTCCTGCAGTCAGAGTTGGTTATTAAGAATAAACACATTGCTGGATAAAAAGCCAGGCTGCCTCCCTGCACTGAGGTTCTTTTGTTATAGAGATGTTGGTTGAATTTGATAATTGTTTGGGTCACTTGTTTTTTCTCTTTCCATGTTTTACATTTCTGTTCTTATGTTTTAAATTCACCAATAAACAGTGAGCCCGCAAAAACCTAGGTCCCCACACTCGACCCCAATAAAAGCAGAACCCCAGGGTCACGTATGCTTCTGTCTCTGCCCTACGATCTTGCTGTGTAGCCCCCAGTGCTGTGTGATTTCCGGGTCCTGTAAGTAACAAATCTTTATTTTTTTCAAAGTTTCCCAATGGTTATTGCTGAAGGGTGTCTTGCAATCATAATAAGAACCACAAGGGTTGGTCCAACCACAGCATTGCTTGACAGGCTGAGCCCGACACAAAATGCCCCTCCATATCCTCAGGGCTCTCCTTTCCTCAATGCACTGTGGTATCTGATCAAATATCACCTCCGCCTACACTGTTTTAATTTTTCAGAGCACCATCATCAACTATGCCTTTCCCCTCCTCTCCTCTTATTAGAATGTCAGCTTCATGAGAGCAGGGACTTTGTCTGGTTTGCTGTTGTAATTCCAACACCTACAACGGCCCAGCACATGGTAGCCAGTCACTCAATTAACCTTGAAGTGCTTTGTTGAATGAATTTCCCACTGCCACCCTACTGGTCTCAGGTGCCATCACCCAGCCCTGGACTCCTGAAGCAGCTCCCTATCTAGTTCACCTTGTTTACCCCCTGCCCACACCCAACCCCTTCTGCACACACCAGCCAAGGGAATCTTTCAAAACTGCCGATTGAATTCACTCCCCAGCTTAAAACTCTGCAATGATGAAATAATTTGATAATTCCTTGATCTGATAAGATTTTGTGAAAATAGTCACACTGTGGGTATGGGTGTACACTGGAGGGCAATGTGATATCTCTCAAGGTAAATAATGTATGTACCTTTTGTCCCCACAATTTCTAATATAGGAATTTATCCTCTAGATAGATTCTTCTCTTCCCCCATTGTTTTATAGTGTTTTATACATTTTTGAAATTCTGGTAAAATATGCATAACAAAAAGCTTACCATTTCAACCATATCCATGTGTACAGTTCATTAAGTACATTCATATCACTGTGAAACGATCACCACCACCCATCTACAGAACCTTTTATAAAAATGTTATTTGTTTTTGGCTATGCTGGGTTTTCACTGTGGCGCAGGCTTTTCTGTAGTCATGGAGAGTGGGGTCTATTCTCTAGCTGTGGGGCTCAGGCTTCTTCTCATTGTGGTGGTTTCTCTTGTTGCAGAACACAGGCTCTAGAGCACTTAGGCTTCAGGAGTTGCGGCACATGGTGTCAATAGTTGTGGCTCCTGGGCCCTAGAGCACAGGCTCAGGAGCTGTGGTACACGGGCTTAGTTGCTCTGTGGCATGGGAGTTCTTCCTGGATCAGAGATCAAACCCATGTCTCCTGCATTGGCAGGTGGATTCTTTACTACTGAGCCATCAGGGAAGCGCTATAGAAACTTTTCATGAAAACTCCATTCCCATTCACCTCTCCCCAAGCTTCTGCTAACTACCATTCTACTCCTTGTCCCTAACAATTTGACCACTCCAGGTACCTCATGTAAGTGGAGCCAGGCAGGATGTGTTCTTTTAATGACTGGCTTATTTCACTTAGCATAATGGTTTCAAGTTGTTTCCATGTTGTAGTATGTGCCAGAGTTTTCTTCTTTTTTAAAGCTGAACTCCGTTGTTTAATTTCATTGTATGTATAGACCACATTTTATTTATCTATTCATTTGTTCATAGACCCTTGGGTTGCTTCCACCTTCTGGCTATTGTGAAGTAGTGCTGCTATGAAAATGAATATACAAATATCTATTTCAATTCCTGCTTTCAATTCTTTTGGGTATATGCCCAGAAGTAGAATTACTGGATCATATGGTAATTCTATATTTAAATTTTTAAGGAACCACCATTCTGTTTTAATCATTTTAATTTATTTATTTTTGGCTTGCTGAGTTTTTGTTGCTGTGCGAAGGCTTTCTCTAGCTGTGGTGAGTGGGGGCCACTTTCACTGGGGGCTAGTTGCACTTCGAGGGCTTTTCATTGCGGTGGCTTTTTTTGTCAGGGAATACAGACTCTAGGGCATGTGGACTTCAACAGTGTTGGTGCCTGGGCTCAGCAGTTGAGGTTCCCTGGCTCAAGAAGAGCACAGGCTCAGTAGCTGTGGTGCAAAGGCTGAGCTGCCCTGTGCTATGGCATATGGGATCTCCCCAGACCAGGATCAAACCCATGTCTCCTGCATTGGCAGGCAGATTCTTCACCACTGAGCCACCAGGGAAGCCCTACCTTGCTGCACCATTTTTAATTCCCACTCCTCTACACAGATTCTTACATACAAAGATGGATAGATATGCAAGGACACTCACTACAGCACTGTCTGTAATAGTGAAACAGTAGAAATCACTTAAAGTCAATAAGGTTATTTAATATAATCACATAGCTCTATATACACTGAAAAGGAATCATCTCTAGCATCTCTTGTTAAACGAGCAAAGTCAAGTACAAGAAAATCGAGGGTAACATTTTACTCCTGGGGACTGCCACCACACTATCCTGTTGCAAGACTGACCCATCCACTCTCCACAGTAGTCTGGTCTCCCCAGGGGCTGAGTGCACCTGGATGGTCAACACAGAGCTGACCATCTGTTCACAGATGTGATGAGCAGGCATTTTGTTCCTTCCATAACCTTTGATCACCTACAACAGAAAGCCTTTGAGAGCAGTCACGCATAATGTGGGCTCCAGGTCAAAGCACACAAAAACCAATAGCTACAGCCGGAGGTGTCACAAGTCATCATACCTTTCATCTAGAGGCTGCTGAGCACCAAGGACATTGATTAAAGACATTCAGGAGAAATGGATGAAGGTTGGTCTTGGCATTTACCAGGGACTACAGTAGACTATTTAGCATCATTGGCAAATCAGCCAGCCCTGGCCTTGGCCATGACCTGGGAAGCTGGGATTAGAGGATGTAGGTTTCAAAGGAGACATGATTCTACAAGTTCACTGGTGTTTGGACCATGTGGGTGGGGTGGGGCAGGTCTAAATACTATCTGTAAATGTGCAGATGGCAAAAACATAATTTGGTTACTGGTATAATTATGGGGGGGTGAAGATCCCAATTCTGTGATCAGCCGCCATGGAAATATTTGTTCAGGAACATTGTCAGGATTGCAGAGCATTGAGGAGCCAGTATTTGTCTATGAAATCTATTCACTGCCTCACAAGGACACATCAGAAAGTAATCGAGGCAGTGGTGATTTCTTCAATAATTCTTCAGTCCACTGTCTTAAAAGCATTGTGCAAAATTTTCAAAGAAGATAAATAAAAATGTGAATATGTAACTACTAAGATTTGTAAACAGATTGGACTTAAAGGTTAGTATGATTATTTGTTTTTCCTCAAAATCTTATTTTAGTAAAATAGATAGGCAAAGGGAATTTGCTGTATGACTCAAGGAACTCAAACAGGGGCTCTGTGACAATCTAGAAAGGTGGGATGGGGAGGGAGATGGAATGGAGGGAAGGGACATGGGTGTATCTATGGACAAAAAAATAAAAAGAAAAGCGAGGAATTCCCTGGTGGTCCAGTGGTTAGGACTCGGCTTCCACTGAGGGTGCATGGGTTAGATTCTGCAAGGTGCATGCTGTGGCCAAAAAAAGAAAATTAAATAACTGCTATGTGACTGTATGAGGGTTATAAGCTAAATAATTTGAAACTCTAAAAAAGGCAATACTATCATTGTGTTGCCACTCATCTATTGCTGCATAGCAAACCATCTCATAACTATGTGGTTTGTTGTTGCAGTCAAAACCGAATGTTAAAACAAGTGGATGAGAGTATTATGAGGATATTTACATTATGTCGAAGTATCTTCCCACCAAATATTGGTTATTCTCCAAGGGAAACTAATAACCAAATGATTAATAGCATTGTGTACATCATGTGCCCCTTGATATGATGCACTGAGAAAGGGGTATGACTCCTCTGCTTTTCTTGCAAAATACGTAATCTCAACCTAAACTGAGAAAATATTAAGCAAACCTAAATTGAGGGACATTCTACAAAATAATTGACCAATATTCTTCAAAAGTGTCAGTCATAAAGGACAAAGACAGATTGAGAAACTGTCACAGATTGTAGGAGAATAAAGGAGACACGACAATTAAATGCAATTTGGACCAGAGAAGAGACATTGATGGAAAAACGGGCAAATGAAACAAAGTTTGCAAATTAATTAATAGCATTGCATTAATGCCAATTTCCTGACTTATGATTGTATTTGGGTTATGTGTCAGGTTATGTGTTAACATTTGGGGAAATAATTGAAAAAAATATGGGAACTGTACTATTTTGCAATTTTTCTGTAACTCAAGAATTATTACATAATAGTAAGTTTACAAAATAAAATAAGATTAGTGGCTTACAATAATAGCTATTTTAAAATATTTCAAGATTTTGTGAGTCAGCAATTTTGGCAAGATTCAGCAGAAGAATCCTCTTCTCCACATGGCAGTGACTAAGATGGCTTGGTGGTATTCAACTTGTGTCTGGGCTGCTCCTAAGCATCCAGTGTGGTTTTATTCATGTGTTTGGCACTTGGGCAGGGATTACAGGGAGGCTGGCCTCAACTGGGGCCCCCTCCTCTCTATGTAGTCCCTGGGCTTTGAAATGTGTCCTCTTCCTGCAGGGTAGTCCATCTTCTTACGTGGTATCTCAGGGAACAAAGAGCTGGTATTCCAAAATGCAGAAAGTAGAAGGTGCCAATCCCTGTCTTGGTCAGTTCAGGTTGCTGTAACAGAATACCATACACTGAGGGGGCTTAAACAACCAAAATTAATTTCTCACAGTTCTTATCACAGAGAACAAACCTGACTCCATGCTGGAATCTTTTCCTTCTCCTCGGACGCTTGTGCTCTGTTGCCTGTTCTTAGTTATGCTGGCCCTGCATCTTTGTAAAGAATATTGCCTGCTGGGGTCCAGCCCAGCAGGTCCGGAGGTCTTGAGGGATGAGTGGCGTCGGCGAAGAAGTGAGCTGAGTCAATGTGTGGTGATGAAGCAGTCTCTCTTTATTGCTGTTAGTTTTGCAAGGTGATGGAGAAGTCTCTCGTTTATTGTTGTTGGTTTACAGTTTTATAGCCAAAAGACATCCCCATTACATCATTACATCACCTATCATTCTATGCAATTTTTGTTTTCTACCTTCCATAGCAACCTTATCATTGAGCTCATTCCCCAAACTATCATGAAACATTCCCCTTACAGAAGTCAGATTTCTATGTAATTAGATTTAACAATAGTATGTTTACCATTTGAATGTCTTCAGCATACTTCATTCCATCATGATAAGTATATCAGCCTAAGTAGAAAGGTTACATTTCTCTTATCAGGTGCAACTATGTAGGAGCTAGAGGGAAGGGCTAAAGCTTGAAACTGTTTTATTCTAGTAACCTACTCCGGTTCTTACTAGGAAAAAGGAAAGAGGACAAAGAGACAGTTTAGAAAGAGGAAAGAGGACTAAGACAGTTTAGAAAGAGGAAAGAGAACTAAGACAGTTTAGAAAGAGGAAAGAGGACTAAGAGACAGTCTAGCAGCACTGCTTTAGCAATAAAACCCTATTAACCTTATAACCACTAATGAATTCCTATGTCTACATTATCCTAAAGCAATCAGTATCTCCAACTATGCTGGCCACAGTTATGAGCATTCCTAAGTCCCAATCCAGCCTGATTTCTTCAAGGAAGGGAGCCTCCTCCGTGGAGTGGTCGGGGGAGTGGGAGGTGGAAAGGTGACCCAAGTACGAGCCCTTCTGGTGGTGGCCTTGTCATGACCCCCAGAGAACTCTTGGTAAACTTCCCAGTAACTAGTAGGAGGTATAGTCCTTTCATTCCTCCTTAGCCCCCAGGGAAGGCGATCCACCTTCCCAGATCCTCTGGTCGATAAGGTCTGGGGGGATTATCTCAGGACAAATTCTTTCTAACTGGGACTGACCTACTGAGATGAGCCAATGTTCCGAGCATGGACAGAACTCCCAAGAAAAATACCAGGGGGGCCTAGCCCGGGATGCCTCGATAAAGAAAGTCAGCTTTGCAATTTCTTTCTTAGTCTCGTGACCTTGTCATCCGAGCAAGGGGGCATCCTGACGGCTCCCAGCAATTGCCTATAACCTGAAATATATATGACAGCCCCTTCTTAAGGCTCTGACCTTTAAAGGTTTAACTAAGGATGCCTCAATCAAGAAGTTGCAACAACCAGCCATACTTCCCACCATCGGTTTTAGTATAAAAAAGTTTGAATTCAAACTCAAGTAAGATGGTTCTTTGGGACATTAGTAAGCCATCTTTGTCTGCTGGTTTTTCATATAAAGTCGCTATTCCTTGCCCCTCAAACTCATCTTTCAATTTATTGTCTTATCATGCGGCAAGCAGTACGAGCTTGGACTTGGAAACATTTTGAAGGCTAGGAGTCGAAGATCAGGGTGCCAGCACTGTCAAGTTCTGGTGAGGGCCATCTTCTGGGTTGCAGACTGCTGACTTAATGTACCCAGGCACAGTAGAGAGCAGAATGAGGCAAGTTCTCTCATGATTCTTTTAAGGACACTAATCCCATGTAATCCTAATCACCTCCTCTAACCAGAATCACCTCTCAAAGGCCCCACCTTCTAAAACCATCACATGGGAGGTAGAAGGTTTCAACATAGGAACTATATTGGTGTTGATCCATTTCTAAGTCCTATCTGATGCTTTGAGACCCCATGGACTGCAGCACGCCAGGTTCCTCTATCCTGCACTATCTCCCGAATTCGGCTCAAACTCATGTCCATTGAATCGGTAATACCATCAAACCATCTCATCCTCTGTCGTCCCATTCTCTTCCTGCCCTCAATCTTTCCCAGCATCAGGGTCTTTTCCAATGGGTCAGTTCTTTGTATCAGATGGCCAAAGTATTGGAGCTTCAACAACAATCCTTCCAATGAATATTCAGGGTTGATTTCCTTTAGGATTGACTAGTTTGATCTCCTTGCAGTCCTTAGAGAGACACAAACATTCAATCCATAATAGTCTCTTAAGGCCTGGAACTAGAAACTAGCAGAGTGTCACTTTCACTGTAAAATATTGGTCAGAGCAGTCATAGAGCCTATCTGCATTCAAGTGAGGGGGGCAGACAGACCTCACTTCTCAGTGGTCAAAGAATTTGTTCCTTTTTTTTTTTAAACCCATCACACATGGGAAAGAGATTAGATTAGTTATAACTCTTGGTTCTTGGCATTCTTTTCTTTTTGGCCATGCTATACTGCTTATGAGATCTTAGTTCCCTAACCAGGACTTGAGCCCAGCCCTTGGCAGTGAAAGCACAGAGTCTTAACCACTGGACAGCAGGGAGTTCCCCTGGCATACTTTCATCACTGATCGGGGCATGGACTAACTTTATGTATTTGTTTCTTTCTGTATGTGCTTAGCTTTTTTCAAAAAGGCAAAGGAAAGCTTAGGTTATTCCTTTTTGTGTCATTTAGGATTTGCATACCTGCTTGATAACATGATTAGAGAGAACTGGTTGGAATGGGGTGACATAATACTCATTTCTAAAATATTATATTTCCCTTATTTGTATTGTTTGGCAAAACTTAGCAGAACTTATTGTGGAAACTTCTTAAAGAAATGGGAATACCAGACCACCTTACCTGCCTCCTGAGAAATCTGTATGCAGGTCAAGAAGCAACTGTTAGAACTGGAAATGGAACAACAGACTGGTTCCAAATAGGGAAAGGAGTACGCCAAGGTTGTATATTGTCTTTTAATTTATATGCAGAGTATATCATGTGAAATGCCAAGCTGGACAAAGCACAAGCTGGAATCAAGATTGCCGGGAGAAATAGCAATAACCTCAGATATGCAGATGACACTACCCTTATGGCAGAAAGTCAAGAAGAACTAAAGAGCCTCTTGATGAAAGTGAAAGAGGAGAGTGAAAAAGCTATCTTAAAACTCAACATTCAAAAAACTACCATCATGGTATCTGGTCCTATCACTTCATAGCAAATAGATGGGGAAACAATGATGGACTTTATGTTTTGGGGCTCCAAAATCACTGCAGATGGTGATTGCAGCCATGAAATTAAAAGACGCTTATTCCTTGGAAGAAAAGTTATGACCAACCTAGACAGAATATTATAAAGCAGAGACATTACTTTGCCAACAAAGGTCTATTTAGTTAAAGCTTTGGTTTTTCCAGTAGTCATGTATGGATATGAGAGGTGAACTAGAAAGAAAGCTGAGCGCCAAAGAATTGATGCTTTTGAACTGTAGTGTTGGAGAAGACTCTTGAGAGTCCCTTGGATTGCAAGGAGATCAAACCAGTCCATCCTAAAGGAAATCAATCCCGAATATTCATTGGAAGGACTGATGCTGAGGCTGAAGCCCCAAAACTTTGGCCATCTGATGCAAAGAGCTGACTTGTTGGAAAAGACCCTGATGGTGGGAAAGATTGAAGGCAGGAGGAGAATGGGATGACAGAGGGCAAGATGGTTGGATGGCATCACCGACTCAATGGAAATGAGTATGAACAATGAGTATAATGATTAATGAAAGGATATATATATATATATATATATATATATATATATATATTCTTTTTTGCCACAGAGGGCATTTGAGTTATTTCAGACTGTACCAGGCACAGAAAAGTAATTTGAAGGTTATGTTATTAAGTTTGACAATAGTATTCTAGTGTGTAAGTGTGGATGGCTTGGTTTCATGAGGTTTTTTTCCTTTTGTCAAAAGCTGAAGGGAATGGCAACCCTTTCCAGTATTCTTGCCTGAAGAGTGCCATGGACAGAGGAACCTAGTGGGCTACTGTTGATGGCGTCGCAAAGAGTCAGATATGATGGAGCAACAAATGCATATAGTGAAAATATCTAAAAATGGAAAACATACTATCATTTGTGCATAAAAATGGAATATATGTGGCATAAATGCAAAGAATTTCTCTGGCATTATACCCAAGGAACTAGGATGCTTGGTAGTCTCATGTGTTTTTTTTTTTTTTTGAAAATATTTGTTTAGTATCCAAAATTGATATAAATAAGTTTATATCTTTTTATTTTTATATATATATATTATATATATATATATATCCTGAAGAAGGAAATGGCACCCCACTCCAGCATTCTTGCCTGGAAAATCCCATGGACAGAAGAGCCTGGTAGGCTACAGTCCATAGGGTCACAAAGAGTCAGACACTAAGTACACATAAATACATGTGTATTTCAAAAAGGTACATGTATATTCACATGGTTCAAAAATCAAAACAGCACAGAAAGTTTCATAGAGGAAAGACTCTAAGCCAATCCCTAAGCCAAAGTCCTCCCCTCAAGCAACCACTTAAAAAAATCTTTGTAGCATTCCAGAATTCTCTTTCCCTCTTTTCCTTCCTTCTTTCTTTTTCTCTTTCTGCCCCTCTCCCTCTGCCTGTTCCCTCCCTTCCTTCATTTCTTTCTTACTTCACTTTTTCTTTGGCTGTGCTGCAAGGTTTTGCAAGATCACCAGGGAATTCTCTCCAGAATTTGCAAACATGGATATTCTCTCTCCAACTTTTTTACACTAAAGATGCATGTTGCCCTTCTGCACCCTCTTCTTTTTTTAAAAATTGAAGTATTGTTGATATACAGTATTATATGTTATAGGTGTACAATATGGTGATTTACAGTTTAAAGGTTATACACACAACATTTATTGGAGAAGGAAATGGCAACCTACTCCAGTGTTCTTGCCTAGAGAATCCCATGGACAGAGGAGCCTGGCAGGCCAGGTCCATGGGGTCACAGAGCATCTTACACAACTGAAGAAACTAAACATGCATGCAAGCAAGCATGCACGCCATTTATAGCTATTATAAAATATTGCTGATATTTCCTATGCTGTACAATACATCCCCTACCCCAATAGTGTTCCTTCTCCCTTCTCTCTCTCCATTGGTTAACACTAGTGTGCTCTCTATATCTGTGAGTCTATTTCTTTTTTGTTATATTCACTAGTTTGTTGTATTTTTTAATTTTTTTTAACTTTTTTTTTTTTGGTTGTGCCCTGAGGCATGTGGGATGTGGGGCCTTAGTTCCCTGCGCAGGGATAGAACCGGAGCCCCCTGCAGGGGAAGGCAAAGTCTTAACCACTGACTGGTGGGGAAGTCCACATGTATCTCTCTGTGTTAGTTTTTTAAAGCATTTAAAAAATATTTATTCATTTATTTGGCTGCACTCAGAATCTTTAGGTATGTGAATGCTCCAGTTGCAGCATGTGGGATCCAGCTCTCCGGGGTCATATCCATGCCCCATCCCAACTCCTGAACTGGGAGTGCAGAGTCCCAGCCACTGGATCACCAGGGAAGTCCCTGCATGTATCTTTTGAATTAGTGTTTTTGTTTTCTTGGGTATACATCCAGTAGTGAAATTTCTGGGTCATATGATAGTTCTAGTTGTAGTTTTTTGAGAATCTTCCGTGCTGTTTTCCACAATGGCTGCACCAATTTACATTCCCACCAGCAGTGTACGCAGGTTCACTTTTCTCCACATCCTTGCCCACATTCGTTATTTGTGTTCATTCTGATAATAGCCATTCTGATGTATATTTCAGGGGTGAGGTGATATCTCATTGTGGTTTTGATTTGTATTTTTCTGATGATTAGTGATGTTTAGTATCATGTGCCTGTTGGCTATCTGCATGTTTTCTTTGGAAAAATAACTATTGCAGTCTTGTGCATTTTAAATTGGGTTTTTTGTATTTTTGCTGTCCAATTGTAGGAGCCATTTATATATTTTAGATATTAAACTGTTGTCATTTATATCATTCACAAGTGTTTCTTCTCATTCAGTAGGTTGGGTTTTGTTTCTTTCTTTGTTTTGGCTGCACTGCATAGCTTGCAGGATCTTAGTTCCTTGACCAGGGGTCGAACTCATGCCCTCTATAATGGAAGCATGGAGTCCTAACCACTGGACAGCCAGGGAGTTCCCTCAGTAGTTTGTCTTTTCATTTTGTTGATGGTTTCCTTTGCTGTGCAAATACTTTTAAATTTAATTAGGTCTGATTTGTTTATTTTTGCTTTCATTTCTTTTGCTTTAGGAGACAGAGTCAAAACAATATTGCTGTGATTTATATCAAAGAGTGCTAAACCTACATTTTCTTCTAGGAGTTTTATCGTTTCCAGTCTACATTTAGGTCTTTAATCCATATTGAGTTTCTTTTTGTATATAGTGTTAGAGAATGTTCTAGTTTCATTCCTTTACATGTAGGTGTCCAGTTTTCCCAGCACCACTTATTGAAGAGACGGTCTCTTCTCCATTGTATACTCTTGACTCCTTTGTTGTAGTTTAATTGACCGTAAGTGTATACACCTTTCTTCTGTCACTTAACAATGCACTTGGAAAGTTTTCCACATTCATACGTCAAGAGTCCTCTCAATCTTTTTCAACAGGTTAAATCCCATTGGGTGTGTATACCATAATTTAACTGGCTCTGAAGTGAAAGACAATTGAGCTGTTTCCTAGACAAAGCCTCCAGACTTCACTGACTGAGCGACGGACCAAGCAGTCAGCACTGGCTTATAAAAGAGAGGGGAGACACTCTCCTGTTCCTGCTGAGGGCAGAGGTAAGGGCAGGACAGGGAGAAAAAGTAGGGATGGGAGGTAGGAGGTGAGAGGCAAGGTGGGGGCTCCCTTGATGTCCAGGGAGGACTTTTCCTTTGGTGCCTCCACCACCCACTGCTCCGGCTCAGTTTCTCCCCCACATTCTCCTTACTTCTTGTAAGGAAAACTTTCTAAGACCTCTCAGTGGGGGTTGCAGATGGTTCTTGAGGTATAAGGACCTCAGGTTTAACTCTCACTAGGGCTTCCCTGGTAGCTCAGTTGGTAAAGAATCCACCTGCCATGCAGGAGACCCTGGTTTGATCCCTGGTTAGGAAGATTTCCTGGAGAAGGATTGGGCAAACCACTCCAGTATTCTTTCCTGGAGATTCCCCATGGACAGAGGAGTCTGGAGGGTTACAGTCCATGGGATTGCAAAGAATTGGACATGACTGAGCAACTAAGTGCAGCACAGCGCAGCTTTCTACATAGCCTTCCTGCTACTCCCAGCTCCCCTGGCACAGGCTCCAGAACCTTAAGCAAGAACTGAATGGCTCAATGGCCTTTATCTGGCCACTGGTCAGCTTCCCTGTTTACTCCACTGGCAATCTCTTGGCGCCTAAACTTAGGTTGCTTCGGGCTAGTTGGGATGGCCTGAGTAAGCAGAAGCAGGGGCTGGCTGGTGCCCCTCCTCTCACTCGCCAACCCCATCAGCAGATTATGTCCCACAGTTCCTCTTATGCAGGACCCTCTGATTGTGGGTGAAATACTGTCTGGCAAAACCAGAAGGGGTTGTCTAGAGAGGGGTGGTGGTTCTCTCCACGTCACAGAGCTAGTGTTGAAATGTCCTCAGGTGGGGCTGGATTCCTACCACTTGGTCCGGACCTCTACAGGCCCTTCATTGCTCAGCTCATCGGTGAAGTGGGGTAAGCCAGGTGAGGAGGCCAGAAGATCTGGGTTTGGGAGGGAGACAGGAAATCTGACCAAGAGTCTTATGGTGGCTTCCTGGCAGGAGTGAGTGGTCATGGCCTGGCAGATGACACAGTTGCTGCTTCTGGCTTTGGCGGCTGCTGCATGGGGTGCCCAGGTCCCCAGGACTCCACGAGCCAGGACAGACCTGCTCAACGTCTGCATGGATGCCAAGCACCACAAGGCAGAACCGGGCCCTGAGGACAGTCTGCACGAGCAGGTGAGGATGGGGTGAGGTCTGGGGTAGGGGAGAGGGCTGACCCCCAAAAAGGGAGAAGTTAGGGTGATGGGAAGATCAGCCTTGGGACTGATGGAGGCAGGAAGGTGGCAGGGAGTGATCCTGGTGGACCTCTCCTAGGAGGTCACTGCAACACCGCGAGGACTGTTTATCTAGCGCCCTCTATGGGTCAAGTGTTTTCCTCACACCTTGTCAGTGAATACCTGCTTGGTAGATGGTCTCTATTTATACAAATGAGGAAATAGGCCCAGAGAAGGCACAGGTAGACAAGGGAACTAAGAATCCAGCCGGGAGAGGGGCTGGTGGTAACTTTCCCAACGTTCATTATGTGCCAGCCCATGGAGCTCAAAGTCAAGGTAGGAGAGACAGATCCCTCGTGGTCACCATGTAACAAAGAACTACAAATAGGCCAGGTCCTCACCACCATTAGGTCCTGACGAGAAAGTGGCAAACTGGATATGCTGGGAAGACTTCCAAGTAAAGAGGCCATTGGCTTGGCCTCGGAGGTTGAGTAAGAGTTTTCCAGGAAGACCAATCAGGAAAAGGCAGCCTAGCAGAGGATGGTGTGTACACAGGTTGGAGGGTGACAGCATGAGTGGTGCCAAGTCTAGTGTGGCCAGAGCCAAGAACACTGCTGCCCGCAGAGAAGGGGAGGTGAGGCCAGTCTCATAGGGAAGGTCCCTAAAGCAGCTCAGAGGTTCTGAGCTTGAAGTTGAACTCCAGGCTCATGAGAAATGCTGGTATCTTATTCCCTCTGGTCTCTCCCTCGGCTCCCTACAAGCCTTCACACTGCTGGGGGGCTGCAGTGTCTCCAGGGAAAGGCTGGCATGGACTGTCTCCAGGGTCTTCAAGTGAAGAGAGAGAAATTCAGCAGCCCATGACTTCTAAGTCATTTCCAATAGTTCATTTGCTAGTAAAATACCCATAGCATAAAATTTGCCATTTAAGCATTTCTAAGCATGCAATGCTATGGCATTAAGTAGATTCACACACAAACATCACCACCATCACCACTATCCACCTCCAGAATGTTTTCATCTTCCAAAACTGAAAGTCCATATGCACCACTGCATTTTTAGAGTTTTTAAGTTTTAAAGGGAGCTTTAAAGAACCTTTAGTAGCACTTCCTCTTTGCCAAGAAACAGTGCGCAGATCTTTGAGGAAAACAGGTGATTGCAGTTCAGAGGGATGTAGGCTATGTGGGAGTGGCTGCTTTTCTGGAGCCTCTCCGAAATGGGCAAGCGTTTTTCATTACATGTATTAATCCTTTCAGAGGAGGAAACCACTGACCCTGGCTGCAGGTCAGGGATGCAGTGGATGGGGTCTTGCAAGGTGACCAAGAGTTGGGCATCTGAGGAACAGTATGCACAAAAGGCTAGGGAAGCCTGGAAGCAGGCTCTGCAGCAGCAGCTCCAGGCATGGGCTGGGTTATTGGAGAGGGATCGGTTTGGCTCCACTGTCAAGAACTTTTCTTAGATTCTCCTGAGTGTCCGGACGACCCGTCACAGCTCCCCTCTCACTTGAGCCTGGGTGCTAGAGTTCATCTCAGACATTTTAAGCAATTTGGCTCATGATCACTGAGGTCCTGACTCCCAGCCTACGGCAATTCCTAAAGGGAAACCACAATCATTTCTACCATCTCGTGCATGTGTGCTAAGTCGCTTCAGTCATGTCCAACTCTGTGCGACCCATTGAACTGTAGCCCACCAGGCTCCTGTGTCCGTGGGACTCTCCAGGCAAGAATCCTGGAGTGGGTTGCTATGCCCTCCTCCAAGGGATCTTCCCAACTCAGGGACTGAACCTGTGTCTCTTACATCTCTTGTGTTGGCAGGGGGATTCTTTCCCACTAGCACCACTTGGGAAGCCCCTTCTACCATCTTATCTGCCTTGAATTTACCTCTCCAGGATTGCCTCCCACTTTTAGTCCTATGGCCCATGTCCAGGCCATGTGTGGGTCACTGCCACTCTGTGCCCCTCTTCTTTCAAGACCTACCAGGAGTTCCCTCACCTGAGGTTCCAGACCCTGAAAGTGCCAGACCAGCCCCCTCTGCCTCCACCCTCGGCCACAACCTGAGGCCAGGATTCCCCCTCTCCTCTCTGTCCTGAGTTAAAACCTTAACCTTACCATCCACAAAGGGTGCAGCTTCCTTAAACTCTGTAAAACAGGAGTAATGGTCCTTTGACTGGGACCATTATCTTCAGTAGAGAAGATAAAGTGCAAAAATCTCAGGGACTTTGCATCTGCTATTTTCTGTGCCCCCATTGTTCTCTGTATTCCCCCTCCCTGCCCCTCACTAGAACCATAAGCTCAAGGAGGGCAGAGATTTGATCTATTTTGTTCATTACAGTATACTCAGCAGCCAGCACAGTGCCTGCACTCAGTTAATACCATCTCAGTGCAAATTGAATAATATAAATAACCCAGATAACATGAAATAACTTTGTAAACAGTTTAGAGATGTACAAATAATAATGTCCCCTCAGATGATGATTCCCCAGATCTCCCACATCCCCTGTGTTACTTTCTGTTAGAAGTCAGTATTATTACTGCCTCCACCCCAAAATGAGGGCTCTCAAGTCCAGGCTTAGGGGCAACCTCCCCAGCGAGTGTTCCTCTGGATGATCTACCCGAGGCAGAGGAGCCAGAATATGGAGGAGATGGCCAGGGTGGCTCAAGGACTTAGCCCCCTGTCTTCCCCTCCACAGTGCAGCCCCTGGAGGAAGAATGCCTGCTGCTCTGTCAACACCAGCATAGAAGCCCATAAGGACATTTCCTACCTGTACAGATTCAACTGGGACCACTGTGGCAAGATGGAGCCTGCTTGCAAGCGCCACTTTATTCAGGACACCTGTCTCTATGAGTGCTCACCTAATCTGGGGCCCTGGATTCGGGAGGTATGGGCACCAGCTCTGCAGATAGGAGCTTAAGTGGAGGGCAGAGTCCACTGGTCACTTGCAAGGAGGGTGTGGTTCACGAATTCTGGTCTAAGGGTGATAGAGGCATTGCCTCCACCTCCCCAGCCCTGGACCCCATCAAGGCTATAGCAGCTGAGATCCATATATATATGGAATTTAGAAAGATGGTAACAAAAACCCTGCATGTGAGACAGCAAAAGAAACGCAGATGTATAGAACAGACTCGTGGACTCTGTGGAAGAGGGCAAGGGTGGGATGATATGGGAGAATGGCATTGAAACATGTTAATTATCATATGTGAAATTAATCGCCAGCCCAGGGTTGATGCTCGGGGCTGGTGCACCGGGATGACCCAGGGGGAGGGAATCGGGAGGGAGGAGGGAGGGGGGTTCTGGAGGGGGAGCATATGTAAACCCATGGCGGTTTCATGTCAATGTATGGCAAAACCAACACAATAAAGTAAAGAAAATTAAAAAAAAAAAAAAAAGGCTATAGCAGCTGAGATCCCTGACAGACTGGCTCCCTCCTTTCCCTGACTTCTCCAGGTTAACCAGAGGTGGCGCAGAGAGCGGGTCCTGGGTGTGCCCCTGTGCAAAGAGGACTGTCAGAGCTGGTGGGAAGACTGCCGCACCTCCTACACTTGCAAGAGCAACTGGCACAAGGGCTGGAACTGGACCTCAGGTGAGGACTGGGGGGCGTGGGGAGAGGGAGGGGGAGGGGGGGGTGCAGAAGGGTTTATGGAGATTTGCGATTGTGGGGTTGGTGGAGCAAGAGATATTTCTGGACCCAGTGGCTACAAGTCTTCCATCCTCCCCACAGGGTATAACCAGTGCCCAGTGAAAGCTGCCTGCCACCGCTTTGACTTCTACTTTCCCACGCCTGCTGCTCTGTGCAACGAAATCTGGAGTCACTCCTACAAGGTCAGCAACTACAGCCGGGGCAGTGGCCGCTGCATCCAGATGTGGTTCGACCCCGTCCTGGGCAACCCCAACGAGGAGGTGGCGAGATTTTATGCTGAAAACCCCAATTCTGGGTCCACACCCCAGGGGATTGGACCCCTCCTGCTCAACTTGACCCAGATGCTGCCACTCTGGCTCCTTAACTAAGCTGTTCCCACTGCTGACACCTGGACACCTTCCTTGCCTGCACCCAACCTGGATGATTATCTCAGTTCAACCCAGCTCCACTCTCTCAGATGAGGAGGACTCATAATACCTTGGTCATTGTTTCCTGATCCAAAATCCTGTGGGGATCCTCTGAGAGCTTATTCTAATAAATATAGCCATGTGTGTACTGTATTTTATAAATAATTTGGGGATGAGTGGGTTGGGAGGTGGTAGGCATGCCTTATTGCTCCATCCTTCCTGTTGAGAGGCCCAAAAAGGGACCAGGCTAGCTTGAAGTTCATCAGCAAGCAGAGGGTGGAAGTTGATCCTTAGCCTGGGGCTCTTACTTCTTCAATGGCCTTTCCCCCCATGCCCCCTCCTATATATACCACAATGGAACAAGAGAATTGATAGAGAGAAGCTGGGGAGAAACTGGCAGATGAGTTATTGGTTCCTGAAGTTTCTTTCCCTTTCCCTTCCTTACCAGATGTGGGCTGGGAAGGAGATATTGGTGGGCAGACCCCCATGAGGAAAGTTTGCATTGTCTCCATTTTTTTTTTTTAAATGACAATTCTACAGTGAATAACAGTATACATAGTAGAATGCTATACTGTTGGGTTCCAGAAGAGGGATTGCTGGGTCAAGGAACATTTGGATTTATAATTTTGATAGTTATGATTCTAGAGGGGTTGGATCAATGTGGCCCTCACCAGCAATGTATGAGTGTCTTGTTTCCCCATCATGTAGTTGACACAGTAGAGCGTCAAACATTGAATGTTCTACTAAGCTGATTTTCTTCTAAACTGATAGGTGGGATAAAGGGCGTCTCAGTAGAGTTTTTCACTGGTCATGTTTCTTACCATGAGAACACGATTTCTGAGATCTTTCCATATTGATCTACGGAGATCTAGTTCATTCTTTTCCATTGCTGGGCAATATTCTATTGTATGTATAGATCACATTTAATTCAGTCACTTACTGATGGATAGTTGAAGCAGCGAGTTTCGTTCTTTTATGGCCTTGACAATTTTGAAAAACACAGGCCAGTTATTCTGTAGAATAACTCTCAGTTTGGGTTTATCTGACTGAGGTTCTGCATTTTGGACATGAATATCCTGAAAGCAATTCTACGTGCTCTTGCTGCATCATGGTGGTGGGGGGCATAGGTGTTGGGTTGGCCTATTCTTGAGTATGTTAACTGATCTTTTGGTTGGGATTGGGTCTGCCAGGTTTCTCCATTACTTTCCCCCCTTTTGTAATTAATAAGTATGTTGTAGGTAGACATTTTGAGGATGGCAAATATCCTATTCATCATCAAACTTTCACCCTGGAGTTTTACTATCTGATGGGCGCTTTTTAAAAAGTGAAAACAAATACTGGAAAAAATGTTTTATTTTTGTGACACCCCCTCTCCAACCCTTTAAATGCTTTCCCATGGTATCTGCTGGAAAAACCAAACTTCTTCAGAACCCAGAACTCCTCTCTGGGTTCCTAGAATGTTCTTGTATATTCTGCAGGCTGCCTCCCTATGTTCAGTCAAGGTTCCTAGAATGTTTTTATAGTCTGCAGGCTGACTTCTTGTAGCCACTTAGATTTCATCCTATGATTAATTCCTCAAAAAGAGTCAGACACTACTGAGCACAACAAAATGACTTCTGACAAGCCAACCAAAAAAACTTACTTCTCACTTAGGTACTTTCTCATCACATCACTGGTCCTCTTGTATAGATATCAATTCGCTGTGCTTATTGTCTGACTTTCCCTACAAAACATACACACCTGAAAGCAGAGGCCACGTCTATGTCATTTTGTGTCAGATCCCCTTGCCCTGGGTCAGTGCCTAGCACAGAGGAGGTGCTTAGGAAGTGAAGGAGTCCATGTACTCAGTCTGTCAGTCAACAGACGCCTTCTGGCTGTGTCAGCCGACAGGTGGGGAACTGAGTACCTTATACTCTCTGGTGGGGGCAGACAGACAGACGTGATAACTGATGAGTCTTAGCACACTGAGCTGAGGGTTTGCTCCAGGGGAGCACAGAGTGTGGTGCAGTTCTGTGAAAGCCCAGAAAGGTGAGGGAAAGTTTCCAGACAGAGCGTAGCGTTGACCAAGCAGATTAGGCAGGAGGAATGACATTTCATGGAGAAGGTTCAAGAGGTACAAAGGCTTGGAGGAGATAGAAACACAAGGAGAATTTCTATGTGGCTAAGATAGAAGTTAAGAGGACAAGGGCAGGAAATGAGGCAAGAGAAGAAACACTGTATCTGCAGTCCTCAGACTCTGATGCCCTCACAGTGCTCTCCTTCCTTTGTGAAAGAATCTAGGCTTGGAATCAGACTCAGTTCTGAATCCTAGCCCCTCTTTGCTGCCTGGGAACTATATTTTTCTCAACTATGAGGATGGGTGGTAAGCAATTGCATATGCTCCTGGCTTGCACTCAGGAGAAGCTCCAGCTTCTCCCATCCCAACTCCCTGCAGCCCAGGGCCCCTACCCATGCAGGGCCAAAGGCCCTCCTGTTATCTTTGTCTAGTCACAGAGTAGCCTTCGGTTTGGGGTCCACAAAGATGCTGACGGCTACCTTGGCTGGTATTAAGCTTCTAATCTAGGTGGATACTCTCAGGATCGGCTCCACAGTGGCTGTTTGACTGTGTCCCTGCCTGTTGGGCAGGTGGTCTGGGCACTGGGGCCTCAGATTCAGAGCCCGGCACGAGGTTCAACAAGGGCAGGGGCTTCTCGTGGATTAGAACACTTGGGTCCAACTCACCTCCCACTTGCCAGTCTCTTCTTCTGAACCCCTGAGGTCTCAGGGGCCAAACATCACTCCTGAGTGGATGGACTATAAAGTCCAACTTATAATCAAGTTCTGGTGCAGTGGGCAGAGGATGGGGGACAGGGAAAGTCCCATTTTGATGAGCACATCCGTGAGCGTGTGTGCTCAGTCCTGTCCGTCTCTTTTGCAAACTCCTGGCCCATAGCCTGCCAGGCTCTTCTGTCCATGGGAATTCCCAGGCAAGAATACTGGGGTGGGTTGCCATTTCCTATTCCAGGGGATCTTCCCAACCCAGGGATCGAACCGGTGTCTCCTGCACTGGCGGGCAGATTCTTTACCACTGCACCACCTGGGAAGCCCTTAGATGAGTGTATAGCAGAATGCTTTGGGGCATTCCTAGACACATGGCCATGCTTCTCCAATCAGGAGAAGGCTGAGTTGGGCTTGTAAAGCCAGGAGGGATGTCTGGGGGTTCTAGCTACCTTCTACATGCTCAGGTGTTCAGAGGCCTTAACCCTCCCAGGTTGTCTGTCACAAGATTCAGGAGTGGCTCACTCTGAGGGAGAGGGAAGCTGGGCACAAGGAGGTATCCTGGGAGTCAATTTCTTTGCAGGCCTATAGGGCTTTCCTTCTTGGCTGATTTTCCTCCAGTAATCCAGCTGCCTCTTCTGGCTCCCAACTTCCTTGCTCCATGGGCCCAGACCTGTGCCCTTTTCAAGCATATTTTTTTTTTTTAACTGGGGTCCTTTTAAAATTTTTTATTAAGTTTTTGACTGCAGTAGGTCTTCGTTGCTGTGTTCAGGCTTTCTCTAGTTGTGGTGAGCAGGGCCTATTCTGTGGTTGTGGTGTCCAGGCTTCTCGTTGTGATGGCTTCTCTTGTGGAGCATGGGCTCTAGGGTGCTTTGGCTTAGTAGCTGTAGGACTCAAGCTGAGCAGCTGTGGTGCAAGGGCTTAGTTGCTCTGAGGCATGTGAAATCTTCCTGCACCAAGGGTTGAACCCATATCCCCTGCAATGGCAGGCGGATTCTTAACCACTGGACAACCAGGGAAGTCCTCCAACAGTATTGAGACCCCATATTCTTTAAACTTCTGCTGCTATGTGTAGGCTGATGGCATCCACATCCAACATGGAGCCTTCCCTGGGTTTTCTCTTTTACCACAACCTCACGCCAGGTTGCACACAGCACCTTAACACAAGAGAGCTCAACATTCTCTCTTGAATTTACTTCTTCCTCCTCTCTTCTTTTTCTCCACCAGTGGAAGCAACCTGGCCTCAGAGGGTGTGAAAAGGAAGGCTCTGCTCCTGGCTGGGGTAGGAGTGGGGGAGAGGAATCTACATTAGAGCAGACTATTGGCTGCTGGAGAAAGTGGACTTATGTGAGTGGATGGGGAAAGAGAGGGGAGCTGGGACCTTGGGACAACTGAAGCTCTGTAAACTGAACATCTATGATTTTACAGCTGGAAGTAGGTGATGCCTGAGGCTGATGAGATTGAAGAGTCAGTGGCTCTATAAGCTGGGGATATGGGAACTCTGCACTCTATATGCTGAGCACCGAAGAATTGATGTTTTCATATTGTGATGCTGGAGAAGACTTGTGAGAGTCCCTTGGGCAACAAGGAGGTCAAACCAGTCAGTCCTAAAGGAAATCAACCCTGAATATTCACTAGAAGGACTGACGCTAAAGCTCCAATCCTTTGGCCACCTACTGCAAAGAACTGACTCATTGGAAAAGACCCTGATGCTGGGAAAGATTGAGGGCAGGAAGAGAAGGCGATGACAGAGGATGAGATGGTTGGATGGTATTACCGACTCAATGGACATGAGTTTGAGAAAACTCAGGGAGACAGTGCAGGACAGGGAATCCTGACGTGCTGCAGCCCATGGGGTTGCAAAGAGTCGGACACGATTGAACGACCGAACAAGTTGAACACCCTGTTCAGGCACCCTGGAGCTTGGAAGCCTGTGCTCCAGCCCTCGCCCTGCAATGAGCTCTGTCCTGATTCTCTGGTCTCTTTCTCTTTATCTGTAAGACAGGATGAGGGGGTTAGAAGTGGAGCAGGTTATTTTAAAGGATCCCAGCAACTCAGGCTGTAAGGTTTTCTCAGACCTGAGTTTAGGGGAGAAAATGGAGTAAGTGGGGCTTGGTAACTGACCTTGGGCCTGCACTATTAATCCACTCACTCCTACCCACCACCCTCCCATGGAGGCCTGGCTGGAGCCCACATGCAATAATTAACTCCTGGGTGGCCTTCGCCCTATCCTAAGAGCCTCTCCTGGGCCACATTCCCATGGCCCGTCTCCTAGGCCACTAAGCCCTTCTGTCCCCTAGAGTGAGGCAAGGGGGACTGCAGAGCAGAACAGAAGCCTGAGCCAGACCAGGAGCCAGCCTTCCTCCCAGGTATGCTACTCTCCACCCACCTGTCTGAGCTACACACCCTGGGGCACTCCCAGCAAGCACTAAAGGATCTGAACTGGGAGGATCCACTCTGGCAGGATCCCTAAAAGCAGAGAATCCAGAAGCAGAGTCGGGGCCTGCCCAAGGTTAAACTACAAGTTAACAGAACTCAGGACTTTGCCTTTCAGCACTGCAGAGTGCTCAGAGCTTTAAGGAGGGGTGGTGGTGTCAGGGTCATGACTGGTGTGGGGCGGGAGGGGAGGGGGGAGGGGCGAGCTGGACCAAGATCTGAGCTGAGACCAGGAAGATGGGGAGGGGTTTGCAGGCTGATGTATGTGGCATGGAGGAGAAGAAAGCACTGGCTCTAGAAAGAGGCCATAGCAAAAAAGGAATCACCAACTGACTGAGTGGAGAAAGGGCTTTTTCAGCCCTCCCAGTACCCCCTCAGAAGTCTATCAGTCACCCCATGGGAGCCTCCGCACAGCGAAGGTATAGGGAGCAAAAGCTGAAGGAGCCCTGGATTTGAGGGTCCAGAGTAGGACTTGGGTGGTCCCTACTGTGTAACTTGGGGCACGTTCCCCATTCCTAAGTGATTTCTCAGGCCGTGCACAGTTGGCTAGTGATTGTTAGGGCTTCCCCCCTACATTTAATCCTCAGGTAAGGAAACTAAGCCTCAAGATAATGTGAGTTATTTTCCCCCAAGGTCAAGCGGGGGTGGGGGGAGTGTGAGAGCTGGGATCTGGAACCCTGTGCTCTAAACTGTTAGACTCTGTGCTCCCAAAGGAACCTAATTGTGAACCATGTGGCATTTCCAAGAATATAGGTTATCTCCTGTGCTCTTGGAGATCAGGGAGTGACAGGGTCCATGGAGAGATGATTGGATCCTGGAATGAATGAATTAGTAAATGAATGAACACCTAAACAGTGAACAATAAACATGTAGCAGGATATTGGATTGTGGAAGGGAGAGAAGTAAGGACACAAGGAGGATGAGGAGAGCTATGTAGGAATTTAATTCCAGGTTTCCCCGAACCCTTAGGGCAGAGTCAGCCTGAGGCCACTCAGCTCAGCCCCCATCCAGGAGACCCAGGCAAGATGCTGGAGTTCTGCAGGAGATGCGGGACAATGTGAGGTCCGGGCAACTTTGTGAGCAGAGAGGATGTATAAGCTTTAGGAGCCGTGGGAAATGAATTCTGGGTGTTTTAGAAGATCCAGGCACCTAGTGAGCAGCGGGATGAGGGAGCAGGCACCTCCCAAATCTCAATGTGAGAGGTCAGGAGACTGAGATGCTATGAAGGCTGGGAGGCCAGCTCTGAGGCAGGGTTCAGGAGCCTCCCTGGACCCCAAGGTGAACTGTTTGGTTGTCCAAACAGTTTGGTTGGTGTCCATCTCCAAGCCTTTGTTCTCTGACATTGCCCCAGGTCACAGGGTCTCTGGCAGTGGCTAAATAATGAAACTGGAAAGAGCTGGAAGCAGGGCTTTTTTAAAAAAACACAGATCTGCATTTGGAGCTCCAAAATTAAGATACTGTTGTAAACTTTTGCACAGTCATTTGTTGTCAAAATCTCATCTGAGAATGAATGTGAGGTTACTATTTTAATTATTCCACTAGTGTAGCTATTCCCCCACAGAACATGTGGTTGATCACTGAGTGCATACAATTGTATTATTTTATTTTGCATTACCTTTGAAAAAATTGCCAACAAAAGAATGTCGTTATGCCATCTATAGAGATTAAGTCATTAGCAACTTCAGTCACTGACCTTTTGTTGTTCAGTCAAGTCGTGTCTTACCCTTTGTGACCCCATGGACTGCAGCATGCCAGGCTTCCTTGTTCTTCATTATCTCCCAGAGTTTGCTCAAACTCATGGCCACTGAGTTGGTGATGTCATCCAACCATCTCATCCTCTCTTGCCCGCTTCTGTTCCTGCCCTCAATCTTTCCCAGAATCAGGGTCTTTTCCAATGAGTCAGCTCTTCGCATCAGGTGGCCAAAGGATTGGAGTTTCAGCTTCTACATCAGTTCTTGTTGTTCAGTCACCCAGTCATGTCCGACTCTTTGCAACCCCATAGGCTGAAGCGCACCAGACCTCCCTGTCCCTCACCATCTCCTGAAGTTTGCCCAAGTTCATGTCCATTGCATCAATGATGCCATCCGGCCATCTGATCCTATGATGCCCTCTTCTCCTGCCCTCAATCTTTCTGAGCATCAGGGACTTTTCCAACCAGTCAGCTCTTCACATCAGATGACCAAAATACTGGAACTTCAGCTTCAGCATCAGTCATTCCAACAAGTATTCAGAGTTGATTTCCATTAAGACTGACTGGTTTGATCTCCTCGCTGTCCAAGAGACTCTCAGGAGTCTTCTCCAGAAACACAGGTTGAAGGCATCAATTCTTCCATGCTCCACCTTCTTTACAGTACAGCTTTCATAACGGTATGTGACCTTTGGGAAGATCATAGCCTCGACTATATTGACCTTTGTCGAAGAGTAATATCTCTGCTTTTCAACACACTGTCTAGGTTTGTCATAGCCTTCCTGCCAAGAATCAAAAAATGGGCAGAAGACTAAAACAGACATTTCTCCAAAGAAGACATAGAGAGGGTCAATAAACACATGAAAAGATGGTCAACATTGCTCAAAATCAGAGAAATGCAAATCAAAACTACAATGAGCTATCACCTCACACCAATCAGAATGGCTATCATCAAAAAAAAAAAAAAGAACAACTACAAACAATAAATGTTGGAGAGGATGTGGAGAAAAGGAAACTCTTTTGAGCTGTTGGTGGGAGTATAAATTGATTCTAATTTCAGTCACTATAGAGAACAATATGGAGATTCTTTAACAAAATAGGAATAAAACTGCCATGTGATAGTTCCACTACTGGGCATATACCCTGAGATAACCACAATTCAAAAAAATACTTGTACCCCAGTGTTTACTGCAGGACTATTTACAATAGCTAGGACATTGAAGCATGGGTTTCCCTTGTGACTCAGCTGGTAAAGAATATACCTGCAATGCTAGAGACCTGGGTTTGATCCCTGGGTTGGGAAGATCCCCTGGATAAGGGAAAGACTACCCACACCAGTATTCTGGCCTAGAGAATTCCATGGACTGTATAGTCTATGGGGTTGCAAAGAGTCAGACATGATTGAGCAACTTTCACACACACAGGACATGGAAGCAACCTAGACATCTATAGACAGATGAATGGATAAAGAAGTTGTGGTACATACATACAATGGAATATTACTCAGCCACAAAAGGAACAAATTTGAGTCAGCTGTAGTGAGGTGGATGAACTTAGAGTCCATTAGGCAGAACAAAGTCAGAAAGAGAAAAACAAATATTGTTTATTTACACATATATATGGAATTTAGAAAAATGGTACTGATGAATCTATTTACAGAGAAGACATGGAGATGCAGATGTAGAAAATGGACTGGTGGACACAGTGGGAGAGGGAAAGGGTAGGATAAATTGAGACACTAGCACTGACCTACATACACTATGATGTGGTAAAATAGATAACTAGCAGGAAGCTACTGTATAACACAGGGAGCCCAGCCTGGCACTCTGTGATAACTGTCAACTAAAAGAGGTACACGACTTAAGCACAACTTGAGAATTGTGAGTTAAACTTTATTTGGGGCAAAATGAGGACTGCAGCCCAGGAGGCAGCACCTCAGATAGCTCTGAGAGACTACTCCAAAGAGACAGTCGGGAAAGGTCAATATATAAGGTTTTGGTGAAGGAGGAGTTTAAAAGAGGTTTTTCTGTTGTCATCAGGATCTGATGTCACCATTAAGGGATTTACTGCTTCTCTAGATATGAGGAGATGCAAGGACTGGAATCATAAAAGCACCTCCTGAAAATATCTAACTATCTAAAGACCGGTCCTACCAGATTCCCTGGAGCACAGAGTGCCTGATTCCACCTTGAACTTCCTCAGGGGGTGGTGAAGGTCAACAGCTGCAGCAGCTCAGAGGCAGGTGGCAAATGCCCTTGTTCAGTCGTTGCCAATGCTCCTGGCTCTTGCCAATGCTCAGTGACCATTTGTAGTTGACACAACCTAGAGGAGTGGAATGGTGGGGGGTGCTCAAGAGAGAGAGGGTATGACTGATTCGTGTTGATTTACAGCAGAGACCTCCACAACACTGTGAAGCAACTGTTGTTATTGTTAGTCACTAAGTCATCTGACTCTTTGTGACCCCACGGACCGAAACTTGCCAGGATTCCCTGTCCTTTATCATGTCCTGGAATTTGCTCAGACTCAAGTCCCTTGGATCAGTGATACTATCTAACCATCTCATCCTCCACCGCCCCTTTCTCCTTTTGCTCTTAATCTTTCACAGCATCAGGGTCTTTCCCAATGAGACGGTTCATTGTAAAGCAATTATCTTCCAATTCCCTGGTGGCTCAGATGTAAAGCGTCTGCCTACAATGCGGGAGACCCAGGTTTGATCCTGGGTTGGGAAGATCCTCGGAGAAGGAAATGGCAACCCACTCCAATACTCTTGCCTAGAAAATCCCATGGATGGAGGAACGTGGTAGGCTACGGTCTGTGGGGTGGCAAAGAGTTGGACAGGACTGAGTGACTTCACTTTCACTTTATCTTTCAATTAAAAAAAGAAAAGGTATCTGTACCTTGTGACTAGAAGCAACCTTCTACCAAGGTGTGTGGTTCAATCAACTCATAGCTCTTGCACTGTGTGTTTTTTCAGTCAACAAATCTTAAAAGTTTAAAATCTGAAATATTTGCCTTCAAGGATTTCAAAGGAGAGATTGTGGATCTCTGGCAATCTTCTGGCTATTTCTGAATTCTGCCCAAACTCCACCCGTCAATTGCACCACTTGATCCTCCTGACCTTGTAGAAAAGCCCCGAAGGTACTGTCTCAAAAGGCTGTGTCTGATCCCAATCTTCCCAAGACTAGGAAGATTAGGGTTACTAGGGCTCATTCCCACCCTAGGCTCCACCCACCCTCCTAATTTATTATTAACAGCCTGAGGACCCAACTCAACTTTCCTTGCTGCCTTCCACCACAACTGGTTCTTCAAGGACAAGCATGGCCTGGAAGATCACACCACTGCTGTGCCTTTTGGTGTGTGTGGCTGCTGTGGGGGCAGCCCGGCCCAGGACTCAGCTTCTCAACGTCTGCATGAATGCCAGGTACCATAAAGAAAAGCCAGGTCCCGAGGACAAGTTACATGGACAGGTAGGCAGAGGGCTCATCTGGGTTGGGGAAGAGCTGCCTCAGGGAACGTCTACCCCCTCCTTGGTGGAGGCAGAGAGGTTCCCTGAGCAGCTCTTTCTTAAGTTTGCAATGACTCTTTTACACATACGGTGTGCGCAGTGTGGTCAGAACAATGCCTAGAGCTCAGCTTCTTGGTTGCTGAGTTTCCCTGTTACTCAAATCAGGAAGCAGGCCTGGAGAGACCTTTTGCGGGGAAGGAGGGAGCTGATTTTCTTTTTTTAATTCTTTTTTAAAAAAATTATATTTGGCTGTGTTGGGTCTTCGTTGTGGCCCACAGGCTCTTTGCTGCTATGTGCAGGCTTAGTTGCCCCGTGGCGTGTGGAAATCTTAATTTCCCTATCAGAGATCAAACCCATATCCCCTGCATTGCCAGATAGATTCTTAACCACTGGACAAACAGGGAAGTCCCTGCTTTTATATTCTGCTTTTATACTAAATTCTAGGCCATGGGTTTTCATTCATTCACAAGATCATTGTGTATTTCTGTAATTAGAACTCACCTTGCTTCCTCACCTCCAGGTCTTTATCATCTTCCCAAAGAGGCTTAATCTGGTCATTCCAGAAAACTAAAATTTCCTATTCCTCTCTTGCTATGTTTTTGCCCAAAGCAATTATCTAGTGCTAAGTTTTCATTGTGCTCCCAGTTCCTAGAAAAATGCCTGGGTTAGAAGTAGGAGCTCAATAAAAATCTGAATTAATGAGTGTTGTGATGACTGCTACCCCTGAGATCCCACAATCTTGGAGAACCCTGTCTCTCAGAAAGGGTCCCTCCACCCGATGTTTCTCTGAAGACTGTTGGGGAATCAAGGACTGAAGGGGAGAGGTGGGAATATTCTGCTTGTGCTGGGTGTGAGAGTTCACCCTTGAGTCTCTCTCCTCCCCACCCCCCACAGTGTAGCCCTTGGAAAAAGAATGCCTGCTGCTCTGTCAACACCAGCATAGAAGCCCATAAGGATATTTCCAGCCTGTACAGATTCGACTGGGACCACTGCGGCAAGATGGAGCCTGCATGCAAGCGCCACTTTATTCAGGACACCTGTCTCTACGAGTGTTCATCCAACTTGGGGCCCTGGATCCAGGAGGTATGGGCACCAGCCCTGCAGACACGAGCCTCAGCAGAGAACAGCCCCCTAGCTGACCCACCCCCAGCCACTTGCGGGACGCTCCAGGAATTCTTGTCTGAGGATGGTGATGGGAGCACCTCTTTTGCCCCTTTCCTGTTTGCCCATTTCTGTTCCCCTCTAACCATCAGTTCAGTTCAGTCACTCAGTCATGTCTGACTCTTTGTGACCCCATGGACTGCAGCATGCCAGCCTTCCCTGTCCATCACCGACTCCTGAAGCTTACTCAAACTCATATTCATTGAGTCAGTGATGCCATACAACCATCTTATCCTCTGTCCCCTTCTTCTCCTGCCTCAGTCATTCCCAGCATCAGGGTCTTTTCAAATGGGTCAGTTCTTCCCATCAGGTGGCCAAAGTATCGGAACTTAAGCTTCAACATCAGTCCTTCCAATGAACACCAGGACTGATTTCATTTAGGATGGACTGGTTGAATCTCCTTGCAGTCCAAGGGACTCTCAAGGGTCCTCTCCAACACCACAGTTCAAAAGCATCAATTCTTTGGCACTCAGCTTTCTTTATAGTCCAATTCTTACATCCATACATGACTACTGGAAAAACCATAGCTTTGACTAGATGGACCTTTGTTGGCAAAGTAATGTCTCTGCTTTTTAATATGCTGTCTAGCTTGGTCATAACTTTTCTTGCTCCCAAGGAGCAAGCATCTTTTAATTTCGTGGCTGCAGTCACCATCTGCAATGATTTTGGAGCCCCCAAAATAGTCTGTCACTGTTTCCATTGATTCCCCATCTATTTGCCATGAGGTGATGGGACCAGATGCCATGATCTTAGTTTTCTGAATGTTGAGCCTTAAGCCAACTTTTTCACTCTTCTCTTTCACTTTCATCAACAGGCTCTTTAGTTCTTTTCTTCCTGCCATAAGAGTGGTGTCATCTGCATATCTGAGGTTATTGATCTTTCTCCCAACAGTCTTGATTCCAGCTTGTGCTTCATCCAGCCCAGCATTTCTCATGATGTACTCTGCATACAAGTTAAATAAGCAGGGTGACAATATACAGCCTTGACGTACTCCTTTCCTGATTTGGAACCAGTCTGCTGTTCCATGTCCAGTTTTAACTGTTGCTTCTTGACCTGCATACAGATTTCTCAAGAGGCAGGTGAGGTGGTCTGGTATTCCTATCTCTCGAAGAATTTTTCACAGTTTGTTGTGATCCACACAGTCAAAGTCTTGGGCGTAGTCAGTAAAGCCAAAATAGATGCTTTTCTGGAACTCTCTTGCTTTTTCGATGATCCAGTGGATGTTGGCAGTTTGATCTCTGGTTCCTCTAACCTTAAAACAACCTAATTACAGGGATGAAATCACCAGGTAATTTAACCTAACTCCTGACTTATGCCCTCCTGAATAGATACCTGTGCCTTGCCTAACCTGTTGATTCTTTTCCTAGAATCCTGATAAGGATGAAGAGTTACTTAAGTATTTAAAAAATCATTAGCTCTGTACTTCCAACAGCTCCCTTAGCACACCCGCAGGCAAGTCACTGGGAAATATGGTATCTGAAGTCAGCCAGTTGGTGCACAATGGAGAACAATGCATAATCTAACCTCTTGCCTTAATGATTCCCTGAGGTTCTCCCCCCTTTTATCCTTTAAAAATGGCTGAACATAGTCTAGAGTTGGCCTCAGGACATGGATTAACTTCTCTCCATATTGCTGGCTTTTCTTTTTTGTTTTTAAAATTTATATTTTAATTTTTATTTATAATTTTATGTATTTATTTATGGCTGTGCTGGGTCTTCATTATTGCATGGCCTTTTCTCTGGTTTCAGTGTGTGGACTTCTCATTACAGTGGCTTCTCTCGTTGTGGAGCACCGGCTCTAGGGTGCGAGGGCTTCAGTAATTGTGGTATTTGGGCTCCATTAGTTATCCGACTCTAGAGCACAGGCTCAATAGTTGTGGCGCACAGGATTAGTTGCTCCATGGCATGTGGGATCTTCCCCAACCAGGGGCTGTATCCACGTCACCTGCATAGGCAGGTGGATCTTACCCACTGTACCACCAGGGAAGCCCCATTGATTACTGGCTTTTGAGAAGAGAGCAGCTAAAACTGAGTTTGGTTAACAATGGAGTCATTGCCTCTTTCTCAGCCCTGGACTCCATCAAGGCTGTAGCAGCTGAGATACCTGGCTGACTAGAGCCCTCCTTCTCTGGTTCCCAACCCAGGTGAACCAGAGCTGGCGCAAAGAACGGATCCTGAATGTGCCCCTCTGCAAAGAGGACTGTCAGAGCTGGTGGGAAGACTGCCGGACCTCCTACACCTGCAAGAGCAACTGGCATAGAGGCTGGGACTGGACCTCAGGTGAGGGCTGGGCAGGGTGAGGAGGGAGGGGTTTGGAGGGGGAGGTGGGGGTACAGAAGGGTTTATGGAGACTTGCAGTTGTGGGGCTAGTGGAGCAAGAGATGGTTCTGGACCCAGTGGCTACAGGCTTCCATCCTCCCCACAGGGTATAACCAGTGCCCAGTGAAAGTTGCCTGCCACCGCTTTGACTTCTACTTCCCCACGCCCGCTGCTCTGTGCAACGAAATCTGGAGTCACTCCTACAAGGCCAGCAACTACAGCCGGGGCAGTGGCCGCTGCATCCAGATGTGGTTCGACCCCGTCCTGGGCAACCCCAACGAGGAGGTGGCGAGATTCTATGCTGAGAGCATGAATGGGGCTGGGCTCCACGAGGCCTGGCCTCTGCGTTTCGGCCTGCTCCTAGTGTTGTTCTGGCTGCTCAACTGAGCTCCTTTTATTTTCTGACACCTGGCAATACCTGCCCCATTAAGCTCCATAGTCAGTTTGTTCCTTGGTGGAAACTGTTTAAATAAAAAGTCAGTCACCCTACATGTGTCATGTAAGTTATTTGAATGTGAATGGAAATGTGACTTTTGCTTTCCAGTACCACTGACTGAAACTAGTTAGACTTGGCCAGTTTTCAGTTCTTATACTTGCTATGATCTTGCCAAATAACTTTATTGTTCCAATCTAGGGGATATTCATAGCTCTCAATTTCATTTTTCACTGCAGCTTTAATTTAGAGCCAGGCAGAGGACTTTATCATTTGAATTGGACCCAAGTATCCCAGGGCTAACTGGAATACTTGTTCTGTCCTTTGCTCAGCTCTCTAACAGAAGAGAGGGGAATGGAAGTGTCCAGCATGGACAGCATGTTCTGGATGACTGGCTGGGAAGAGGTGAAGGGTGGCCGAGAGATCTCTAGATCATCTAATACTCCCACAGCACTATCTGCTGGGCACTGTTCCAAATTCTTTACATATTTTATTCCTATAAGTTATAGATGCTGTGTCTATATTCTGTTGTTCAGTCACTCAGTTGTGTCTGAATCTTTGTGACCCCACGGACTGCAGCATGCCAGGCTTCTCTGTCCTTCACTATTTCCGGGAGTTTGATCAAACTCATGTCCATTGAGTTGGTGATGCCAATCAACCATTGCATCCTCTGTTGCCCCCTTTTCCTCTTGCCCTCAGTCTTTCCCAGAATCAGGGTCTTTTCCAATGAGTTTGTTCTTCACATCAGGTGGCCTAAGTACTGGAACTTCAGCTTTAGTGACAGTCCTTCCAATAAATATTCAGAGTTGATTTCCTTTACAATTGACTCGTTTTGCTGCTGTCCAAGGCAATCAAGATTGCCAGGAGAAATATTAATAACTCAGATATACAGATTACACCACCCTTATGCAGAAAGCAAAGAGGAACTAAAGAGCCTCTTGATGAGGGTGAAAGAGGAGAGTGAAAAAGCTGGCTTAAAACTCAACATTCAAAAAACGAAGATCATGGCATCCGGTCCCATCATATCATGGCAAATAGATATGGAAACAGTGACAGATTTCATTTTCTTGGACTCCAAAATCACTGCAGATGGTGACTGCAGCCATGAAATTAAAAGACGCTTGCTCCTTGGAAGAAAATCCCTGACCAATCTAGACAGCATATTAAAAAGCAAAGACATTACTTTGCCAACAAAGGTCCATATAGTGAAGGCTATGGTTTTCCCAGTAGTCATGTATGGATGTGAGAGCTGGACCATAAAGAAATCTGAGCACTGAAGAACTGTTGCTTTTGAACCATGGTGTTGAAGACTCCTGAGAGTCCCTTAGACTGCAAGGAGATCAAACCAGTCAATCCTAAAGGAAGTCAATCCTGAATATACATTGGAAGGACTGATGCTGAAGCTGAAGCTCCAATACTTTGGCCACCTGATGCAAAGAACTGACTCGTTGGAAAAGACCCTGATGCTGGAGAAGACTGAAGGCAAGAGGAGAAGGGGACTACAGAGGATGAGATGGTTGGATGGCATCACCATTTCAATGGGCATGAGTTTGAGCAAGTTTAGGGAGTTGGTGATGAACAGGGAAGCCTGGCCTACTGCAGTCCATGGGGTTGCAGAGTTGGATATGACTGAGTGACTGAACTGAACTGAAGGGATTCTAAGTCTTCTCCAGCACCACAATTCAAAAGCATCAGTTCTTCGGTACTCAGCCTTCTTTATGATCCAACCCTCACATTTATCTATGACTATTGGAAAAACCATAGCTTTGATTACATGGACCTTTGTCAGCAAAGTAATGTCTCTGATTTTTTTATATGATGTCTAAGTTTGTCCTAAGTTTTCTTCCAAGGAGCAAGTGTCTTTTAATTTCATGGCTGTAGTCACCATCTGCAGTGATTTTGGAGCCCCCCAAAATAAAGTCTCTCACTGTTTCCATTGTTTCCCCATCTATTTTCTGTGAAGTTTTGGGTCCAGATGCCATGATCTTAGTTTTTTGAATGTTGAGTTTTAAGCCAGCTCTTCACTTCTTTTTCACCCACATCAAGAGGCTCTTTGCTTTCTCTTTGTTTCCTGTCATTAGAGTTGTATCATCTGTATATCTGAAGTTGCTGATATTTCTCTCAGAAATCTTGACAATTTCACCTATTTTTGGCTGCACTAGGTCTTTGTTGCTGCAAGTGGGCTTTCTCCAGTTACAGCTAGCATGGCTACTTTTCAATGCGGTGGGCGGGCTTCTCATTGCAGCTACTCTTGTTGGGGAACATGAGCTCTACGCATGCGAATTCAGTAGTTGCAGTGGTGGTGGTTGAGTCGCTAAGTCATATCTGACTCTTGTGATCCCATGGACTGTAGCCTGCCAGGCTCCTCTGTCCATGGGATTCTCCAGGTGAGAATACTGGAGTGGGTTGCCATTTCCTTCTCCAGAGGCTCTTCCTGACGTAGGAATTGAACCTGGGTCTCCTGCATTGCAGGCAGGTTCTTTACCGACTGAGCTATGAGGGAAGCCCCAGTACTTGGAAGTTGCAGTACTTGGGCTCAGTCCTTGTGGAACATGGACTTAGTTGACCTGCAGCATGTGGGATCTTCCTGGAACAAGGATGGAACCTGTGTCCCTTGCGTTGGCAGGGAAATTCTAAACCACTGTACTACCAAGGCAGTCCCTGTTGTCTTTATTTTACATATGTGGAAACAGGTAAATAAATTAAGGACCATGGTCAAAGCTATCCCTTGCCTAAGGCCTGGGGTCCCACTCTAGGCAATCTAGCTCTTGAGAACAAACTCTTTTCCCTTGCAGAGTAAGTAAGTATGTGTATCTTAAAGGCATAATGGTCCCCAGTCCTGACTAGAGGAGCTAGGCTTGAGCTAGTCTGGCGGTTAGAGTTGGAACCTAAACCTAGGCTCCTTGAGCATATCCCAAACCAATGATCTGACAGATTTTTAGGCAGCGTTCCTACATTAAGCATAATCTGTAGGAGTTGTAATAAGTTAGGTTATGTTACAGCAACATCCCTAAATATCTCAGTGGCTTAACACAACTAACACTGAATTCTTGCTCAAGCTATGGTACTCACTATAGGTTGTCAGGGGGATTCTGCTTGTTATTTAGGAGTCCAGTCTGCTTGCCCAATAAATGTGCTGGGAAAATTGATTATCCAATGCAAAAAGATGAATTTAGACCTTCAATTCATAATATAAATAAAAATAACTCAAAATGGATCATAGAGTTCAATGTAACAGCTAAAATAGGAGAAAACAGGAGGAGAATATTTGGCAGATCCAGTGTTAGGCAAAGATTTCTTAGGTTTAAAACTTCCACCCATCATTTTTCTTTTTTGGACCAAAAATGCAGTTCATTACTGAAGAAATTGATAAAGTAGACATCATCAAAATTCAAAACTTTTGCACTTCAAATGACATTATGAAGATTAAAAGACAAGAAAGAGCCAGGAGGAAATATCTGTAAAACATAGCTGATAAAGGACTTGTATCCAAAATAAACAATGAATGCATGCATGCTCAGGCTTATCTGTCTCTTTGTGACCCCATGGACTGTAACCCACCAGACTTCTCTGTACATGGGGTTTCCCAAGCAAGAATCCTGGAGTAGGTTGCTATTTCCTTCTCCAGGGGATCTTCCCCACCCAGGGACTGAACACCCTTCTCCTGTTTGGCAGGTGGATTCTTTACCTTTGAGGCACTTGGGAAGCCCAATGAATACCTACAACTTAATAAGACAAACAATCGATCAAGTAATGGGCAAAGAAATGAATGCATGTGCTCAGTCATTTAGTCATGTCTGACTCTTTGAGGCCTCATGGATTGTAGCCTGCCAGTCTTCTCTGTCCATGGAATTTTCCAGGCAAGAATACTGGAGTGAGTTGCCATTCCCTACTCCAGGGGAACTTTCTGACCCAGGGATCAAATTGTGTCTCTTGTGTCTCCTGAATTGGCAGGTGGATTCTTTACCATAGTGTCACTAGGGAAGCCCAAAAGAAATTAGATATCTCATCAAAGAAGGTACACAAAAGATGCTCAACATCATTGGTCTTTATGAAAACGTAAATTAAAATTACAGTTCAGTTCAGTTCAGTCACTCAGTTATGTCCAACTCTGCGACTCCATGAACTGCAGCACACCAGGCTTCCCTGCCCATCACCAACTCCCTAAGCTTGCTCAAACTCATGTCCATCAAATCAGTGATGCCATCCAACTATCTCATCTTCTGTGGTCCCCTTCTGCCTTCAATCTTTCCCAGCATCAAGGTATTTTCAAACAAGTCAGTTCCTCACATCAGGTGGCCAAAGTGTTGAAGTTTCAGCTTCAGCATCAGTCCTTCCAAAGAATATTCAGGGCTTATTTCCTTTAGGATTGACTGGTTGGGTCTCCTTGCAGTCCAAGGAACTCTCGAGAGTCTTCTCCAACACCACAGTTCAAAAGCATCAATTCTTTGGCACTCAGATTTCTCTATAGTCCAACTCTCACATCCATACATGACTATTGGAAAACCATAGCTTTAACTAGACAGACCTTTGTTGGCAAAGTAATGTCTCTGCTTTTTAATATGATGTCTAGCTTGGTCATAATTTTTCTTTCAAGGAGCAAGCATCTTTTAATTTCATGGCTGCAGTCACCATCTGCAGTGATTTTTGAGCCCCCCAAAATAGTCTGTTACTGTTTCCATTGATTCCCCATCTATTTGCCATGAAGTGATGGGGCCAGATGCCATGATCTTAGTTTTCTGAATGTTGAGTTTTAAGCCAGTTTTTTCACTCTCCTCTTTCCTTTTCATCAAGAGGCTTTTTAGTTCTTCTTCACTTTCTGTCATAAGGGTGGTATCATCTGCATATCTGAGGTTATCAATTTCTCCCAGCAGTCTTGATTCCAGCTTGTGCTTCATCCAGCCCAGCATTTCTCATGATGTACTCTACATACAAGTTAAATAAGCAGGGTGACAATATATAGCCTTGATGTAGTCCTTTCCTGATTTGGAATCAGTCTGTTGTTCCATGTCCACTTTCAACTGTTGCTTCTTGACCTGCATACAGATTTCTCAGGAGGCAGGTGAGGTGGTCTGGTATTCCCATCTCTTGAAGAATTTTCCACAGTTTATTGTGATCCACACAGTCAAAGTTTTGGGCATAGTCAATAAACCCAAAGTAGATGCTTTTCTGGAACTCTCTTGCTTTTTTGATGATCCAATAGATGTTGGCAATTTGATCTCTGGTTCCTCTGCCTTTTCTAAATCCAGCTTGAACATCTGGAAGTTCATGGTTCATGTACTGTTGAAGCCTGGCTTAGAGAATTTTGAGCATTACTTTGCTAGCATGTGAATGAGTGCAATTTGTGGTAGTTTGAGCATTCTTTGACATTGTCTTTCTTTGGGATTGGAATGAAAATTGACCTTTTCCGGTCCTGTGGCCACTGCTGAGTTTTCCAAATTTGCTGGCATATTGAGTGTAGCACGTTCACAGCATTATTTGTTAGGATTTGGAATAGCTCAACTGGAATTCCATCACCTCCACTAGCTTTGTTTGTAGTGATGCTTCCTAAGGACCACTTGACTTCGCATTCCAGAATGCCTGGCTCTTGGTGAGTGATCACACCATCGTTATTATCTGGGTCGTGAAGATCTTTTTTGAATAGTTCTCTGTGTATTCTTGCCACCTCTTCTTAATATCTTCTGCTTCTGTTAGGTCCATACCATTTCTGTCCTTTATTGTGCCCTACTTTGCAAGAAATGTTCCCTTGGTATCTTTAATTTTCTTGAAGAGTTTCCTAGTCTTTCCCATTCCATTGTTTTCTTCTATTTCCTTGCATTGATCACTGAGGAAGGCTTTCTTGTCTCTCCTTGCCATTCTTTGGAACTCTGTATTCAAATGGATATATCTTTCCTTTTCTCCTTTGCCTTTCATGTCTCTTCTTTTCTCAGCTACTTGTAAGGCCTCCTCAGACAACCATTTTGCCTTTTTGCATTTTGTCTTCTTGGGGATGGTCTTGATCACAGCCTCCTGTACAATGTCACAAACCTCTGTCCATAGTTCATCAGGCATCTATCAGATCTAATCCCTTGAATCTATTTATCACTTCCACTGTATAATCATAAGGGATTTGATTTAGATCATACCTGAATGGTCTAGTGGTTTTCCCTACTTTCTTCAATTTAAGTCTGAATTTTGCAATAAGAAGTTCATGATCTGAGCCACAGTCAGCTCCCAATCTTGTTTTTCCTGACTGTATTCTCCATCTTTGGCTGCAAAGAATATAATCAATCTGATTTCAGTATTGACCATCTGGTGATGTCCATGTGTAGAGTCTTCTCTTGTGTTGTTGGAAGAGGGTGTTTGCTATGACCAGTCTGTTCTCTTCCCAAAAGTCTGTTAGCCTCTGACCTGCTTTGTTTTGTACTCCAAGGCCCAATTTGCCTGTTACTTCAGGTATCTCTTGACTGCCAACTTTTGCATTCCAGTCCCCTGTAATGAAAAGGACACCTTTTTTGAGTGTTAGTTCTAGAAGGTCTTGTAGGTCTTCATAGAACCGTTCAGCTTCTTCAGCATCCCTAGTCGGGCATAGACTTGGATTACTATGATATTGAATGGTTTGCCTTCGAAACAGATCATTCTGTTGTTTAAAATTAAAATTACAATGTAAAATTAAAATTACAATGAGGTTCCATTTCATACCCACTAGAATAGTTACAATAAATAAGACAGGCAGGGACTTCCCTGGTGGTCCAGTGGTTAAGACTCTGCGCTCCCAATACAGAGGGCCCAGGTTTGATCCCTGGTCAGGGAACTAGATCCCATAGCTAAGAGGTCACATGCTGAAACTAAAGATCCCACATGCTGCAACAAAGATCCTGTGGGCCACAACTAAGACCCAGTACAGCCAAATAAATAAATACTTAGGGAAAAAAAAGGCAGGCAATGACAAATGTTCACCAAGATGAAGGGAAACTAGAACCAGCCTGTATTGCTAATGGGAATGTGAAATAGCACAGTCCTTTGGAAAACAGTGTGGTAGTTTCTCAAAAAGTTAAGCAAAACCCATTGATTCTATGTCTAAGCAACTACTCAAGAGAAATGAAAATACAAAACCACAAATGTTCATAGCTGCATTATTCATGAAACCCCCAAACTGAAAATAACTTCAGTGTCCATGAACTAGTGAGTAGACAGACAAAATGTGTTGTAGCCATACAACAAAATGCTATTTAGCAATAAAAAGTAATGAACTATTGGTACATGCTACGTTGTGGGCGAACCTTAAAAACCTTATGCTAGGTGAAAGTCCATTAGTCCCAGAAAAGGCAAACTTACAGACAGAAAGTAGACTAGTGGTTGCCTGGGGCTGAATTTAAGCACAGGGATTAACTATAAATGAGCATAAGGAGGGATGAAAATGTTCTAAAGCTCATTTATGGTGAGGTTGCACCACTCTGGAAAATCATTGTAAACGTTAAATGTGTAAATTTTATGGTATGCAAAATGAATAAATATATGGATGAATAAATGAATGATTGCCTGTAGAATACACTCCCTTGCAATGGTAGTATATAAGGAATTTTACACATTTCTGAGTTTCTGTTTAGTGTATTCATGAGGGGTTGTATTCTAAGGAATTTAGTGACTGGCTCCATAAAAATCTACCATCTGAGCCAAACTCTATTCCATCATGAACTTTGAGAGATTTGCTGGACCAACGTGGCAATAAAGGAGGGAGTCAGTTCTTGGAATAGTTGTAGACAATACCAATGTAGATGCTTAGGAGAGTGGCCCGTTGACCAAGAATTTTTTTTAGGGAGAATATTTATTGTGGCTGGCACAAGTATGGTCTACTAAATTGAGGGTTAGAGACCACAGCCAGGAGAAAGAAAAAGGGCTGTATCATATGACTAATCAAAAAAAGAACATGAAGCACATTACCAAAAATACCAACATAATGACCACAATCATACTGCCTTCATCAACTTCCCTAGTTCTTTAAAAATGATTTTTGATTACCTGTTTGTATCATGAATCTGTCTCCATAGAACTTTCCTTCTTTGGGGCTAGAATTTTTCTGGAAATCACAAGTTCCAAGGCGATTAAATCATCCAAGCATTAGTTTATGGTGGTGACATCAGATTCATGAGTCTATTTTCCAGTCAGTCAATTATGATAGGATCTTCAGAAAAACAAGAGGAGAGAAGAGAAACCCTTGTTAGCAGGAACTGAAATTCCGTCAATCTATTAATTTCTAATGTCAGAATAAAAGAGAGAAGAATTTTCACTGGGGTGTAATTTCAGGTTGATGCAAAAGTAATTGCATTTTTTGCATTGGAAATGATGTTAGACAAAAAGCAAATTTGAGCGATTTTCTTATTCAAGTTCAAAATGGGTCATAAAGCAGCAGACAGAACTCACAACATCAACAACACATTTGGCCCAGGAATGGCTAATGAACATACAGTGCAGTGGTGGTTCAAGAAGTTTGGCAAAGTAGATGAAAGCCTTGAAGACGAGGAGTATAGTCGCCGGCCACCAGAAGTTGACAACAACCAATTGAAAGCATCATTGAAGCTGATCCTCTCACAACTACATGAGAAGTTGCTGAAGAACTCAACATCGACCATTCTACAGTCATTTGGCATTTGAAGCAAATTGGAAAGATGAAAAAGCTCAGTAAGTGGGTGCCTCATGAGCCGACCACAAATCAAAAAATCATTGTTTTGAAGTGTCATCTTCTCTTATTCTATGCAACAACAATGAACCATTTCTCGATTGGATTATAACATGCAAAGCAAAGTGGATTTTATATGACAACAGGTGATGACCAGCTCAGTGGCTGGACTGAGAAGCTCCAAATGTGGTTACTGTTTGGTGGTCTGCTGCCTATCTGATCCAGTACAGTTTTCTGAATCCTGGCAAAATCATGACATCTGAGAAGTATGCTCAGCAAATTGATAAGAGGCACTGAAAACTGCAGCACCTACAGCCAGCATTGTTCAACAGAAAGGACCCAATTCTACTCCAGGACAATGCCCAACCACATATCACACAACCACGCTTCAAAAGTTGAATGAATTGGGCTACAAAGTTTTGCCTCCTCTGCCATATTCACTTGACCGCTCATCGACCAGCTACCACTTCTTCAAGCATCTTGACAGCTTTTGCAGGGAAAATGCTTCCACAACCAGCAGGAGGTAGAAAATGCTTTCTAGGAGTTCATTGAATCCTGAAGCACAAATTTTATGCTACAGGAATAAACAAGCTTATTTCTCATTGGCAAAAATATGTTGATTGTGATCCCTCCTATTTTGATTAATAAAGGTGTGTTTAGGCGTAGTTATAATGATTTAATCTGCAGTTTCTTTTGCACCAACAGAGCATGAACCTACTGCTGACTGCTATATTCCATGAGGTCTCAGTTGATAGCTGTTTTAGGAGAACATATTATTAGAACCTGGAGAGGGAGAGGTGGACAAGGAGAGTCTGTCTTTTCAGCCAATTTAACCAACCTGTTTTTTATAATTCCATTCGTCCTCTCTATTTGCCTCAGCTCTGTAAATGATGGACAGTGGATGTATTTAGAAATCTTGAGGACCTTATGGCCAATTTTGTAAGTTGTACATGAAAATTACTATCAATAATAGAAGTGAAGTGAAGTGAAGTCGCTCAGCCATGTCCGACTCTTCTCGACCCCATGGACTCTAGCCTATCAGGCTCCTCTGTTCATGGGATTTTCCAGGTAAGAGTACTGGAGTGGGTTGCCATTTCCTTCTCCAGGGATCTTCCCCACCCAGGGATCAAACTCCGGTCTCTTGCATTATAATAGAAGGTTATCTTAAAATAAAGAATAAAATCATCCTGGAAATAGATTTGTTGACAATCATCATGCAAACCCTTACTTATGAAAATGAGTGTGCTTTTTACTCATCTGGGAAAGTCTTCAATCACTAAGCATTCACAGTCATAATCCATTACCTTGTATAAAAATCCTCTAGAAAGGATGATTTCTTTTCTTTGCTATAACATCGTTCTCCACAACATGAACACAATGTACAGGGAATCTCTCATAATACTGATAAGCTGGATTTTAAATCATGGAGCATACCAATTATATCTATTTTTAGCATCCCCTCTTGCCCCCCTTGTCTCCTTCTTTACTTATGAGTGCTGTGCCAAGAGGGAGCAAATTTTTTATGTATTCTAGCAGCTGTTTGGTAAGTTCCAAGATGATTTTGGTATAAAATATGTCTTGATAGGTTTATTATTCTGAATGTAGGACCTAATCTTGGAGAAGGGAAACAAACAAAGTGTTGTCAGGAAATAGCCTCACTCTTGGCTGTATTATTAATATGACAACTATATTTTGTAACAACCTGTCACTAAGAATTTAACTTCTCTAGAAATGAGGGATCCTATTGTTTTATGTTATACCATGACCTAAGAGCATGATGCAAGTTAGTACAAAGCCCTCTAAATTAATATGTTTTTTGAAAAGTGAAAGTTCAAATTCAGGGACTTCCCTGGTGGTCCAGTCATTAAGAATCCACCTTCCAATACAGTGAACTCAGGTTGAGCCCTGGTTGTGGAACCAAGATTTTACACGCAGTGGGGCAAGTAAATCGTACTCTTTAACTGCTGAGCCCATGTGTTCTAGAGCCTCACACTGCAACTAAGACCCAACACAGCCAAATAAATATAATAAATATATATATATTTTTTAAAAAGTAAGTTTGAATTTAGGTTGGTAAGGACCTAACTTTGCTATACATGCAAAACATATAGGAAAAACTAACTTATTATTCAACAGTAGACTGTATACTCAAAGACCATTTTACTTACAAGTGATCAATATTATTCAAAGCTTTATGCTTCTTTAAATAGAAGGAATCTGAAGAAGAACTTCTGGAATGACAGAGTCAGAACATCTGAAAATCCACTCCTCCATAAAAGCAGTAACACTGGAAAAACTTGTCAAAACCAACTTTTCCAGATCTCTGGAAATTAATCAAAGCTTTCAAAAATCTAAGAAGAATTATTCAAGAGAAATTGCTGAATATCACTAGGAACAGTGAACTTTGTGGCATTTTTATTTGCTTTTTCCCCGTTCTCCTCTCTGCAACGCCACAGTAGTCTCACAACTCCAGTAATTTCGAAAACCAGTGACCTAGCAGCCACTAGAGGGGGCAGAGTAGGTGTGAAACTCCCCCAAAAGGCTGTTCCTAGAGAATTGTCACTGCTTGATCTGTCTGGAAGCTCTGTGAAGGATCCCATTCACAGGGCTTCTTTGACTCAGAGCCCACCAGTGAGAAACCGCATCCCCAGGTGTTTGTCTAAACAATCAACAGTTAATTATTTGACATCCCAGCTTCTTACCAGTTGTGGCAAACAAGAGGCATGATAAAAAATTAAAAAAAAACAAACTTAAAAGTAATATTAGGGAATGAGAAGCCAAGAGAGAGCTTTGATAAGCTCTGACATCTACCTGGGAATCCTAAAATTTATGTGTATTTGCAGAACTGTGAGTATGTCCAGGAAATACTTGAGGAGGTGCCAGTCCCTTAACTCTGGTGACCCTGAGGCCTTGCTCATGCAGGTAGTGACAAATAAGGCAGAGTAAACTGCTAGAGCATTTGAAGCTTGCCTGAACCAACATACAGAATCCCTTAGGAAAGAGTAGGAGACATTGCTTCAAGGTATTTAAGGAAAGCTCTGTCCAATCATTGGCTGACAACTGAGCTAACCAGGCAGAAACTTCACTGACTACCCATGTACCAGAAAAGACTTTATAGAAGTAGTCCATGAAAATCAATAAACAAATAAATAGCACTAACAGTAAGCTCTGGCTGAAAGTATATGATTTCTGAAATTGTTACATATATTATTTAAAATATCCAGTTTTCAGCAAAAAATGTTGGACATACCAAGAAATAGGAAAGCATGTCCCAAGCAAAGAGAAAAAAAGTAGTCAATAAAAACTGTCCCTGAGGAAGCCCAGATGTTGGACTTATTAGACAAAGATAAGGTATTAAGATATAATACCTTCAAATCAGGTATTACAAATAAGAACTAGAGGAAATTGGGTCTAAGGAATTCAAGGAAAATATGAAAATGACATCCCACCAAACACAGACTATCCATGAGATATAAATTATTTAAAAAGGAAATAGAAAATTCTGGAACAGAACAGTACAATAACTGAAATTAAAAATTTACTAGAACTTCCTCAACTTGATAAAGAATATCTACAAAAAGCCCTAGAGCTAACATCCATACGTCATAGTGAGAAACTTGAGGCTTTCCCAAGAAGGATGTCTCTTCTCACCACTCCTTTTCAATAGGATACTGGAAGTTCTAACCAACGCTTAGGATGAGAAAAGAAACTAAAGGTATACAAGTTGGGGAGGGAGAAATAACTGTCTTTGTTAGTAGATGACATATTCACCTATGTAGAAAATCTGCAAGAACTGACCAAAAAACTCCTGGAACTAATAAGTGATTATAACAAGGTTGGACAACATAAGGTCAATAAACAAAAGTCAATCTAGCCTTCCCACATACTAGCAATGAACAGTCGGGTCCGACTCTCTGTGACCCCATGGACTATACAGTCCATGGAATTCTCTAGGTCAGAATACTGGAGTGGGTAGCCTTTCCCTTTTCCAGGGGATCTTCCCAACCCAGGGATCGAACTCAGGTCTTCCACAGTACAGGTAGATTCTTTACCAGCTGAGCCACAAAGGAAGCCCAATGAACAGTTAGAATTCAAAATTTAAAAAATACATATATTATGTTATGGAACTTCCCTGATGGTCCAGTGGTTAAGAATCTGCCTACCAGGGTACACGAGTTTGATCCCTGGTCTGGAAAGATCCCACAGGCCACAGAGCAACTAAGCCCTGGCACTACAACCATTGAAACCCTCAGGCCTATAGCACATGCTCCGAAACAAAAGATATCATCGCAATGAAAAGCCTGCACACGGCAACTAGAAAGTAGCTCTTGCTCCTCACAACTAGAGAAAGCCCACAGGCAGCAATGAAGACACAGCACAGGCAAAAATAAAATAAATAAATTTTTTTAAAATCAAAACTTATTGGATACAGCTAAAGCATTGTTTAGAGGTAAATCTAGAGCTATAAAAGCCTATATTAAAAATATATATTTTAAATCAGTACCCTAACCTATAAATAAAATAAAACACAATAAACTCAAACCAATCAGAACAAAAGAAATAATGAGTAAAGCAAAAATAAATGGAACAGAGGATAGAAAAACAACAGAGAAAATGAAGAAAACCAAAAGTTGGTTCTCTGAAAAAGTCAACAAAATTGATATGTCTTTAGCTACATTGATTTCAAGAAAAAAAGAGAGATGAATCAAATTATTAAAATCAGGAACAAAAGAGGGGATATTACTATTATTCTCACATAAATAAAAAGCATTGTAACAGGATATTATGAACAACTGTAAGTCAATAGATAACATAACACAAATGAAATGGACAAATTCCTACAAAAACACAAACTATCAAAGATGACATACAAATAAGTAAAACATTTAAATATACCTATAATGAGTAAAGGTGGCTCAGACAGTAAAGAATCTGTCTGCGATGCAGGAGACCTGGGTTCAATCCCTGGGCTGGAAAGATCCCCTGGTGAGGAAATGGCAACCCACTCCAGTATTCTTGCCTGGAGAATCCCATGGACAGAGGAGCCTATCGGGCTATGGTTCATGTGGTCACAAAGAGCTGGACACAACTGAAGTGACTTAGCAGGCATAAAAAGTAAAGAGGTTGAGTAAGTTTTTTAAAAATCAGTTAGTTAATTAATTTTAACCATGCCTGGGCATGTGGGATTTTAGTATCCTGATCAGAATCTGCACCCCCTCCAGTGGAAGCTCAGAATCTTCACCACTGGACCACCAGGAAAGTCCCTGAATTAGTAATTTTAAAACTTCCTCAAAGAAAAGTTCAGGCCCAGATGGCCTCAGTGATGTATTCTACCAAATGTTTGAAGAATAACGAATACCAATCCTTCGCAAGTTCTTAAAAAAAAGAGAGAGAGAGAACACCCCTCAACTCATTCTGAGACCAGTATTACCCTGATAAAAAATTAAACAAAATCAAGAAAAGAAAACTACAGACCAACATCTTTTATAAATAAAGATGTAAATTTTCTCAACAAAACATCAAAGAATTCAGCAGCATATAGAAAAGGATTATACACCATTACCAACTGGGAGAATCAAAAGAATGTAACTTGGTTTAGCATCTCAAAATCAATTGATTTAATACACCATATTACTAGAATCAAATATAAACCACAAGATCATCTCAGTGGATGCAGGAATATCATTTGACAAAATACGTTAATTAAAAAATCAAAATAAAACATTGAACCAACTAGGAATAGAAGGGATTTTCCCCAATGTGATAAAGGACTTCTATGAAAAACCTGCAGCTAACATCCTGTTTTAAGCCAAAAGGCTTTACCCCTAAGATTTGGGACCCCATGGACTGTAACCTACCAGGCTCCTCCCACAGGATTTTTCAGGCAAGACTACTGGAGTGGGTTGCCATTTCCTTCTGCAGAGGATCTTCCCCCCCCAGGGATCAAACCCGGGTCTCCCACATTGTAGACTGACGCTTTACTGTCTGAGCTATCAGGGAAGTCTTAGATCAGCAATAAGACAAGTATAACTCTCATCTTTTCTATTCAATGCTATATAAAGGTTGTAGCTAGGGCTATTAGTGAAGAAAAAGAAATAAGAAACACACAAATTGGAAAGCAAGAAGTAAAACTATTTTTACTCACAGATAACATGACTTTCTGTATAGAAAATCCTAAGGAATTCTCAAACACGTGATTATTAACAAGTGCGTTCAGCGAATTTGAGAAGACTCACACTTCCTGATTTCAGAACTTACTATAAACAATAATAAGACAATGCAGGAGTAGCAGAGGATAGATAGATCAATAGGATAGAACCTAGAGCCCAGATTTTTGACTGGGTATATTTTGACTAGGTATATTTAAACAGTGCCAAGACATTGCAATAGGGGAAAGAATAATCTTTTCAAGAGATGGTGCTGGGGCACAACTCAATATTCATAGGCAGAAAAATTAGGTTGAAATCTTATTTTATACCACACACAAATTAACTTAAAAATGGATCACAGATCTAAACATAAGAGCTATAACTCTAAAACTCCATAAGAGAACTTAGGAGAAAAGCTTCAATAATTCCTTAGATATGATAACAAAAGTAACCAAAACAATATATAAACTGGCTTACATCAAAATTTAAAACTTCTGTGCAGTAAAAGACAAAAGAATAAAAAGACAACATACAGAATACAGAATCAGAACATAGGACTGATAAGGAGTTAACCCAGAATATATATTGAGAACTCCTATAATTTAACAACAAAAGAAGTGTAAGCTGATTAAAAAATGGGCAAATAACACAAATAGACGTTTCTCCAAAGAAGATATACAAATGACCAACAAGCATATGAAAAAATGTTCCACATTACTAATCATTAGAGAAATGCAAATTAAAACCACAGTTACATATCACCTCATACCCACTAGGGTGGCTACTGTTAAAGAAACAAACAAACCAACAGAAGATACTAATAAGTTTTGGCCAGAATGTGGAGAAATAGAAATTCTTGTACACTGTTGGTGGAAACATAAAATTGTGCATCCATTTTGGAAAACAGTATGATAGTTCCTCAAAATTAAAAATAGAGGGACTTCCCTAGTGATCCAGTGGCTAAGACACCAAGCTCCCAAGGCAGGGGGCCTGGCTTTGACCCCTGATCAGGGAACTAGATCCCACGCGTTACAAATAAAAGTTTGCAGGCTGAGACTAAAAGACCCTGCATACTACAATTTAAAAAATTAAAAATAGAATTACCATACAATCCAGCTATTCCGCATCTGGTTATATATCCAAAAGAATTGAAAGCAGTGTCCTAAAGAGATAATTCTATACCTATGTTCATAGTAGCATTCTTCAGGATACATTCCTGGTGGTCTAGTGGTTAAGATTCCACACATCCAATGCACAGGGTGCACATTCAATCCCTGGTAGGGAAACTATGATCCCACATGCCACGTGGCATGGTCAAAAAAAAAAAGACAATGTCATGATTAGATTCTTCACAATAGCCAAAATATGGAAGCAGTTCAAATGTCCAAGGATGGATGAATGGATAAAATATTACCCATTGTAGTATACATACAATGGAATATTATTCAGCTATAAAAAGGAAAGAGATTCTGACATGTGGATGAACCCTGAGGACATTATGCTAAGTGAAATAAGACAGACACAAAAGGACAGTTAATATGTGACTCCAATTATATGAGGGGAAATCACTGCAGATGGTGACTGCAGCCATGAAATTAAAAGATGCTTGCTCCTTGAAAGAAAAGTTATGACCAACCTAGAGAACACATTAAAAAGCAGAGACATTACTTTGCCGACCAAGGTCCATCTAGTCAAAGCTATGGTTTTTCCAGTAGTCATGTATAGATGTGAGAGTTGGATCATAAAGAAAGCTGAGCACCAAAGAATTGATGCCTTTGAACTGTGGTGTTGGAGAAGACTCTTGAGAGTCCCTTGGACTGCAAGGAGATCGAAACAGTCAATCCTAAAGGAAATCAATCTTGAATATTCACTGGAAGGACTGATGCTGAGGCTGAAGCTCTGAAACTTCGGCTACCTGATGCAAAGAGCTGACTAACTGGAAAACATCCTGATGCTGGAAAAGATTGAAGGCAGGAGGAGAAGGGGATGACAGAGGGCAAGATGACTGGATGGCATCACTGATTCAATGGACATGAGTATGAGCAAGCTCTGGGAGATGATGAAGGACAGGGAAGGCTTGCGTGCTGCAGTCCATGGAGTTGCAAGGAGTCGGACACGACTGAGCGACTGAACAACAACAAAAAAAAAAGAGTAGCCAAATTCATAAACATAAAAAACTGAATGGCCATTGCCAGGGACTGGGGAGAAGAGGAAATGGGGGACTGCTGATGTAATGCAAATAGAGTTTCTGTTTTACAGAATGAAAATGGCCTAGAGATGTGTGGCACAACAATATGAATATACTTAACACCACTGAACTATAAGCTTGAAATAGTTAAGACAGCAAATTTTAAGTAGTCTATATTTTATCACATTTGTTTAAAAAGCTAAAAATTGCTTAATAATGTTTACAGAAACGGTAGATGGTGAGATGTTATCATTTATCAGATTCGAGACAATTTTTCTCTGTGACCCTGACTTTTATACCTCAACTTCTACCTGGTTCATCTGGCTGCTCATAAATTAATCCGATTTCTGCCATTCAAGCCTTCTCAAGCAACCTAAATGTCCAAGAACAGATGAATAGATAAAGAAAATGTGGTGTGTATACATGTTTTTACACACGCATATGCATACACAGGGGCTTCCCTGGTAACTCGGTTAGTGAAGAATCTGCCTGAAGTGCAGGAGACCCAGGTTTGATCCCCGGGTTGGGAAGATCCCCTGGAGAAGGAAATGGCAACCTACTCCAGTATCCTTACCTGGAAAATCCCACGGACAGAGAAGCCTGGTGGGCAGCAGTCCATGGGTGCAGAGTCAGGCATGACTGAGCAACACTGAGGAACTGATGCACACACAATGAAATATTGCTCAGCCATAAAAAAGAATGAAATATTGCCATTTGCAGCATATGAATGGATGTACAGATTGTCATACTAAGTAAAATAAGTCAGGTAGAAAAAAACAAATATGATATGATATCACTTATATATGGAATCTTAAAAAATACATTACTGTGTGGTGTGGCTAAAATAATAATAATACAAATCAACTTATTGACAAAATAGAAACAGTCACAGACATAGAAAACAAACTTCTGGTTACCAAATGGGAAAGGGGATAGAGAAGAATAAATTAGGAGTATGGGACTAACAGTTACACGTGTGTAATAACATACAATGGAAAAGAATTTTGTAATAATCTTGCAATAACCTACAATGGAAAAGAATCTGAAGATGTATACCTGAAGCTAACACAATATTATAAATCAACTATAGTTAAATTGGGCTTCCCTGGTGGCTCAGACAGTAAAGAATCTGCCTCCAGTGCAGGAGACCTGGGTTTGATCCCCAGGTCAGGAAGATCCCCTGGAGAAGGGCAAGGCAACCCACTCCAGTATTCTTGCCTGGAGAAATCCGTGGACAGAGGAGCCTGGTGGGCTACAGTCCATGGGGTCCCAAAGAGTTGGACACGACTGAGTGACCACACACTCACACATAGTTAAATTTAAAAAAAAATTTTAAAGCCTACTCAGTATATGACAGACTTTTCTACATATAATTCTTAACAGTTTTCTTGTGAGCAAACTGAAGCTGTGAAAGATTCAGTAGTATTTCCTATAGCTATGGGAGAGATGGAGCTATCCCTGGGTTCCATCCTGGCCGCAAAGCCTGGGTTCTTCCTCACTAGGTCCCATTCCCCTGAAGTCAGCACTTGGGGTCGAAAATTCAGATCCCCTCTTGGAGATGAGCAACCATCTAGATTTTTTAAACTTCAAATTTAATTTTTATTTATTTTGCGCTGGATCTTCATCACTGCTCAGACCCTTCTCTAGTCGTGGAGACTAGCGGCTACTCTCTGGTTGTGGTGCATAGGTTTCTCATTGTGGTGGCTTCTCTTGCTGAGGGGCACAGGCCCTAGGGTGCGTGGGATTCTTTACCACTGAGCCACCAGGGAAGCCCACCTTAGATTTTGATGAATGTTGAATGTGTGGATCCTGGAGTGACTAAATTAACAATTAGAGAGAAGAGTGTAAACAAGAATGGTTCACTTGACAGACTAAAGGAACCTTGGAGAGGGTGGGATCCAAAGAGAAGGAAGAGCAGGAGAAGATCTGAAAGAGGAAATTGTATCTATACTTACCCGAGCTCTTAGTCCTGCACTGAGGACGGAGACCACAGAGGACAGTCTGGCGGCTTGGAGCTGCTGCCAGCGTGGAGAAAGGCCAATCCAACCAGAGCTGAGTGTGGACCTGGTAGCAAAGGAGGCTCAGGCAAGTTGCCCTAAGGAGGGAAGTGTGACGGGGCACTCAGGAGAGTTGGCAGGTTGGCACATAGGGGAGGGACATATCTCTCTTTAGAGAGAGCACTCTGGCTCCTGTGGGGAAGGTGACTTAAAGGGGAAGAAATTAGAGGAGGGAAGACCTTACTCCAAACACAGAGCCAACGGAAGTGAATTCCAGAAAGAATTTTTGGAGAGTCCCTTGCCAGGGCTTGGGGATCAACAACATGGGGGATGGTGAGGAAGAGGGAGGTCTCCATTATCAGTCCTTAGGTCCCTCAGTGACAGAGTCTAAAGGAACAGATCTGTTATGCAGAAGGTGGGTGAGGGGGTGGAAGGTGAGGGGCAGTCATGAACAGAGTAGGGGGCTGTTGCTTTTGCTGGCTGTCTCCCATGACTTTAAGTTCTTGTCTGGTTAACAACTCCAACGTGGGGGACTTTTATGCTGTCCCTTGTCCTAGGATCCTGCATTTGTTCTTTGAAGGATAAAGGCAGGGATCTGGTTAATTTGTCCAGAAGTTGCTGAGGAGACCAGAGTCACGATGGAAGGACATGATTTTCAGCAAATAGGGAAGGAAAAAGTCTGAGAAAGCAAGGCTGTTTAAAAACAACCCCCTCATCATTTCTGTGTGCTACCTCATGCTGAACCAGAGAGTTCAGCAGAGCTGGGTCACTGCCATGCCAGGGTAACAGGGTTTCTAAGCTGGCATGGGACCTGGGTGATCAAGGGTGTGACGGCAGAGCACTTGCTGGACACAGGATGAGGGCTGTGTCCTCTTCCAGGGAGTAGACCATGGACCTGAATTATTTAGTTACTTTTCTTGGGTCAGTCCAGAGAGAAGGTAGGAGCACAAGGAGTCTCCTCCAACGTGGGAAGATTCCCCCAGGGAATCTAATCTCAGATCCCCTTTTGAGCCCCTCAAGCCTACAGTGAAGGAGCCACCGCCTTTGCCTATCTTCTCTATTCCAGTCTCAAGGAGCCTCAAGACCCCAACACTGAAGGAATAGGGTCTGACCCCATCCTTCACTGTAGAGTTGGGGAGACTGAGGCAGGAAGCGAAGGGAAGACCCTGCGAGGGGCTCTCTCCCTTCAGACCTTGGTTTCCTAACCATAGCTGCCTCTGCAGGAAGGGAAAGACATGCCCCGGAAACTGACACCACTTCTGCTGTTTCTGGGCTGGATGACCTGTGTATGTAGTGCCCGGACTCGGACAGACCTGCTCAATGTCTGCATGGATGCCAAGCACCACAAGGCAGAACCTGGCCCTGAGGACAAGCTACACAATCAGGTGAGGATGGAGTGTGGCTCTGGGTTGGGAGGGGGCTTGTTCAGACAAAGAAGAGGAAGTCAGGGTGGTGGGGGAGAGGTTGAGGGGTCAGCCCTTCCACTACACACACACACATCCTGAGTTACTACTGTGGAAGAAGATGAAGGCAGAATGGGGGTGCAGTTGATGTGAGTCTAGAGGTGGCCTGCTCAGAATAGGATACCATGTTGGCAAAATGTGGAAAAAACACTTATTGAGCTCCTACCAGGTGTCATGTGTTTTCTGTGCATGATTTCACATTCCCAGAGGTCCTGTGATATGGGTAGATGATGTTCTCCTCCACTTGATACAAATGAGGAAACTGAGGCCCAGAGAAGCACATGGACACCCAGAGGATTTGGACAAGACTTGCCCCTGTGATGAGGTGGGGGTAGGACTGAGGTGGGCACCCTCATGGGATTAAAGGGTGAGAGACTTCAAGTGGGCCTTAGGAAGCATCACTACAAACAAAGCTAGTGGAGGTGATGGAATTCCAGTTGAGCTATTTCAAATCCTAAAAGATGATGCTGTGAAAGTGCTACAATCAATATGTCAGCAAATTTGGAAAACTCAGCAGCAGCCAAAGGACTGGAAAAGGTCAGTTTTCATTCCAATCCCAAAGAAAGGCAATGCCATAGAGTGCTCAAACTACCGCACAATTGCACTCATCTCACATGCTAGTAAAGTAATGCTCAAAATTCTCCAAGCCAGGCTTTAGCAATACGTGAACCGTGAACTCCCAGATGTTCAAGCTGGTTTTAGAAAAGGCAGAGGAACCAGAGATCAAATTGCCAACATCCGCTGGATCATGAAAAAGCAAGAGAGTTCCAGAAAAACATCTATTTCTGCTTTATTGACTATGCCAAAGTCTTTGACTGTGTGGATCACCATAAATTGTCAAAATTCTGAAGGAGATGGGAATACCAGACCACCTGACTTGTCTCTTGAGAAACCTGTATGCAGGTCAGGAAGCAACAGTTAGAACTGCACATGGGACAACAGACTGGTTCCAAATAGGAAAAGGAGTCCGTCAAGGCTGTATATTGTCACCCTACTTATTTAACTTATATGCAGAGTACATCATGAGAAACGCTGGGCTGGAGGAAGCACAAGCTGGAATCAAGACTGCTGGTAGAAATATAAATAACCTCAGATATGCAGATGACACCACCCTTATGGCAGAAAGTAAAGAAGAACTAAAGAGCTTTTTGATGAAAGTGAAAAAGGAGAGTGAAAAAGTTAGCTTAAAGCTCAACATTCAGAAAGCTAAGATCATGGCATCCAGTCCCATCACTTCATGGCAAATAGATGGGGAAACAGTGGAAACAGCGAGGGACTTTACTTTTTTGGGCTCCAAAATCACTGCAGATGACGACTGCAGCCATGAAATTAAGATGCTTATTCCTTGGAAGGAAAGTTATGACCAACCTAGACAGTATATTAAAAAGCAGAGACATTACTTTGTCAACAAAGGTCCGTCAAGGCTATGGTTTTTCCAGTGGTCATGTATGGATGTGAGAGTTGGACTATAAAAGAAAGCTGAGCGCTGAAGAACTGATTCTTTTGAACTGTGGTGTTGGAGAAGACTCTTGAGAGTCCCCTGGACTGCGAGGAGATTCAACCAGTCCATCCTAAAGGAGATCAGTCCTGAGTGTTCATTGGAAGGACTGATGTTGAAGCTGAAACTCCAATACTTTGGCCACCTGATGCGAAGAGCTGACTCATTGGAAAAGACCTTGATGCTGGGAAGGATTGGGGGCAGGAGGAGAAGGGGATGACACAGGATAAGATGGTTGGATGGCATCACCGACTCAATGGACATGGGTTTGGGCAGACTTGGGCAGTTGGTGATGGACAGGAAGGCCTGATGTGCTGCATTTCATGGGGTCGCAAAGAGTCAGACACGACTGAGTGACTCAACTGAACTGAACTGACTTCAACATATATTACTGCATGGTGTAATGTAGTACACCTTTCCTCCTTTGCTTGAAAAGTCACCTTCTAATGAGGCTTAATACAACCACTCTCTTTCAAATTTCAACAACCATTCCATATTTTCATTCTGTACTGTTATTTTATCCATATAATTGATCAGATCCTGATTTTTTTCTCTTTTATCTTCTTACTGATTCCCTTGACCAGAACACATATTTCTGCCTGTTTTGTTCTCTTCTGTATTCCCCGCATCTCAAACAGTAACTGGCATAAAATAGGTACTCAGTAATTATTTTTTAGGAAATAAATAAATTACTTTGTATGAAGTGTAAAGCACTGTATAAGTGATAGTTATTGTCTTCCCAAGACAGGGCTTCTCCCAGGCTCTCACTTCCCCCATCAGTCTTGTAACTGTGTCTCCCCCAAGACAGGAGTTTCTGGAGGCCAAGAACAGACGAGTCCTCATAGTGAGCATTCTTAGGACAACCTGCCTGAGACAGGAGAGCCAGAGGAGCCAAATGGGAAGAGGCTGGAGGTGGCAGATTTTGTGGTCTGGAGGCAGTTAGTCTCATGTCTTCCCCACCCAGTGTACCCCCTGGAAGAAGAACGCCTGCTGCTCTGCCAAAGTCAGTCAGGAGCTGCACAAGGACACCTCTTCCTTGTATAACTTTACCTGGGACCACTGTGGCAAGATGGAACCCGCCTGCGAGCGCCACTTCATTCAGGACAACTGTCTGTATGAGTGCTCACCCAATCTGGGGCCCTGGATCCAGGAGGTACTGGGGTCTCCCTCACTCCACCCCAGCAGGTTGTCCCTAACTCAGTCACGGCTGTTCCTACCAACATCCCTGGCTGACTGAGCCTCCCTGCCTCTCCCCTCTCCCCCAGGTGAACCAGAAGTGGCGCAAAGAACGGTTCCTGAACGTGCCCCTGTGCAAAGAGGACTGTCAGAACTGGTGGGAAGACTGCCGCACCTCCTACACCTGCAAGAGCAACTGGCACAGGGGCTGGGACTGGACCTCAGGTAAGGGCTGGGGGCGGCAGGGAGATGGAGGTGTGGGGTGGAGAAAGGGGTCTGAGGATTTGGGGTTGAGCTAGGATTCCTAGGGGCGGCCAGAGTTAAGGTTTGGGCCTAGGGACAGAATGTCCGTGCCCACCCTCTCTCCCTGTGCAGGATCTAATAAGTGTCCAAATGGGACCACCTGCCGCACATTTGAGACCTACTTCCCTACACCTGCAGCCCTGTGTGAGGGCCTCTGGAGTCACTCCTACAAGCTCAGCAACTACAGCCGGCGCAGCGGCCGCTGCATCCAGATGTGGTTCGACCCTGCCCTGGGCAACCCCAATGAGGAGGTGGCGAGGTTCTATGCCTTGGCCTTGACAGCTGAGGCCAGGCCCCAGGGGATTAGACCTCTCTTGCTCTGTCTGGCCCTGATGCTGTCACTCGGGCTCCATGACTGAATCCAGCCATCCCTAGGTTGTCCCCTCTGCCTGTCCCCAGGTTTGATGACCGGGCTGGGCTCAGTTCAGCTCCCACAAATGAGGGAGCCATCAGCACGCTTCTATTCATTATCCATCCCTTTGTCACCCAGTTCCTGCTCCAGGGTGGGGCTTGGGGTTTCTCTGATAGCCAGTTCTAATAAATAGACCAACACATCTGAGTCTGATGAATTATTTTGGTTCTGAGTTTGTGGGCGGTAGAGGGCAGATTCCATAGTTTTTGGATTCCTTCAGATTAGAGAAACAAGACATGAGCTTGAATACCAGTTCTGCTACTCACTATGTGAAAGTGAATCAGTTGCTTGACTTTTGTTAAACCAGTTTGCTTCTCAATAAAACGAAGATAATAATCCCTCCTTCTCTTATAGTTGTGAAATGTTGCCTAGAAAGCATGTGTGCCCAGTGCCTGCACATTATTAGTCCTCAGGGATCCTGTGGCCCCTGCAGCCCCAAATGAGAGAGCCAAGTTCAGGACTTCATTATTTATACTGGGTCTCAAAGGAAAGCCTTTTCCCCAGGCTCTGTGCTTCCTTCTGCTGATATGGGAAAACGGGATTGGAGTCCAGGGAAGGCTGGGTGTGTGTGTGTGTGTGTGTGTGTGTGTAAACAAATTCACCCATGATATGGATTGAAGGGGCAGAGTTGGGGCTTGGCACCTCAGAGAAGAGGGCAGTCTGTGAGGTTCCTGCTAGTTCAGCCCTGCTGAGTCCTGGAAGCGTGGCTGGAAGAGGAGCGGAAACTCTTAGGGGCTTCCCAGAGGCGGGAACTATCCCTGATGGCTTTGTCCCCTCCAGGATTGGTAGGTGTGCCTCTCCTGGAGGACTGCTCTGTCGTTACAGAGGCCCCAGGAACTGGGCCTCGGTTTATCTCAGGGTCTCCAGCTTCCCCTTGGGGAAGCCTTTGTCTCCGCATCCCAACCACAGTTATCCTTAGAGAGGCCGAGGTACCTGCAGGTTCCTGAATGAGAACTCCAGGCAGATGGTGTCATCAACCTGAAACTAGAAGCCAGAAGTGAAGACTCAGTCTAGGTCTCTCTGTTCTCCTCCTAACAAGAGGTGTCTGAAGGGGGAAGTTGGCCACAGATTGGAGGACGAGTAATTGGGTTACTGGAAAGGTCTTGAGACACTATTTCGCGAATGGGTGAGTCTCAGTCATTACGTTTATCCAATCTGGAAGCGGAGAAGGCGATGGCTCCCCACTCCAGTGCTCTTGCCTGGAAAATCCCATGGACGAGGAGCCTGGTAGGCTGCAGTCCATGGGGTCGCTAAGGGTCGGACACACTGAGCGACTTCACTTTCACTTTTCACTTTCACGCATTGAAGAAGGAAATGGCAACCCACTCCAGTGTTCTTGCCTGGAGAATCCCAGGGACGGGGGAGCCTGGTGGGCTCCCGTCTATGGGGTCGCACAGAGTCGGACACGACTGAAGCGACTTAGCAGCAGCAGCAGCAGTCTGGAAGGCCCTACAGACCCCTCTCCACGTCCCTGGTTTTGCTCCAGCTGGGTAGAGTCACTATATATTTGAAACCGAGAAAGGAGCTCGTTGAAACTGATCCAGACACAGATTCTATTCAGCAAAGTGAAAGTTCCCAGGTTAAAGGGGATCCTCTGATAGCGGCCTGAGTTGGCAGCAATGGGAACCAGGCTGGAGGCCTGTGCCTTTAAGGATCCAGGGGACGGAGGGGCGGGGCAGGAAGCGGACTCCCTGGAGACGCCGCCACCGGCTAGGTCTTTTTTTGGGGAGGGGCGGGCCAGACCCTCCTAAGACTCCCGCCCCTTTCCGGGCGGCCCGGGGGCCCTAACTCTGGGTGCGGGGGGGAAGAGGCCAGGGAACTACAGAGCGAACCAGGTCTAGGGAGCTCCTGGCTCCGCGTCCCGCCCACAAAGGCTCAAGTTTGTTGACTTGCAGGGAGTAGCTGGGGCGGGGGCGGGTGCTAATAATACCCGTTCGTTCGGCCGCCGCGCTTTACAGTTTACACAGCTGTCACCTTCGTTACTCCTTAATTAATAATAAAAATAGCCGCCTTTCGGGAGAGCCCACTGGATGCCGGGACCCGCGCCGAGAGCTTTACAAGCACAGTCCCGTGGACTCTGCCCTCAAAACGTTATCCCCATTTTACAGAGGCGGAAGGCGAGGCTCGGAGAGGCGCCCGTGACCGGCCCGAGGTCAAGCGGCCGGTCAGCAGCTCTGGGATCAAGGCGCTGGGCCCGGGCGAGGCGGGGCGCGCGGGTGCTACCCCCGGCTCCGCCGAGAGCCGCGAGGGCGGAGCGGCGGGCGGGGCGGAAGGCGAGGGGGGTGCGGCGGCGGAGGATGGCCATCTTAAGTGGCCGCTGAGAGTCCAGGGCCGCTTCCCCGGGGAAGGGGGCTTCGGAGCAGCCCGGGAGGTGGGAGTCTGAGCACCGCAGCCGAGGCTCTAGGGAGAGGAGAGGTTGGGAGCCCGGGGAGGAGGTGGGGGCTGAGGGAACTTTCTTCTGTGTGGGCAAAGGGAGGCCTGCTCTCTTGACTGCTGAACCCCTCAAGGCCGGGGCCTGCGGGTATGGGGGATGGTGCCAGGGAACTTGGCCGAGAGGGGGAAGGGCTCTGCCTGGGCTGAGAGGGGCTGCCAGGAATAGTGCTTGGGTATTCGAGGACACTGGAGCTCTTCTGGGGGTTTGTGAGGGATCCCCCCTACGGGATTTGGACCCAGTGGAGTTTGGGGGTTCAGGTCTAAGAGGGGGCTCGATTTCAAGGGAGTTGGGGGTGATGGGGAGAGGTGACGGCAGGAGGATCCTTTGCAGATTTTGGTAACTCGCTCCTACGGGTCTGTAGGGAGGCCCAATGGAAAGGATTTGAGGGTGGGATCAAATGCTTATGGGAGTTGGGGGGTTGTATAATTGCCAGTGTAGAAGGAAGGGGTCAGGATCCCGAAGTGTCGGGGCGCAGGATGGGGAGTACTTGGGCTTCGATGCAGGGGTTAGGAGCTGGATCTCCTCTGGTGATGGCGGGGCAGGGTCATGTGGGGTTTGAGAGGCCCTGGGATTTGGGGGGTCCTGGGTCCTGCGGGATGCAGAGGGCAACTTCCCCCCGGGGAAGAGGGTGGGGGCAGGGGCGGGCCGGGCCTCGGGCCGAGTGGTGGGGGTGGGGGCCGGCCGCCCGGCACGGCGCTCGGCTCCCGCCCCTCCCCCGCCGCCTCTGAACAAACTTTTCTTTCTCTTCAAGTTGAGGCCGGCGCTGCTGGCGGCGTCGGCGGCGCGGCAAACCCGGCGGCCAACGCGGCGGAACGCGGAGCTCCGATCTCTGGGTCGGCCTCGCCTGCGGATCCTTAGTCCCGAGACCCGGGCCCGGTCCCAGCCTCAGCCCCGAGCGACCCAGGGCGGATGGCGCGGGGCGGTGGGCGCGGGCGGCGCTGAGCCCTACGCGGGCCATGGCCTCCGCGTGCGGGGCGCCGGGCCCGGGGGGCGCCGGGCCGGGGGCCGCTTTGGGCAGTCCGGCCCCCGCCTGGTACCACCGCGACCTGAGCCGCGCCGCCGCCGAGGAGCTGCTGGCCCGGGCAGGCCGCGATGGCAGCTTCCTGGTCCGAGACAGCGAGAGCGTGGCGGGAGCCTTTGCTCTCTGCGTCCTGTGAGTGGGGCCAGGGCCCCGAGCGGGCGGGGGCACGGCCCGGGCTTCCTTGAGTGTTGCGGGGGGAGGGCCTGGGACGATGGGACGCCAGCGCCCCCCAGAGTGAGGACCTTGGCTTTCTGCCGGACTTAAGGAAGGATGCAGGGAGCACTTCCTTCCTGCTGTGTGTCTGGGGGCAGAGTATGCGGGGTCCTGCTGCCCAGGGTGGCTGTAATTGGGGAAAATGCAAGGCGTCTCTGGTAGACCGGGTCAGGCATCCTTCAGGCAGGCGTGAGGATGTGCATTCCACGATTGTGTGCACTTGTGTTTATGTAGGGATCGGGTATCTGACTAGGAGCCGTGGCCAGAGGAACTGATGGCCTGTGTGGGGGGATGCCTTAGCTTCCTTAGGGGGACTTTCTGAACCCCAGGACTGAGACTGGGGCCTGCCTGGATATGTATGACTGGGTCTGGGTGGCAGGGTAGTGTGGAGGAGAAGTGGGGGGAGGCTGTATGGGGCCATGTCATTATTTCATGAATCAGTGAGTATGTGCTTAAGCTCTTGGATGCGGCTGCCCTAGGCCTGAGCTGTGGGTGCTAAGTGTGGGGCTAGACTTGGCAGCTCTGTTAGTGGATCTCATTTTGTGATTCTTCTACCTATCAGCCATGTGTGGCGGTGGTGTTGGGTGGGTTTGCACTTTCAGTTTTGGAATCTTCCTGAGCTGCAGCCCTGCCCGTCCCCCCCAGATCAGCCACTGGGTGGGCTCCTGTAGTCCTCTGGAGTGGGAAGCTGTGACACTGCTTTGTTTAGCTCTAGTTATGTTCTTCAGCCCTGTGAGCCCTCCCAAGTCCCTATCCCTGTGTCTCTTTCCCCTCTGTTCTCCTAACATCTTTGGGGGTACACTGGCCTAGGCCAGGGGTTTTCAGTTGGGGTTGATTTTACCCCTCAGGACAGTTGGCAGAGATATTTTTGATTGTCACAGCTGGGATCATGCTACCTGCTTCTAGTGCACAGAAGCCAGGGATGCTTTTCGACAGTGCGCAGGACCATCCCTCACAATAGAAGAATGTGGTCCATAATGTCAGCGGTGCTGAGATTGAGAAACCCTGGCCTAGGCAGTGGACCTGAAGAGGAAGGGGCTTATGTCCCTTAAGTTTCAGCTTATGTCCTATGTCTGAGGCTAAAGAGGGGAGACTGACGAGGGACAGCCTGAGCAGATGAATATCTTAAGAGTCCTGCATACCAGCCCCCTGTGAGGCATACCCCTTAATTAGGGAGGGGAGGGAAGCAGGTGCTAGGTCAGCTGTTGAGTGGGAGGGGGACAGCTGGGCCTGTGTCTGGATGAGGAACATTATTGTCCCAGGAGGGAAAAATTCTGGCTCCATTGCCAGGGAGGGGCTGAATGGGGTGGGGGTCTGTCTGTCTGAGTGTGGGGGCTTCAGCTTTACCAGCTGACTCTGGTTACTCCCTGCATCTCAGGAACCTAGAGGTGGGTGGTCAGAAACATACTTGCTTACCTGTACATGACACCTGTGTGTACAGGGGAAACAAAGACACATCCCCCTGTAGTCACAGGCAATCCAACAAGCAGGCCAGGATACAGGTCCTGGACTCTGTCCTGACTCTAAATGCTAGCTCGATCTTCCTTTGTGGCCTTAGGCAAATCACTTTTCTTCTTTGAGCCTCAGTTTCCTTTTCTGGAGAATGGGGATGATAATAATATCTTCCTTAAAGTGTGAGGACTAAATGAGATCATGTCTGTAGGACATTGAGTACCTGGCTTGGCACAGAGACAGGATGCAGTTAATAGGATGCTATTATTGTTATAAACACAGACCCACAGTCCACAAACCAACACACTCAGTCACACACAGATACCCACAAAGTTTGTGCCCAGTGATCAGGAGAGTCTCCAAAAGGAGAGTTTACCTGAGAGGAGAGGGTGGCCCTGTGCCCAGGGTATAGGGTCTCCTCAAGTAGGCGTTTGATCCTCTGTAGTGCCAGTACCCATCTGCTGCCCGACACACCGTCCAGGTGACTCCCTTGGGCAAGCCTGCCTGGAGGCGCGGCTGTAGAGAGATCCTCCACCCCCACCGAGTGCGGGCTGTACCACTCAGGCCAGGCTCAGCTGTCACCTGCTCAGCTGTTGCTGCCATCTGTCAGCACCCCTCGTGCCCCTCCTCAGCTTGGGGCTCCTAGAGGCCCAGGTCCCCCACAGGGGGCCCCCATGTGTCCTCCAATTTCCTGGTGTCTGAGGAAGAGGAAGGAAAGCCCTAGGGTGGCATCCCCACATCCCCCCAGCAAGACTGCTCCAGACACACCTGACTCCAGCAGAATGAGACAACCAGCATAAACACAGGCAGCAGACACACGTGTGATAGCACGTCACCCATGCATGCAGACGAGTTACCCAGGCTTCTGAGGACTCTTACTCTGGCGGGGGCCCAGACTGGTACCAGAGCCCAGAGGGTCTGTTTAGACAGCTGCGGAAGCCACAAAAGAGCTGCCTGTTGCTTCCCTGGCCTTGCAGTGGGTGTGGAGCATATTTAGATCTGGGGTGGGGTCCGGTCATTCCTGCTCTGCTTAGCACCAGCAGGATAGAGTGGACAGGCCCCATCATTAACCCTGTGCAGCCTGGGTAAACAGTTTCAGGGAAACCTAGCCAAGGGGCCCCGGGGGCTGGGGCCACTGGTTGGCAGGAGGAAGGGATGCCTTGGGACTTAGATGCCATCCTGGGGGAGACAGATTTGGATCCCCTGCTTTGCTCTCAGGTATCAGAAGCATGTACACACATACCGAATTCTACCTGATGGAGAAGATTTCCTGGCTGTGCAGGTAGGAGCTTGGACCCTGACCTCAACCTTGATTCTAGCCTAAGGTTGGGGACCAGGTGACTGACCCTTCTTCCACTCTCGCTGGCCTGCAGACCTCACAGGGTGTGCCGGTGCGACGCTTCCAGACCCTGGGGGAGCTCATCAGCCTGTATGCCCAGCCCAACCAGGGCCTGGTGTGTGCCCTGCTGCTGCCCGTGGAGCGGGAGCGAGAGCTGGACCTGCCAGATGACCGTGACGCCTCAGGTGCGGCCTGGGTGCCATGTACTTTCCCTGTCCCTCACCGGACATCCCCCATGACTTCCCACCCCATCTTCTCAACCTGCCTCCTCTGAAGCCTGCTGCCACTCTTCCTGGTGCCTGGGCCATTTATTACCTTCCATGGAAGTTCCTGACAGCCATGATACCCCCCCACCGCTCTCCACCATCCCCCCCACCCCTACTTCACCGAGAGCAGGAGGCTCACACCGCTGCCTGCTGGCCCCTGTCCACAGATGGGGAGGACGAGAAGCCCCCACTGCCCCCGCGCTCTGGCTCTACCAGCATTTCTGCCCCCCTGGGGCCCAGCAGCCCCCCACCAGCCTCTGAGACCCCCACAACTCCAGCTGCTGAGAGGTGAGACCCCCCCCAACCCCTCCTGAGCAGGCAGTTGTGGTCTTTTCTGAGAACCATGTCCTCAACAAAGGTGGGAAGACCTTTAAGGCTCCCCTCTCCCCAGCCCCCAGGAGGCAGACACCCTGGTCTGTTGCACTCCCATTGCCACTTGTACCATCTCCTCTAGGGATGGGGTGGGGGTGCTAGGACAGTATCAGCAGGGTCTCCACTGACCTCTTAACCCCTTCCCCAAGTGCTCCCAATGGGCTGAGCACTGTCTCGCACGAGTACCTGAAAGGCAGCTACGGGCTGGACCTGGAGGCCGTGCGGGGCGGAGCCAGCAACCTGCCGCACCTCACCCGCACCCTTGCCACCTCATGCCGGAGGCTGCACAGGTATCTGGGGCACCCAACGCCACACACTACACCCTTACCTCATACCTGTCCTCTCCTGCTCCCTTGTTACACAGATGCTCTGACTTTTGACCTCTGGCTCCATACAGAGAGCCGGCTGTTGCCTCCTGACTTCCTCACCTGAACCCTTGTATCCTCATGGTGGCAGCTGAAATTCCTACATACTCAGCCCTTTTTCCCTGTCCTTGGGTCAGGGTGGGGATTTCTGACCTAGTGTCTCCATAGTGAGGTGGACAAGGTCCTGTCAGGTCTGGAGATCCTGTCCAAGGTGTTCGACCAGCAGAGCTCACCCATGGTGACCCGCCTTTTGCAGCAGCAGGTGGGACTGTGGAGAGACCTCTGGGGAGTGACTTTGTGTTCTGGGACTGGGCAGGGAGCCTCCTACTAGGTGATCTCATGGACAAACCTCATTCATTCTCCCTGCAGAACCCACCACAGACCGGGGAGCAGGAATTAGAGAGCCTGGTGTTGAAGCTGTCAGTGCTAAAGGACTTCTTGTCGGGCATCCAGAAGAAGGTGCCCTGACTCCTGACCTCTGACCCCTCACCCCCTCACCCGGCCACTTGCCTTGTCCTGATCTGAACCCTGAATCTCTAGTTCAGCACTGACACCCACATTAGCGGTGCCCCTCCCTGCCCCTGCTGTCAGCAAGGCTCCTGACCTGGCCCTGCCCTTGCCCCCTCCAGGCCCTGAAGGCCCTACAGGACATGAGTTCCACAGCGCCCCCGGCCCCACTGCAGCCATCCACACGTAAGGCCAAGACCATCCCCGTGCAGGCCTTTGAGGTACATAGAGGGGGGTGGGGGGACATTCCAAGGTGGAGAGCGGGTAGAGGTGAAGAAGGTGTTACCTGCTCCCCAGGTCTTTTCAACAGCACCCCCACTTCCTGGTCTGCAGGTGAAGCTGGATGTGACCCTGGGTGACCTGACCAAGATCGGGAAGTCACAGAAGTTCACGCTGAGTGTGGACGTGGAGGGTGGGCGGCTGGTGCTGCTCCGGAGACAGCGGGACTCTCAGGAGGACTGGACAACCTTCACGCATGACCGCAGTGAGTCAGAGCCCAACCTGGGACGGGAAGCAGGGTGAGCCCCCTGGGTCTGTGGGCACAGGCTGGTGTGACCCATTCTCCATCCCCTAGTCCGCCAGCTCATTAAGTCCCAGCGGGTCCAGAACAAGCTGGGCGTCGTGTTTGAGAAGGAAAAGGACCGGACGCAGCGCAAGGACTTTATCTTTGTCAGCGCCCGGGTGAGCAGCATGGGGGCTACAGGGGTCCCTGCTGCGTGAGAGGAAAGAGATGTCATCCCTCACGGGGTGGGTGGTCGTGACGGGGTGGAGAATATGTGTGCTGAGAGTGGGCGGCCTGATAATCTTCAGTGAACATTTACTGAGCACCTGCTGTATGCTTGAGGAGGGATGTGTGGTGGTGAGCCAGAGGCGTGTCCCTGTCCTTGAGGGACAGGCCACCTGGCAGGGGAGGCTACAGGTGGAAAGGGGTTTCCTGGCTGCCCACCTGTGCCTGACTGACTGCTGTCCCCCACAGAAGCGTGAGGCCTTCTGCCAGCTCCTGCAGCTCATGAAGAACAAGCACTCCAAGCAGGACGAGCCTGACATGATCTCCATCTTCATAGGCACCTGGAACATGGGTCAGGCCTGTGGATGGACTGGGGTGGGAGAGAGGAAGGGCCCCAGGCAGGGGCCTGACTGCCCCGTCCCCTCCACCTCCAGGAAGTGTGCCGCCTCCGAAAAATGTGACATCTTGGTTCACATCGAAGGGTCTGGGGAAGACCCTGGATGAGGTCACGGTGACCATACCCCATGACATCTATGTTTTTGGGACCCAGGAGAACTCGGTGGGCGACCGCGAGTGGCTGGACCTGCTCCGCGGGGGCCTCAAGGAGCTCACGGATCTGGATTACCGCCCGGTGAGGGGATGTTGTCTTGTCCAGCCCCTCTCCCCACACACTGGCTGGCTCCCCACAGCTTGACTGGCTCTCCCTCTGGTCCCTGGGGATATCCTTTATGAAGTCTACCCTGAGTCCTTTATGCTGTGGGAAGGCCACTCTTTCTGGTCCCTCAGGAAAAGATGTGGCAGGTCTTCTTACCTTGTGATTTCCAGAACCGTCTATAGTGTGAGGTGGGCAGGGTGAGGGTGAGGGAGGTGTGGACAGTGGCCCAGCCTGTGGCAGGGGTGACCCTGAACCCTCTCCCCAGATTGCTATGCAGTCACTGTGGAACATCAAGGTGGCTGTGCTGGTCAAACCAGAGCACGAGAACCGCATCAGCCACGTCAGTACGTCCAGTGTGAAGACCGGCATTGCCAACACCCTGGGTGAGGAGAGAGGGTAGGGTCCTTCTTCCACTCCTGCTTCCTTTCCAGCCAAGGTCCAGGGTCTCCTCCCATCTATAGAACCCTTTGAACTTTGCAAAGCATGTTCATATTCTAAATCTCTTCCAGCCCTACCAGGAGGCATGGCCAGGATAATCATCTCCATTTCATTGATGGTAAAACTTGAGCCCAGAGTGGTCAAGTGACCTGTCCAAGGTCACACAGCTCGTACGTGACAGAGCCTGGCACCAGCATAGTACCCAGGTCTCCCTGTCCGCAGTCCAGTGCTACCTCAGGAGAGACTGTGCTCAGAATCTGCAAAGCCTTGCCCCTTCACCCCCGGGGTCTCTGTGATGTCCAGGGACTCTGCTCTCACGTGCAGACAGACTCAGACCATCCAGATGGGGCTGCAGGTGCCCAGTGTGGACCCCAGAGAAGGCGTGGTTGTGTATGCAGGGAATTGCCTGCTTTATGGCATGTGGGGGAGTCGGGAGGATCTTTCCACTGCTGCTTCAACAAGTGGAGGGTAAAGTTGGGAGCCCACCGAGGGTGACCCAGGCATTCTTCTGTTGCCCTGACAGGAAACAAGGGGGCCGTGGGTGTCTCCTTCATGTTCAATGGCACCTCATTTGGCTTTGTGAATTGCCACCTCACCTCGGGGAATGAGAAGACTGCCCGGTGAGGGGGTGCCTTCCCAGTCATCTCTTTAGCCTTATCCTCTATTTCCCTGAGACCTATTCCCTCTCCCATATTCTAGTCCATGAGCCTCCTACATCCCTTTCCCTCCAGGCCTCCTTCCTTACCTCAACTCAGGACCCCTTTCTCTGTCCCTGATTTTAACCTTGTCCCCAGCTCCTTCCTCTGTCCCCAGGGACCCTGATCCCTGCCCTGTCTCCAACCCCAGCCAGAGACTTCTTATCTCCATGTCTGTCCCTGACATCTGACCCTGGAGCTCCCCCTTCCCCCACCATAGGCGGAACCAGAACTACCTGGACATCCTGCGGCTACTCACGCTGGGCGATCGGCAGCTCAGTGCCTTTGACATATCTCTGCGTTTCACTCACCTCTTCTGGTTTGGGGACCTCAACTACCGCCTAGACATGGATATACAGGTGTGAGCAGGGCCCGGTGGGTGGCAAGTAGGGAGGCTGGGCTAGGGCCCAGGTGGGCTCTCACCTCTGGCTTGAGAGGGCAAGGCCCCAGCTTTTTTATGTCCCCTCTCCCTTCAGGAGATCCTGAACTACATTAGCAGGAAGGAGTTTGAGCCCCTACTCAGGGTGGACCAGCTCAACCTGGAGCGGGAAAAGCACAAGGTCTTCCTTCGCTTTAGTGAGTATGGGCGCGGTAGCGGCTGTCTCTGAGGGCCAGGGTCCTTGTGGTATCCCCGGGTCTGCCGGGCCCTAACCCTTCCATCCCTGCCTTTCCTAGGTGAGGAGGAGATCTCCTTCCCACCCACTTACCGCTATGAGCGGGGTTCCCGGGACACGTATGCCTGGCACAAGCAGAAGCCAACTGGAGTGAGTGAGGAGAATGGGTTAGGCCCGGGGACACCCCCTGGGACTGTGGTGAATCAAGAGTGTGTGTGGGGTCAAGCCTCTGCACTTACCATCCCAGCCTCTATGGCCCCTTGAGGCCTTGGGGGTGATCCTGGGTGTTGGAGGTAGATGTTGGACCCAGTGTGGTAGGGGCATGGGCCTCAGCTGAGCAATCCCCGGTTGACCGCTGACCACGCTGCCATCCCCTGCTCCAGGTCCGGACCAACGTGCCTTCATGGTGTGACCGCATTCTCTGGAAATCCTATCCTGAGACCCACATCATCTGCAATTCCTATGGTCAGAGCCTCCCAGACAGGGTGATGGGTGATCCTGAGTGGTCCCTGACCTGACTCTGCCTTGGCTTTGGGAATTGGGAGCAGAGAGTAAGGAGCTTTCCCCTGATCCCCCATTCCTACTCCCCTCCCCCAGGTTGCACGGATGATATTGTCACCAGTGACCACTCCCCTGTGTTTGGGACATTTGAGGTTGGAGTTACCTCTCAGTTCATCTCCAAGAAAGGTGGCTATTCTGGCTGTGCTGTGGGTGTGGCATCCATCTGGGTGGGTGCAGGTGCTAGCCTGGAGGGTGTGCATAGCTTTGAATATATCTGAGTGTGTGTGTGGGTAGGTGTGTAGGGGCGGGTACGTACATGCATGTGCAGGAATGTATCTGAATATGTGATGTGTGAAGGTGTCTGTGTTCCTGAGTCACTGTGGGAGGTATATACCCGGGAGCAGGTGTGTGCATATGAAGGTACTTGTGTACATGTTTCTGCCTGCCTGGGGCTCCTTGTGTACCTGTGTGCCTGGTGGCATGGTGGATTGTTGGTGGGCATATCCTGCAGGCACTCTGGTTCCTGGCCCCTTCTCAGATGGTCTCTTGTTCTTGGGTTGTCTGTCTGTCCCAGCCCCAGGATCAGGCGTTGGGGTTTCCCTGGGCTGCTTAGGATGGAGGAGGCCCCTCCTGGCCTTCCCTCCTGCTCTGCCAGGGCTCCAGATTCCCTGTCCCAGTACTCAGAGTCTCTGTGTCCTGTTTTTTCTGCCACCCTCTCAGCCCTCCTGTCTTCATTCCTCCCTTTGCCCCTCAGGGCTCTCAAAGACCTCAGACCAGGCCTACATTGAGTTTGAGAGCATCGAGGCCATTGTGAAGACGGCCAGCCGCACCAAGTTCTTCATCGAGTTCTACTCCACCTGTCTTGAGGGTCTGAGGCGGGGCCCAGGGCTGGGTGTGGGCCATGGGGATGGGAGGCCTGAGGTGCCCAGAGTGGGCAGCTCCCTAGTTAGGGGGAAGGGAAGCTGAGAGGTGGCACTCAGTTGGGTGTCCCCTACCCCCACCAGAGTATAAGAAGAGCTTTGAAAATGATGCCCAGAGCAGTGACAACATCAACTTCCTCAAGGTGCAGTGGTCCTCACGCCAGCTGCCCACGGTGAGGCTTGGGGGTGAGGGCACAGAGGAAAGTGCAACCTAGTGCCACCTGGAGCCTGCCTGGGAGGGTGGGAAGAGCCCAGGGCATGGGCTTGTGCGTGGAGTGGACATGAGTGAGGATGAGGGCATGTGCTTTATTTGGGGGGTGGGCCTTGGAGACCAGGTTGCAGTTCATTCATTCGTTCTGTAAATACTTCTCAAGGCTTTACTAAACAGTCAAATGCTGTGTTGGCCATTGTTGATGCAGAAAATTAATTAGTTACAGGGCTCTTGAGTGCTCTGAAAAGCCCAGGGGAATCTTTCCTTCAGGTGGATGAGAGTGAGCAGGACAAGCTTGAGGGTGGGATGAGCCACAGTCACGGCAGGAAGTGGGGTAGGGGGTTGCTTTATTCCTCACTGGGTCTCTCTGCTCCCAGCTCAACCCCATTCTGGCTGACATTGAGTACCTGCAAGACCAGCACCTCCTGCTCACAGTCAAGTCCATGGATGGCTACGAATCCTATGGTGAGGGTGGACGGGGGCCGAGGGGCACAGGAAGCCGGGCAGGGCCGTAGGAAGGCTTGGCAATTTGCTGGTCTGCTCCATCTGCTCTTCAGGGGAGTGCGTGGTGGCGCTCAAGTCAATGATTGGCAGCACAGCCCAGCAGTTCCTGACCTTCCTGTCCCACCGAGGCGAGGAGACAGGCAACATCCGTGGCTCCATGAAGGTGCGGGTGCCCACAGAGCGCCTGGGCACCCGTGAGCGACTCTATGGTGGGGGCTCCATTGGGAGGGGTGTGGGGCATACAATGGGGCGGTGTGGGCAGGTCTAGGAGAGGAGGACCAGGGCTGCGGGGCGGGTGTTGGAATCCCTGGAACATTTGGCAGTTGTACAGCCAGGTCTGGGGGGTGGGCCTGCCCTGGGGAGTAGCTGGAAAGGGGCTAGCTAGCCCGTGGGTGTCTGTGAGGTGCAGACCCCAGGTCCTTTCTAAGTCTCCTTTCCCTCCCTCTCCCAGAGTGGATCAGCATTGATAAGGATGAGGCAGGAGCAAAGAGCAAAGCCCCCTCTGTGTCCCGAGGCAGCCAGGATCCCAGGTGAGCTGGGGCTCTGGGGAGTCACATGAAGGGGTGCCTGGGGACTCATGGCCAGCCCCTGCTTCACCTCCCTCCCCTTGCACCCTGACAGGTCAGGGAGCCGCAAGCCAGCCTCCACAGAGGCCTCCTGCCCACTGTCCAAGTTATTTGAAGAACCAGAGAAGCCACCACCAACTGGGAGGCCCCCAGCCCCACCCCGAGCTGCTCCCCGGGAGGAGCCCTTGACTCCCAGGTGAGAGAAGGAAACTGTCATTCCCATTCTTTATCCATCTTGATCCATCACTGTGTGTGGCTCTCAGGGTTGGCCTGGGATCATCTACTGCTTGGGTCTCTGCAAGGCCCTATGCCATGGGCACTGGCCAGCCAGGCCTCCTGAAGGTGTGGCTCTCTGAGTCAAAGGGAGCACAATCACCCTCTCCTCTCACTTCTGTCTTAAAAAATAGACTTAGAAATGGTTTCTGAATCAGCCCCTTGCTCTGCCTCTCCCTACCCCAGAGCACTTAACTTGAGCCTTCTGTTTGGAGAAGGCCTGTGTCTCAGTACAGATTTCCCTGGGGTGCTCTGTGGAACACTGTCCTACAAGATGCCCCACTGGAAACCGGTTTGTTGTCAAATGAGTGGGAAATGGTTGTTGCTAGATTCTTTTCTTAGATATTCCCAGTGCACAATAGTATCAGCAAAAGCTCTGAGCTTGTGGACAGGAAGGAAATCCTTTTTCAGCTGTGTTGAATAGTTTCCCAAATTTAATGGGCTAGGAAACTTTTCCATGCAATAACTATTAATATCCTGGGGAACTACAGTTGACCCTTAAACATAGCAGGGGATAGGGGTGTATAAATCGTAGTCATCGCCCTGGATCCCCAGTTCCTGTGTATCTGAGGTTCCACGTGGATTCAACAAATGTGGCTCATATATCGTGCAGTACGGTAGTAGTGAAAAAAAAATCCCCATAGAGTTGGACCCGTGCAGTTCAAGCCCATGTTGTTTAGGGTCAAGGTCAAGTATAGTGCTGTGGATCATACTTTGGGAAAATGAGGCTTGCTTTTTAATTATATCCAGTTGTCATTTGAACATAAATAAAAACTCCTGGTGCATTTTCAATCATCTTCAGCTGTTATCAGTCACCTAACCCTAACCCTAACCCTAATATCCTTGGTAAAACTAACCTGAATCCTTGAGTAAGATTCCCCAGTAGACTGGCCTCAGATGCCTCCAGGGCTTTCCACATCTGGCTGGTCATTCTCGTTGAAGGCTTTTATTGCCCTGCCTTCTGGCCTCTGTTTCCACCCATTTTACACTCAGTTTTTACAGTAACAAAATAAAAAAGATCGGAGGCAAGGAGTGAGGCAAGGAAGATTGGGGGTTATCCAGGTGTCTCCCCAGTTTTAAAGATGAGGACACAAAGGGGCAGAGAGGGAAAATGATGTACACATGGTCACATGCAAGTCTATGGCTGGGGGCTTACATCTCCTGACTCCCCGCCCAGTGCTCCTTCCACTGAACTCACTGCTCTTCTACCCTCAATTCTGGGCCCTGATTTTATTCTGCTCCCAAACCCAGGTTGAAGCCAGAGGGAGCTCCAGAGCCGGAAGGGGTGGTGGCCCCCCCACCCAAGAACAGCTTCAATAATCCTGCCTACTACGTCCTTGAAGGGGTGCCACACCAGCTGCTGCCCCCGGAGCCACCCTCACCTGCCAGGGCTCCTGTCCCACCTGCCACCAAGAACAAAGTGGCCATCACAGTGCCTGCCCCACAGCTTGGGCGCCACCGGCCTCCTCGTACAGGAGAGGGGAGCTCATCAGATGAGGACTCTGGGGGCACACTGCCCCCTCCAGACTTTCCCCCACCACCACTGCCAGATTCGGCCATCTTCCTGCCCCCTAGTCTGGATCCTCTGCCAGGGTCAGTGATCCGGGGCCGCAGTGGGGGTGAGGCGCGTGGCCCACCACCTCCCAAAGCCCATCCAAGACCCCCACTCCCACCAGGCCCCTCACCCACCAGCACTTTCCTGGGGGAGGTAGCCAGTGGGGATGATCGCTCCTGCTCAGTGCTACAGATGGCCAAGACACTGAGTGAGGTGGACTATGCTCCCTCTGGGCCTGGCCGCTCCATGCTCCTGCCAGGCCCCCTGGAGCTACAGCCACCCCGGGGGCTGCCCTCGGACTATGGCCGGCCTCTCAGCTTCCCTCCACCTCGCATCCGAGAGAGCATCCAGGAGGACCTGGCAGAAGAGGTGTGTGGCCAGGGGTGGCTGGCTGTGTGTGCATGCCCATGGATGGGGGTATCCTTTTACTTCACCGTTCAGCATTCAGTAGTGTCCCCTCTGCCTTGAGCGGGCACTGGGGAGGTGAAGGTCGCAGGAATCAGCCCCTTGCTCTGCCTCTCCCTACCCCAGAACACGTGGCAGAATATGGTTGTCTGCAGGTCTTTCTGTGTGTACAGGCCCCCTCAGTGCTCCCTCTAACCTACTCTATTCCCTCAGGCTCCGTGCCCGCAGGTCGGGCGAACTGGCGGGCTGGGTGAGGCAGGCATGGGAGCCTGGCTGAGGGCCATTGGCTTGGAACGCTATGAGGAGGGACTGGTGCACAATGGCTGGGACGACCTGGAGTTTCTCAGGTGGGGGCGGGGCTGGAGGTGGATGGGGTGGGGCTGGCCTTGGGGGCGGAGCTAGGGGCTCTGGACCACCTGGCCCTTCTCCCAGCGTCCCTTACCCTTACAGCGACATCACTGAAGAAGACCTGGAGGAAGCTGGGGTGCAGGACCCGGCTCACAAGCGCCTCCTTCTGGACACCCTGCAACTCAGCAAGTGACCGCGGTGGCATTTTGAAGCTGCGAACTGAGCGCCAAACCCGCCCTTGAAGGCCCAACCAGAGAGCCCTGGAGTTGAAGAGTTATAGGGGGTCGGGGCAGTACTTCTCTGCCTATTTATTGAGGACCCAATCATTTGCCCAATCATTGTCCTAATTAGGACATCCTACCCCTCACCTTTTAGAGCCAGGGCTGCGGAGGTCAGTTGCCACGGTTACCGAGGACCTTGGTTATTCTGGTGCTGTCCTCCCTTTCTGGGTCACTCCTCCAGCCCCAGGGGGGCCATGGTGTCCATATGGGTACGTCTTGGGTCCCCACTTTCACCATTGTTCCTGCTGCCCTCCACCCAGCCTGAACCACTGGTAGAGGGGCTCAGCTGGGACCTCTCCCAACCCCCGCTCAGGGGTGACCGTCCGGAAATGAAGGAATAGCCCGAGAACCCGGGTTGGGGTTTATTTAAGCTTTTCTGTGTGGGTTTAGGGAGGGCTGGCACTTTAATGTTATTGGGGCTGGTTTGGGTGGAGGCAAAGAATCTTGGCCACAAAGCGCCAGTTTGCTTAGTTTTGTCTCCTGGTCTATACCACCTGCGCTGCAGCTGTGTGGCAGTTGGGGGTTCCTTGCTGGTCATAAGGGGAACTGGGCTCTTGCAGGCAGCCTATCCCTTTGATGGGTACCGAACGGTTCCAGTGTGATGTCAATAAATTAAGTTTTATTTGGATTGAGCAAAACTCACCTCAATAAATTACAAGTATTTCAAAAGAAAAGAACAGCAACAACAACAAAAAAGACAGGAAGAGGAAGCCCCTCTGTCCCGACGCCCTGGCAGCTCCACTCAAATCAGGGCCTCCCCTCTGTGCCAGACCGGCTGAGGATGGGCAGGGAGGAGTGAGGAACTAAACAGCGGTGAGACCCTTTGCGCCGCTCATTATCCCAATGATGACCAGCCTTTGCACGGGTGGGGTCAGTGTGGGTGGGCCCAAGGGCTGGGGCAGCAGGCTGCTCACCAAGCCGAGGGGAGACCCAGCCAGCTGCAGAGGCAGGGAAGGAAGCCGGGCTGTTCCCATTTGAGGATTCACCTTTGAGCACAGTTGGGGCAGGCATTGTTTGAGCCCCTTTTCAAAGAGAGCCAGGCTAGAAGGGGTGGGGGGTGCTCTGAGCTCTCCTGGAGGGCATCTCAGTGAAAAGTACCCATCCCCACTCCCACGTTGCAGAATGGGGGTGGGTGGAGACGAGAGTAGCCCCGGCATGGTCTCCGAAGCTGGGGAGGGCATACGGAGGGGTCAGACACAGTGGGAGTGGGGCCATCAGGCAGACCTGGGATGGGGAGGGGCCTGAGGGTCAGACCCCGGAGGGGCAGGGGTAGGCAGGCCCGGAGCCTCGGAGACCCGCGGCTAGAAGAGATTGGTCTTAAGGGCGGGGCCAGGCTTCCGGTGGAAGGAGGACAGAACCCCCGAGAAGGGCCCGGGCCCGGGTTCTGCCGGCTGCCAGGCCTTAAGCAGCTCCGCCGCGCCCGCGCCAGGCCCGCCGCCCCCACCGCCCGCCACGCCGGCCCACAACGGGCCCTTGAGCTGCTGTGGCCCCGGCCCAGGTCCGGGCCCGGAGCCCAGGGCGGCGGGCAGCGGGCTGGGGCTCAGGCGCGGACTGGCCAGGCTGGGCGCGGGCGGCGGCGGCAGCGACGCGGTGCTGTCGGGCGTGGGGCTGCACGTGGACTCCTTGGAGTCGTCGTCCTCGGACGAGCAGCGCGTCTCACCCTTTTTGGCGCCCGCCGCGCCCGCCGCGCCCTTGGCGCTGGCCGCACGCTCCTGCTTGCGGAACTTGGCCCGGCGGTTCTGGAACCAGACCTGTGGGCACAGGGACCGGTCAGCCCCGGGGCCGCCAGGCGCGAGTGAGACCTCCGTCCGGAAGGGGCCAGGTCACGATTACTACCAGCCAGCCTTCCGAGTCTTGGCCCCTCGGCCCTCCGCCACTGCTCGTCGCCCTCTCGCCTCACTCCCCTGCTCAACTGGTCCCTTCCCCCAGTCCTCAGCGTCTTCCTCTTGGGATCTGCCCACCCGCGGACCCCGCTGCCTCCCGTTGTTCTCTGTCTCTTGGACCGGACTCGGTCTCCGCTCTCCTCGTTTCCCAAAGCCCTTGCCCCAGTTCCTCCCTACAAGAAGCCCAGGGCTGTGGAAAGCGGGTTAGGGCACTAGGGAAACCTTTTGTTCAGGGTCTTCAGTAAATGCGCTCCAGCGGAACATCTGTACTCAAATTTGTAAGATCGACAAAAGTCCGTTCCGACCCAGCTCCTGCGCCTACCCTGAACCCCGGGCGTTCCAGGCTAGAGGTTTCACAGCTGCAGAGCTGAAGAGGGGGCCTGGAGGCGTTGACAGGCTTTTGCCCTGTTAGGCCTCGTTTGGCTCCGAGGCCACCTGGAGTTGACCCTCTACCCACTCGTCCTCCATCCTGGCTTCCCAAGCATCACTCTGCCGTGCTCAGCCCTAGCCGGGAGACTGAGGGGAAACCGTGACGCTGAATAGCTCCGTTCTTCCGAAGGCCTCAGGCCCCATCTGCCCACCGCCTGCCTTCCGGGGCTGCCGGTCCTCTCCTGCCCTGTCACCGCTAGCCTGAGCCCTGGCCCCTGGCCCTAGCTCTCTGCCAGCAGGCTGCACCTCCTTCCCCCGGCTGCCCGTGTGGTCCCTCTGTCCCGCGGACCTCCAGGTGTCAGACACTTAACTTCCCGCCCCGCTCAGTGCGGACGCTCCCCGCACACATCCGCGAAAACACACCTGCACGCGAGCCTCCGTGAGGTCGATCTTGAGGGCCAGCTCCTCGCGCGTGTAAATGTCGGGGTAGTGAGTCTCGGCGAAGACGCGTTCCAGCTCCTTCAGCTGCGCGCTGGTGAACGTGGTACGGATGCGCCGCTGCTTGCGCTTCTCGTGCAGGCCCGACGGCTCCGGGAAGAACTTGTAGGGCACTACAGATGTGTGCGCGAGGGGGGAATCAACGAGGGTGGGGACATGAGGGGCCGAACCCGGCCCGCTGTGTTCTGCCCCTGAGGGATCGCCTACGGTTCTCTGCCCCTGATCCGGCCCCTGGGCTTGGCCCTCTCAATCTCGGATCGCTTCCCTATCGTTGGATGGAACCGGCAGGGATGAAGGTGAACAGGGTGCGGGGAGACCTGGGATCCAAAAGCTGCAGCGAGGGAACCAAAATCTGATCCTCTGGTCGAGACTCTTAGCTGCCGTTGCCCTCCGCAGTGCTCCTTCCACCTCCCACCAGTCTACCCACCCCTGCGACCCTCAGTGTGTCTCTCCCTCAGTCGACCTGACTTCCAATCCTGTTCTAGCCTTCCTAACCTGGGCTGTCTGTGAGGTCTCACCAACATCCTGTCTCTCCAATAACCAGTCTGCAGCTGGTGACTGAGACTCTCCTGCTTAGGTCTACTTTCAGCCCTGCCATGGACTCTCTGACATTTAAAAATTTGGCCATCTTCACCCTGCATCCTTCTTCTCCCCAGGCTTCATTTCCTCAGCCCCATTTCACATCCTGTTCTTCTTCAGGTGTCCCCCTCTCCTCTTTCTCATCTCTCTCCATCCTTACTGATGTGCAACTTTCCCCTTCTGGACCATTCTTCTCTTTGTGCCCATAGTGAAGGGTTATTTCTCCCTTCCCAGCTTCCTCCATCTTCTCTTTGCCCTTTTTCTTCCTCCCAGGCACCTCTGTCTACCAACTCCAAAAACTAGCCCCAACCCTACCCCTCACTCTTTCTGTCCAGTCTCCCATCTACCCCTTCCCCTTCCCATTGCTCCACAGACTGCATTTCTGACACTACCTCCCCATTCTTGTCTCCAGCCCCTGTTAGGTCTCCCCATTCTCCAGAGATCTCCATTATCCTTATCTTTATCATATCTCCCTAGTTCTCTATCTCCCCTAATCCCGTCTCCAACACCCCATGCCTATCCCCATCTTCCTCACTCTGTCTTCAGTCTTACCTGGTCCCCATCTCCCATAATTCCTGTCCACATCATCTGGTATTTGTTTCATCTCCTCAGCCCTGGGTCCTCATTTCTCCCGGGGACCCCGATCTTTCCATCTCTGCTCAGTCTTTGTGTATCTGTCCCCATCTCCCTCATCTCAGACTTCGATCTTTCTGGGGCCCATCTCCCCGTTTTCTGTTTCTATCTCCACAGTCCCCATGTGCATATGACCCAGAGTACCCAATCTCCCTATCCCTGTTCCAGTTTCTGACTCCATCTCCCTGGTTCTCATTTCTCCAAGCTCAGGTCTCTCACTATCCCTCCCCATCACACAGGTGCTAATCTTCTATTTCGGTCCTGTGGTCCCAGGAAGGAAGGAAATAAGGAGATTGGGTGGGGCAGCTTGGACTCTAACTGGAGAGATGAGGGTGGCTAAGAGCCTTCAGGAAGTCGAAGGTTCAGTTAGAGACTTGGATGAAGGGGCTTGGGCATCTCATGGAGCTGCTTCTGGGTTCTGCAGGACTCTAGCTGGGAAAATCTCCAGGGAAATGGGGAAATGAAAGTGGCTTAATGACCTGAGCATCCTTTTCTTCTGGCCACAGAATGGGTTTCAGTGGTGCAAGAGGATTTGGGCACAGGTAGGATGGGTTCGAAACCAGGCAGCAGGGGCTTGATGGTACTGGAGCTCTAGGAAGGCTGCCAGCTGGGCAGCTCATCTGCTGCCGGGGCCCATGCTGGGGCCGCGCATGAAGTGGGGTGGTGATGATAAGGATGGGCGGTCTGGTTGGCCTAAGCCGGGAGCAATCTTCCAAGGATAGAGGGTATGGAGAGGTTTGGTGGTTAATCGTTGCATGTGGGCAGGGGCGGGCCTGGTGAAGAGTCTGGGGCTAGACCGGGGATCTATTTATTTCCTTGGCATGAAGAGCACAGGATAGGGATACAGCAGCGAGAAAGAGGAACAGGAAGGATGAGAGGGTGGGGCTCAACTCTGCCTAGGGAACCTCGTCTTACTCGGGAGGCTGTAGGTCCCGCGGGAAGTTGGAGGATCTGGCTAGGACAGAGATTGTGGCGGCTGTGGGGGACCGTCGCAACCACTTGCCGAGTGGGCAGGGGCTGGGGGTGCTGTAGGATTTGCAGGGAGGGTTGGACCGGGGCTGGGCTCACCTGCCGAGTAGGGCGCAGGCTGATGGTCCCGTAGAGCGCCAAGCGCGCAGTTGGAGGAGCCGAGCGCGGGGCAGGGAGGCCCGGCCGCGGGAAAGGCGGGTCGCAGGGGACTGTACTGGAAGCCGCCGGGCTGGCTGCAGGCGCCGAAGTCGCCGTAGGCGGACGCCTCCATGGCCGCCACGCACGAGTCGTACGAATTGAGGTAGGAGTAGTCCATCGGCCCGGGGGGCGGGGGCGGGGGCCGGGCCTGGCCGGGTCGGAGTCTGGGTCCCAGGCCGGGTTGGGGTCAAGATGGGGTTTGGAGCGCCAGGCGCTGAGGACCCGAGGCCAGTTCTGAGCGCCAGCGAGACCGCCCGCCCCGTCGCGGCCGCGCTCCGCTTTGGTGCAACGCAAGTGCAGCCCAGCCCGGCCCGCGCGCCTTTTAACGCGCAGGACCCCGCGGAGGGGGCGGGGCGGGGCGCGCTCGTCGGGGCGGGGCCTGGACGGCCAAGACCCCGCCCCCAGTCTCCCCGACCCCCCACCCAAAGGGTCGCCGCCGCCTTCTTAGGGCTCGGGAGATGCAGGGCAGGCTGCTCGGGGTCCCATCCCTAGAGTCCCCCTCCCGCCCCAGTCCGGCCCAGACCTTCAGTCTACGCATCGTGCCAGGCCGTAGGGTCCCGACCCCTCTCCCTGGCCTCCCCACCTGCGGCCCCGCAGAAGGGAGGGGAAACAGGCCTGGCGGCGCTCGTGTGAAGAAGTTAATTCAATTCGTCCAGTTAACCGAGTTATTCTGATTCAGTCCCTCGGCCCCGCCCCCATCGAGGTCCTATCCCGGAGGGGACCACAGAGGCGGCTCAGGAGGGCGAATGGCGACAAGAGCGAGAAAGAGATGGGACCTGGGATGGGGACAGAGGATGTGGATGAAGAGAGGAGACAGAGTCGGAGACAGGGAGAGAAAGGGACAGAAACAGTGATGGAGAAAGACGGAGAAAGGAATAAGAGATAAGGGTTCACAGATAGAGACGAGGATGAGACATGGAGGGGAGAGCTAGATTGGGGGGCGGGGGAAGCAAAAGGGAGACAGGAACAGAGGTGGCTACCAAGGTGAAACCTGTGCAAGAGGAAGGCGAGGGTGGAGGTGGGGACAAGGCAGAGAGACGGAGCAGGCAGAGATAACAGAGAGACAGAAGGGGGATGGAGAAAGCGAGTGAAGCAGGCGTGGAGACAGAAGCCACACGGACGAGACACGGTTGGAAACAAGGATTGCAATGGAGATCAAGAGATGAGACAAAACAGGGCCGTGATAGTGAGACAGACACACAGAGAGTGAGTCTTAGTGAGACAAGGCCAGGGACAGACACAGCAGAGGAACAGAAGCTAAGGGGCGGAGAGAAAGCCTTTGGAGAGCTGAGACCCACCAGCTGGAGCGCCTGGTGGGCAGAAGGATTGCTTGAAGGCTCCACCTGAAGCTACTGAGGGGGAGGGCTGCCTCTATCTTGACTTGTCCTGAAGGCCACAAGCCCTACCCTGCACCCTCAAGGCCCAGCCTGCCTCTCCCCTCCCCCAGGTCCCCTAGCTCAGTCCCCCCCCCCCCATAGCTGCGGGTGTGAATCTCTGGTTCCCAGCACCCTGGGCACAGAGTATGTGTGTATGTGTGTCTCTGTGTGTGTGTTGAAGGTCAAGACGGGGCAGTAACCAAGCGACCCCTTCACTCTCAGCTTCTACCCCCTCCTCCAGAGGCCTTTTTCTTTTTCAGGAAAACCACCTAGACTCAGTCTGGATCTGGCCACAGCGTGCTCTGCAGACTTAGCCACTGGCTTCCACACTGTGGGGCTACAGGATACAGAATCCTTTTCAGAACAGAACAGAGAACTCTTCAACTCCTGCAGCTCACCTGAGGAGGACCTAGAAGCTTCCTCACCTGACCCGTAGCCTCCTGCACCCAGTGTTGGCAGATCCTGCTGATGAAGAAGTAGAGACCCAGCAAGAAGGCAAGGAAGTGGCAGCCCCTCGGTACCAGCCAGAGTCCTAGGGGAATGAGAGAAGGGCTCCCTAGTTTCCTCCCCCTTAGCTTAGTTACACAGTGGGGAGCATGCCCACCCTCAGGTCATCCACTTCCCCCAGCCACTCATTCTTTGTTTCTATACCCCATTTCTGTAACTACTGCTTGTAGGTGGCTTGAGGTATTTTCTCTAATTACTTTTTAGGAGGGCTAAACTAAAACTGACTCAGAATGTTCTCTCCACCCTTGGGGGAGGTACATCTTGACCCAGGGAACCAAAGGATCTCAGAATCAGGAAATCAGATGGTGCCACTGCTCTCTTCCTTAGAACTCCTGTGGCTCTCCACTGTCCTCAGGATCAAATCCAAGTTCTCACTCTGGCCTACAAGGTCCTCCATGCCAGTTCTCCAGCCTGCTTCCCCCTCACCGTGGGTTTCTTTGCAGCTCTCACACATTGATCTTTTAGCTCAGCGTTGTTGTCTTTGGTTGAAATGTTCATTCCAGTCTCCTCTCCACCACATTCACCTCCCCCTCCCTTACCCTAACCATAAAACAAAAAACGCCAAAACCTGGGAGACACTTGTTTGTCATTAGGTCTCAACGTAGATGTCACTGCTTCCTGGAAGCCTTCCCTGGTACCCCTAGACTGGTGTTGGGTGTCCCATAGTACCTCCTTCTCTTGGTTACTCACCTTGAAGTATTTGCAGTAAAGTGCAAGGTGTAGGGCAGAACTGTGTCCTCATGTTGATCACTGTCTCTGGAGCCCTCCCTCCCACAGTGGCTAAAGCATCACAGCGCTATCAGAGGTCTTCCCATATCTGTTTGCTGAATATTCATGAAGGCGAGGCTGAACTCTGTGTTGGGGAATCCTGCCTTGTGTCCAGGGAAGGAATCCCATCTTGGACTCCCACTCCCCACTCTTTGAAAAGGGATCACCCTCCCTTCTTCATCCCCTCATTCCCCAAGGACAGGAAACTCCCTCCCTCTGGGCCAGCCTTCTGCCTGGGAGAAAGTCCTCTCTCTTCTGAGAATTTTCAAGGTGCCATATCCCTTTCACTAGGACAAAGTGGAAGCAAAGGGGCAACTGAGGCTTGTGTGCAGGGATCAGCAGGGACGCGAGGCCCTGGTTCCATCTGTCTCCATTTCCATGATCCATCCCTGTCATGTCTACACTTTGGTCATGGAGCCATTAAGTTCCTTTTTCCCTCTAAAGTGATTTAAGTTGGGCTTCTGACACAGCCAAGAGCTCTGACCAATATAATCTTTAAATGCTTGACACCTTTACAGGGAATCAAACAAATGGCTGTGGTGAGTGGAAGTTTTGTGGTAACGTGCCTGTTGCAGGCTCAGCTGGGCAGAAGCTGCCCTTCTCCTGACTCAGGACTGTGGAGCTGGAGTTTCCTCTCTCTGCAAGGAGCCGTTTGTGCTGAGACTGGCCCTGACACTGAGGTGAAGCCCAGGAAAACGCTTTGAACCCTATCTGTTGTTGGGTTCAGGTGTTTCAGATGATGTAGGTGGGGCGACTTTGGAGGCCAGGCTGCGTGTGTGTGAGATATGGGGACATCCACAAGGGCTTCCTGAGAACTCAGCATAAAAGGAGACAGGTAGAAGGGCTGGGCTCTGCAAGGGCCTCGAAACAGAGAGGCCAGTGGTTGTCCTCTGATGTGGATGCTCATTCTAACTGAGTCCGTCCCCCCCCAGATGCGTGCACTCTTGGGGAAATAAAAATGGTCTGACATGAAACATAGTTCCAGCACCCCCCCCAAAGCCTGCTTGCTGAGCTTGTCTTCACTTCCATAACTGATGACGGATTCTGAAGCCTGATCGCTGGGTTCCAGTGCTGGCGCTGCTGCTTTCAAGCTGGATAACAGGGTGAGTTACTCAGCCTCTCTGTGCCTTACCTTTCTCATCTATAACCTGGTTTACTTTAATGATTAAGTGAATTAAAATATCTGAGGTGTTTGAATAGTGCCTGGCACACAGTAAACATTAGATACATTAGCCACTGCCGCCACCACCACCCCTTCTCTCTCTCACCAAGGGACTGAGGCCCATGACTGATAGACCCAGACCACACTCTGGTTGAGCTCCTCTGATCTGTTACACCTGATACCTAGACATGCAATCCAGACATGGGCCCTGTCTTTGCACCACCGCATCACCTCTACCTTTGAGATTTCAGAAGACACCAGGGTGCTGCAGAGGTAGCCGGGATTCCTTAATTTTTTGCCGGTGAGGAAACTGATGCCTAGCGAGGGGTCCTGGAGGAAAAGTGAAAACAGGGGGAGTGTGTTGTGATGGGGGATTCCTACCACAGAGAGAGCTGCATGCAAAAAGGAACCTGACAAAAGGGTGCAGTGGGGACTGTCTTCTCTACTGCTCTGGTCCCAGCTCTGTGAGCGTGGACAGTGGAATTACCTTGAGGGCAGAGGAGAAAGGACCCATGCCCTGGAGAACTCTTGCTGCCTGTGGTCATTTGGAGAACTCCCAGGCTACTCCTGCAAGCGAACACAGATCTTGACTTTCCATCAGAACTCGGAGCAAGGCTCTGCGGGGCTCAAGTGTGGGCAGCAGGCTGATTCACACCACTGTCAGTCCTGCTCTCCTCTAGGGGGAGAGCACAGAGCGCTGGCTCCTCCTACCTTAGACATGCAGCTGCTCGCCCTCTGAAGCAATGCCTCTGTCATTGCTGAACAGCTGTGACTAGGAGCCAAGCTTGATCAGACATCCACGCCTACCTTCTCGTACCGGATGGAGCTTATCTGTTAGTGAAAAGTAACACATTTTTGGTCCTGTTTAAGACCTTAGAACTCCTTTCACTTGCATTTGTCAATATCAACTCCATCAATAACCTTCTTCCAAATCACTATTCTCTCCTGCTGTAAATTCTGGTCCAGGGAAGGTTGGAGGCAGACATATTAACTGTATATTCCCAATCTGTCTATCAGGACCTGACCTATGGTCTTGAGAATTCCATGGCACTTTAGGACTTTAGGACTTGGCACTTTAACAGCAATGGCCTGGGCTCCACCCCTGGTCGGGGAATTAAGATCCCACAAACCAAGCAACATGGCCAAAAAAAAAAAAAAAAAAAAAACCAAACAAAACTGTAGTTTCTTGTTCATCTCTCTGTAATGGGGACAACCCTTCCCTTATTGACTATTTTTTTTTTTCTCACTAGTACCATAGGCTACCCAGTCTTCTATTAATTTCCATTTTTATTTGTAACTTCTAGCATTAGGCCTTTCCAGGGATCCTAAACATCTGAAATGTTTAGCCTTCAGAGATCTCTGAAGAACGAGAAAAGATCTTAACTCAGTTCTACAAATATTTCTCAAGTATCTGATCTATGATGGAAACAGGGGGCACTAGACACATGGGGATAAGTTAATCCTGGATGCTTTGTTTTTTTTCAGACAGACTTAAAAAAATTCTTTTTAATTTATTTGGTTGTGCCATGCAGTATGCAGGACCTTAGTTCCATGACCAGGGATCAAATTTGCGCCCCCTGCAGTGGAAGCGAGTCTTAACTACTGAACCATTGGGGAATCCCCTTAGATGCTTTCTTTAGGGATCTTCCGACTTGGTGAGCACAAAGGCACTTATTTATGGGGAGGTTCTCCTTTAAATGTCTTAGTTGTCTGGGCAAGAAAATGACACATAGAGGCTGAGCTGAGTTGGTTCTTTTAAAAAAAAAAAATGGGAAAGGGAAATAAAAGGGTTTGATCTTATCAAACCTGCCATACCTTGCTAAGCTTATTCAAACTTGCATGTGGGAGGGGACTGCCTGAGGGTTGCCATAGTGGTTATCTGTGGTGTGGTCAGCCCAGCACAGCTCTTCTCTTGGGAACTGTCTCCTCTATCCACGTGGCTACCAGGGAACTGTTGTTCTTACATAATCCTACCCTCAGCCATAACTGGTCCCAGGTGTGGGTACCTGTTTGAAGATGGGTAAAGAAATCCCTTTCTCATCATTTTTTCCTATTTGAATTGAGAAACAGTCGTTCTTTTTTTAAAAAAAATCTTTTTTTCCCTTTATTTATTTTTGGTTGCACTGGGTCTTCGTTGCTGCACGAGGGTTTTTCTCTATCTGTGGTGAGCAGGGGCTGCTCTCTAGTTGTGGTGCACGGGCTGCTCATTGTAGTGGCTTCTCTTGTGGAGCACAGGTTCTTGGCACTCAGGCTTCAGTATCTGCCGCATGTGGGCTCAGTAGTTGTGGCTCACAGGCTCTAGAGCAAGGGCTCAGGAGTTGTGGCACGTGCGCTTAGTTACTCCGTGGCATGTGGAATCTTTCCAGACCACAGATTGAACTCGTGTCCCCTGTGCTGGCAGGTGGATTCCTATTCACTGTGCCACCAGGAAGTCCTAAGTCATTCTCTTTTGAATGATGAAAGCTAGAGATATAAAGCTCAGGAAATGTTTGCAGCCATGTTCCCCCATGAAGAGAAGGAAGATGGTTGCAGTGAAGAAAGAATAAATAAAAAGTTTAGACAAAAACTATAGAGACTCATGTTAGAATTTAAGAGCCTAGTTCCAGTTATTCTGGAGACATCCTTACGTTTTTTTTTGCAAATTAGTTGTTCAGCCCTTTATTGAATTTTATTATCCAATACAGTCTTCTTTATGTTTAATCTATTTCAAGTTGGATTTCTGTCACTTCCAAACAAAGAGATTCAAATAAAAAAATTGATATAAGGTAGGCAGTGAGGCCAACGGTAGACCCTAAGAACTGGAACTAGCCTTGTTGATACAGAGTGGGATGCAGTGAGAAATCCCTCCACTTTGAGCCTGGAAATGAGATGTCCTTGTTAGGTATTAATGAAGTAACTGGGAAAGCTACTGCGTGTTTTCTCTTAGAACTTAACGTCAACTTTCCCCATTGCCCTGTGGTTGCAACTTCAGAGGATTAAATTTAAAAAATGGTATTTGGCAACCCTGAGAAGGTGCTTTAAGAGGACAAGTGGGTCTTCCCTGGTGGCTCAGTGGTAAACAATCCACCTGCCAGTTTGGGAGACATGGGTTCGGTCGACAAGGGTTCGGTCTTTGATTTGGAAAGATCCCACATGCCTCGGAGCAAGTAAGCCTGTGAGGCACAACTGTTGAGCCTGTGCTCTGGTGCCCATGCTCCACAACAAGAGAAGCCATTGCAGTGAGAAGCCTCTGTGCTGCAATGCAGATTAGCCCTCACTCACTGCAACTAGAAAGTCCGAGCAGCAACAAAGACCCAGCAGAGCCAAAAATAAATACATGAAATTATTTAAAGAGAGAGAGCGAATACAGCAGGATTATTCTAACTCATAAGGAAGCCTCTGCGTGGCCAGCAGTCTGAGGCTGCCACAGCAGTATAGTCACGTGACCTGCACATTGGCCATACTCAAGTTTTCTGCCACACTCTAGAGTGAATGCATTTGATTAGGAAACAGTGACTGACAGAAATGGGAATATCTGGGAAGATGTAGAGGAATTGGGCTTCCTAGGTGGGGCTAGTGGTAAAGAACCCACCTGCCAGTGGAGGAGACATAAGAGATGTGGGTTTGATCCCTGGATCAGGAATATCCTCTGATGAAGGACATGGCAACCCACTCCAGTATTCTTGCCTGGAAAATCCTATGAACAGAGGAGCCTGGTGGGCTACAGTTCATGGGGTTTCAGAATTGAACACAACTGAAGTGACTTAGTACACAGAGGAAGTAGAGAAGTGTGATTCTCTCAGTTCTTCTAGACACCCTGATCTGACATTAGGAAAGACTTGGCTTTTTTCTTTTTTCCCACATCAGCATCTGAAACCACTTTCTAAGTTAGGGGAATTTCCCACCTAATAGATTCCAGATACTTACTCTTTGAACTTCCTTTGAAAACAAGATTGCATAGATAACCAATGGGAACTCAAACAGGGGCTCTATAACAACCTAGAGGGATGGGATGGGGAGGGAGATAGAAGTGAAGTTCAAGAGGAGGGGACATATGTATACCTATGGCTGATTCATGTTGATGTGTGACAGAAACCAACACAATTCTATAAAGCAATTATCCTTCAATTGAAAATAAATAAATAAAAACCAGGTTGCAGATGCTTGACCTGTTCTCAGCCAGTCTTGTACATTGATCATAGACTTAGCTAAGGAGTCTGTAGCTAAGGAACTGAGGACTCAGCGACCATAAGAATCCTCTCCAGGGGAATTGGGGTTACAGCAAGATCTAATTCTAGGTGCAGTAGGGCCATTGCTGGTGTGCCTGCTCAGTGGGCATGAGGGGCTCATATTCCTCCTTCCTTTCTGTTTCCTAGAGTGTGATTTCTAACCTCAAATGTTCTAAGACAGCTGCTGGAGTTCCAGTCATCGCACCCACTTTCCAGGCAGCAAGAATGAGGAAGAAGGGACTTTCCTGGTGGTACCGTGGTAAAAAATTCACCTGTTTCATCGCAGGGGACGTGGGTTTGATTCCTGGTCCGGGAAGAGTTCGCATGCCATGGAGCAACTAAGCCAGTGTGCCACAGCTACTGGAGCTTGCCTGCCTAGAGCCCACGCACGGCAACGAAGAGTAGCCCCCACCTGCAGCAACTAGAGAATGCCCACTAAACAGCAAAGAGCAGCACAACCAAAAATTCATTCATTGATAAAGAAGAACAGACCAAACAAAAAAACTGCAAGAGCACTCTGCCAGCCACAGAAATACCAGACATCCCCCTGCCCAGGATTATGAGTGGCTGCTGTTCTTTAAAAAAGTAAAAGAAAAAAGGAAAACAAAAAGTACATCTCTCAGTGAGATATCTCCCTGTAAGGAATCTTCCAGAAGTTCCATGAAAAACTTCTGCTTCTTTTCTGCCTGACCTCAGCCATATGGTCACATCATACTTACTGAGAATTTAGGAAAGGCATAATTTTAGCTATGTACATTGGTATTACAAATAAAATAGAGTCTCTATTGCTGAGAAGTAAGGATAGAATGGATAGAAGGCAACTGTATTAGTTATCCATTACTGTGTAACAAATTACCCCAAGCTTATTAGCTTAAAACAACACACACTTATTAAGTCACAGTTCCTGTGGGTCAGGAATCTGGGCATGGCTTACCTGAGTCTTTAGCTTCAGAGCCACTTTCAAAGCTGCAATCTAGGTGCCAGATTCGCAGTTTCAAATGAAGGTTTGACTAAGGGATGATTTCTCCCAGGCTCACTCACATGGTTGTCACCAGGACCCATTTCCTCCAGGGATGTTGGTCTGAAGGGCTGAGTCCTTACTCATGCTGGCCAGATGTTGGCCAGAGGTTGCCCTTGTTTCCTTGCCATATGGGCCTCTCCATCGGGCAAATATGTAAGAAGAGTCAGAGAAATGCCAGCAAGACTGAAGTCAGCCTTTTATAACCTATCCTTGGAAATGACACACTGTCACTTTGACCATTTCTCTCCCTAAGAAGCAAGTTACTGCTCACACGTGAGGAGTGGGGATTACCCAAGGGCCTGAGCAGCAGGAGGCAGGGATCTCGGGGAGTCATGTCCGAGGCCGTCTGCCACAGCAGGCAGCTAGTGATCTCTGTCACAACCCCAACTTAGCGCTGAAGATAGCCAGAGACTATAGCACCCTCTCCATGTCTAATGGGATCACCTGACTTGTTTGAAGATTATATGGACTTCCCTGTGGGGAATTATGTGTAAGAGGAAGCCAAGTCTCCTCATGCCCCATCCCACTGATTTAATTGTCTCCACACTCATATCAGAATCGGATCCGACATGCATCAGAGTAACGTATGAGGTCAAATTCAAATTTAGTGGGAAGAAGTCCTCCCACTAAAAGAATTGAAAGATTTTTCAAATGTATATCAATAAAATCAGGCAAATATATGTGAGAATGCATTCTGAGAGTGCAGGACTAAGGGTGAGGAACCTAATTTAAAATTGGGCTGAACTGGCCAATATGAGTGTACTTTGCGGAGGGCCTGGATTCTGTGTGCTGATCATAACAGCTGGGAGCTCTAACTGCCTTTTTCCTTTTTTTAAAGATGAGGTTATCTTTTCTTAGAGTCTAACATATTATTATATCACCTATCCATTCTCTGTCCATCTGTCAATCTGTTGCATTTTTCTGATACATTCACAGTAAGTTGCGGACATTCATACTTTTGGCCCCTAACACTTCAGCATGCGTGTCATTGAGTAGAGAAAATACTATTATTTTCTCTGGTAAAATTTTCATACAGTGAAATGCATAAAGCTAAGTGTACCATTTAATGAGTTTGACATACACATCCATCTGTGGAGCCCAGTCCCTTATCATCACCCCGGAAAACTCCTTCATGCCTCTTTCCAATCAACCCCAAGCCCACTCCCTCAGAGGCAGCCACTCTTCTGATTCTTTCCCATTAGAGATTAATGTTGCCTGTTCGTGAATTCCTCTGAGTACTCTTTGTGTAAATCTTCTTCTACTCAGCATAGGATTTTTGAGATTCATCCATGTTGTGTGTATCGATAATTCACTGAATGACTTCCTGTGTAAGAAGAATTCCAAGATGTCTCCCAAGATTCCTGTCTCCTGGTACAATCTCAAGTATTGTGAAGATGATGGGATAGCACCTCCATGATTAGGTTGTCATAGAGCACATTTGACTTTTTATTTTTTACATTTGACTTTTAAAAAAAAGCTATTTATTTACTTTTTTTTTACTGCACTTGGTCTGTTGCTTTGTGTGGGCTTTTCTCTAGTTGCAGTGAGCAGGGGCTCCTCTCTAGTCACGGTGAGTGGGCTTCTCATTGTGGTGGCCTCTCTTATTGAAGAGCATGGGTTCTAGAGAGCCATGGGTTCAGTAGTTGGGGTGTGCAGGCTTAGTTGCCCCACAGCATGTGGAATGTTACTGGACCAGGGGTCGACCCCGTGTCCCCTGCGTTGGTAGGCAGATTCTTTACCACTGGACCACCAGGGATGTCCTAGTTTTCTTTTTTAAAAAAGTATTTACATTTTGTTGTTTGGCTGTGTCCAGTCCCAGTTGTGGCACGTGGGGCAGAGCATGCAGCCCCACTGGATACAGTACTTGTGCTTAGTTGTTTCACAGCATGTGGGATCTTAGTTCCCAGACCAGGGATCCAACCCACACCGCCTGCATTGCCCAGTGGATTCTTAACTACTGGGCCACCAGAGAAATCTCAGCACATTTGACTTGTAAAAGGGGGATTATATGGGTGGATCTGACCTAATGACATGAACCTTTTACACTTGGGTCCAGAAGTCTTAAACAGTGAAGTCAGAGAGATTTGAAGCATGAGAGACTCTTAACAGGAGGAAGATTCTTCATTGATGGATGGAGGGACCATATAGCAAAGAATGTGAGTGATGTCTAGGGCTGAGAGTCATTTCCAGCTGACAGCCAGTAAGAAAACAGGACCTCAGTCCTTCAGTCACATGGATCTGAATTCAGTAAGAACCTGAATAATCTTGAGAGTGGATTCTTCCTCAGAGCCCCCCGAAAGAAATGCAACTCAGCTGACACCCTGAGATCCAAAGCTGATGATAGTCCAGCCACATTCTGGCAGATGAGAACTGTGCCAGACTTTGAAACACAGACTTGTGAGCTGAAATGAATGTTGTTTTGAGCTGCTAAGTGGTGGGGTTATTTGTTACACAGCAGCAGCCAGTTAATATAATACTGCATTGTGTTTAGCCATTCTCTTTTGATGGACATATAGGTTATTTCTAGTTTAGGACTATTATCAATCATGTTGCTATGAATATTTATGTACAGTTTTTTTTGTGGATCTATTTTTTCATTCTTCTTGAAATGGAAATGTTGAGTCATAGGGTAGATGTATATTTAGTTTTCTAAGAAACTGCCAGAGCTTTTCCTAAAGCAGTTGTGCCATTTTATACTCTTACTGTTAGTGCGTGAGAATCTTAGTTGCTCCACATACTCTTGAAATTCAGATAGTCTTAATCTTTTAAAAATGTTTTCCATCCTGGTGGATGTATAATGGATTTAATTGTGTGTTTTTTTTTTTAGTTGGTTGACTGACACCTGGATTCACTGATGAAGTTAAATGAAATTGAGAATCCTTTGATATAATGAAGAAGAAAGAATTCAAACACTTTGGGAGATGGGAATGTTGGTTTATAAGCCTCTCCTTCTAGGTTTATAAGTTATCTACCCCCAATTCCATCCCCTGGAGGGCCCAGATGACATTTTCTTCACCAAGGTATTGAGAAATACATTTATGAGAGAGTGATGGCATCTTTGGAAAGTGCTGTAGCAACTGGTTCTGCAGGCCTGTGATGCTCAAGGGAGATACTACATATAGGGCCAAAGAATATGGGCAGTTCACTACTATTCTGATTTGTAAAACCGAAAGTCCTGAGGAACTGGTGAACAGAGGGGCAGCTTAAGACAAGATGGAGAGTTACGATCTCTCACTCAGTTTCCAGGCCTGGATTAGTTCACAGCCTTAGAGTCCCTTGAATGAAGTGAAAGCAAGTATGCTTAGGCGAGATGTATAAATGTCTGTCTATATATTCCTGTAGATTTCCCTAGTGGGACCTGTAGTCATTTCTCAGGGCAAATTATGGGTTGAACTATGTCTCTTAAAAAGATATATCATGGGACTTTCCTGGTGGTCCGGTGGTAAAGAATCTGCCTTGCAATACAGGGGACTCGGGTTCAATTCCTGGTTGGGGAACTAAGAACACACATTCTGTGGAGGAACTAAGCCCACCTGTGTGCTGCAACTACTGAGCCTGTGCACCACGCTTGAAGAATCTGTGTGCTTCATCAGAACATCCCACTGGACTCAAGGATGATCCTGCCTGCCCTGTCTAAGATGTGACACAGCCAAATAAATACAAACTTAAAAAAATCAAAGACTGACAATTCAGTAAAAGATAGTTTTCCTTAAAAAAAAATACACACAAAAAGGTATGTTGAAGTCTTCACCCAGGTACCTTCAGAATAGGTGACTTTATTTGGAAATATGTTCTTTCCAGACATAATCAAGTTAAGATGAGGTTGCACAGAATTAGCGTGGACCCTAATTCAATGACTGATGTCCTTATGGGAAGAGGACATCTGTAGGACTAATGTCCTTATAGAGACACACAGAGAGGACACCATGTGAGGATGGAGGCAGAGGCTGGAGTGATGCAACTGCAAGCCCAGGGACCTCAAGGACTGCTGGTGACCTCTGGAAGCTAGGAGAGAGGCATGGAACAGGCACCCCTCAGCGCCTCGGAAGGAACCAGCCCTGCCGACACTTTGACTTTGGACTTCTGTTCTCCAGAACTGTGGGAGAATAAATTTCTGTTGTTTAAAGTCATTCAGCTTGCGTTACTTTGTTAGGGCAGCCTTAGGAAATGAATAGAAAAACTGTGACACTGGGATCGTTGACACTGGCTGTAATGCTAATTGGGACTGTAGTTGGCACCCTGGCCTGCCATTCAGAGTGGGGACAGTGGTAAATTGACTTGATTCTCATTTACTTCACCATCTGTTCTGTCTGTAAACCCCTTTAACCCCATGATTTCTCTAGTTCCAGAGTGCATAGACTAGAGACAGCAGTTGGTAGAATATGTCTCTCTAGTCCAGGAAATATGCCTTTTTTTTTTTTTGAAATATGGCTATTATGGTTGAAAGGGCTGATGGGCTTCCCTGATGGTCCAGTGGTAAAGAATTTGCCTTGCAGTGCAGGAGATGTGAACTCCATTCCTCATCAGAGATCTAAGATCTTACATGCCATGCAGCAACTAAGCCTACACACTGAACTTACTAAACCCTCACACCGCAACTAAAGAGTCCTTATACTATCACAAAAATTCCATGTGCCACAACAAAGACCTTAGGCAGCCAAATGAATAAATATTAAAAAGAAAGGGCTTCCTATCAAAATGATAAACAAAAAGTAATGATGCATTGTTGGGGGAAATGTAAGACTTGGTAACCATCCAAGACCTGAAAATTCATAGGTGGTGATTCCTGTTACTTACCTACTTCCTACTTAACTTACCCGACAGTGGATTATTGAAATGTTAAGACAGGTGATGACTCCAATTGTACTGCTGTCCCAGGTATGATTTTTTTTACTAGAGCAAAGAGCCTAGCAGTAGCGCCTCTGCCACCTGTAAACAAGTTGTTAATTTATAAATTTTTTTCTCTATTTCAATAAGCTAAGAAGGCCAAGAGTAGTTTCAACCTGGCAAGGGCAGAAGTACATCTTCACCATTGTGCTTCAGGACCACCTTAACTCTGCCTCTGGGCCACAGTTCAGTCCACAGAGACTTTGATTACCTTAGCATGCCATGAGACATTACACCAGTCCACTATGATGATGATAAAATGCAGACAAAATCTAAGCAGCAGGAAGTATTAGGTATCCTGCATGTCTTAGTGAGTTGGTGTGCCGGCGTTTGGGATTTTAGTCACTCTGGTACATGTGTAGTGGTAACTCACGGTTTTATTTTGCAATTCTCTAGTAACACGATATTGAGCATTTTTTCATGTGTTTGATATTTGATACATCATCTTTGGTGAGCTATTTGATCAGACCTTTTGCCTATTTTAAAATGAGGCTTTTAAAAATTTATTATTAAGGGTTCTTTGCATATTTTAAATACTAGTCAGATATGTGTTTTGCAAATATTTTTTCCCAGGCTGTGGCTTGTTCTTCCATTCTTTTGCAGAGCATAAGTTTCTAATTTTAATGAAATCCAACTTCCTTTTTTCTTTCATGGATTGTGCTTTTGGTGTTATATCCAAAAAGTCATTTGAGAGCTCCCTGGTGGCTCAGTGGTAAGGACTCAGCACTTTCACTCTGGGGCCCAGGTTCAATCCCTGGTTGGAGAGCTAAGATCCTGAAAGTGGTACAGAATGGCCAGAATCAATCAAACAAACAAAAACAGTCATTGCCAAACTCAAGATCACCTTGGTTTTCTCCTATGTTATCTTCTATGAGTTACATAGTTTTGTATTTTACATTTAGGTCTGTGACTGACTTACATGTGTATTCTTAATAATTATTTTATAAAAAATGAAACAAAAAATTTTAACCAAATTAAAAGTACAGAATTAAAAACCAGTCAAGACACAATGACAAACATCTTCTCTTTCTCCCCACTTCTAGTCTCAGAACCCAGAACCCACTCTCTAAATCATTTTAGGTGTATCTTTTGGTATTGATCTCCATACATTTAGATAAATAACAATTTTAGCTAACATTTACAATGGGTCAGGCTGGATCCTAAGTGCTTCGCATGCACTGTCTAATCCTTATAATCACCTTATATGGTAGGCAATATTTCTATTCCTATTTTAGAGATGAGAAAAATTGAGTCACAGAGGGATTCAGTAATTACATAAAGTCACATGGTTAGCAAATGTCAGAGCTGGGATTTAATCCCAGACAGTGTGTTCTTCCAGTATAATGTTTACTCTGTGGTGTCTTGATTGACTGATTTTAGACTACTGGCATCCTACTATGAATAATTACAACTCACACCACCCAAGGCCCCTGTGTGTCTCTAATATCTCAGTGTGCCATATTTCATGGAATCTGAGACACCACTGACTGTAAGTTACACCTTTATATACCACGATAAAGAAAAAGGATAACCAAAATAACCACAATGTTTTCTTACCCCTTAGAATTTTTATATTTATTGAAAGAGATCTTTAACATTTTAAATGTATAATTTATTATATACTTTGGTGCTTGCAAGCAATAAAAAGAAAAATATAAGCAAATAAATTGATTTGAGTATTTCTAACACTTCTTTATGTCAGAGTCCCATTTTTTGAATTATTTTTTTCTTTAAATATGTCAATTAAATTTAATTAATTTAACACAATATTATACTCTGAAACTTCAAGAGTATTGGTGATAAAGGATTTTTAAAGAGAGGATCTACAATCATCAGTAATTTTTTCCCAAACCATTGATATTTCATTCTGCAAGTTCTGATATTGTCGCTTTCTTGATTTTTCCAGAAAGTATAAATGAAAACTCGGACTTACATTCTTTCCTCAGATAATACTGACATGCTGTGTGGACTGAAATCTCCAGGGGTGGCAGCTACCCAGCCATGCCACTAGAAACAGCTATCATGTTTGCACATAGCAATAGCATCTTGTCACAACCATTCTCTGGCTGGTAGTCCTTTTGAAGGATTCTTGACTTCAGATTTTCAGATTCCAGTTTTTATAACATATGTGTCTTGAAGTACATGAAAAACTATAGTTGAAAAAAATGCATTTGCACACAAATTTTAGTTATGTCAACATTTGGTTGGACTTCTTGTCTGTCATGTATGCATAAAATCTGTAACATGATTAAATTAATTTCCTTGTATGAATTTTTTATTTTCCAAGAAGTAATAATTGCCTACTTAAAAAAAAGTATTTTATTTTTATTTATTTGGCTGTTCTGGGTGTTAGTTGCAGCATGTGGGACCTTCGATCTTCATTACAGTATGCAGGACCTTAGCTGCTGCATGTGAACTCTTAGTTGTGCATGTGGGATCTATAGGGATGGAACCTGGGCTCCCTGCCCTGAGAGTATAAAGTCTTAGCCACTGAACCATCAGGGAAGTCCCAATAATAACCTGTTTTTCATTTGCATAGCTTCCTAAGCCTCTATCACTATCACTCTCCTAAGAAACTGTAAAATTCTTGGAGATCCTCTTTTCCACACAGTCAGACATGTCAAGTCTTCTATCAGTCCCATTATTATTATTATTATTTTTTCCTGGAGAGATCTCTCCTGGAGCTTTCTGGGGCAGACTGGGTTACTGTTCCCAGTCCCTCACTTCCTTCCAGTTAAGAGAATTATACACCCCTGCTTTTACCATGTGACTTTGCAGTATCTTTCTCAAAGTAGGAGGAATATATTTTCCTGTCCCATTGATGTTGAGCTTGACCCTGTGACTTGCTTTAGCTCACAAATTTTAATAGATGTTCAATGTGCTTGTATAATCTGGCTTGCTTCTTGAGCTTCCGCAAACCACCATGAAAAGGACGTGGTTTGGATAGCTGTTGGTTCAAGGAGAACAAGAAAACATGGGGAGAAGATTTGAACCTAAACCTCAATCTAGAGGTAAGCCCACCTGAGCACAGCTGTATTGATTGAACCCTAGCCAACATGCAGAGCCAGGAACATGAAAAATATTGTTGTAAGTCCCTGAGGTTTAGAGGTTTTATTACACAGAAAAAGCTGACTAATATACCTTCTATCCTCCTGCATGAATCTGGACTAGCTGTTGTTCTATAGAGCTTTGTCCTGAGATATGCCTTTGTGTATCTATTGGGCCAGATCCCCCGTTTTTTGAATTCTGTGACTTTATCTTGATTTTTTTCCTTGTTTTAATGGAGCACTTCCTCAAGTAGCTTCCTGAGAATGGGTGCAAAGTAGGAATATTTTTTTGAGACCCATGCATATCTGAACACGTTTACTGTACCATTACATTTGATTAATAATTTGGCTAGGTTTGTATTTCTAAGTTGAAAATAATTTTCTCTGATAATTTCACCACTGTCTTTTAGCTTCCTATGTTGCATTTGAGGGATGTCAATATGGCTCCTTATTCTTTGCATGTAAATTTATTTTTCTTTTGGAATCTTTTAGAATCTTCATGTCCTGAGGGTTTTGATATTTCATGGTAATATGCCTGTGTAGGAATCTGTCTTCAACCATTGGTCATTTGGTGGGTCCTTTCAGCCTAAAAATTCATGTCCTGTAGTGATGGACAGTTTCTTGTGCTATTTATTTGATAATATTCTCTGCTTCATTTAATCCCTCCTTTCTTTTTAAAACTCCATTAGATGGATGTTGGGCATTCTTAATTGCTTTTTCTAACTTTATATGTCCTGTCACCTTTTCCATTTCTTTTTGTTTTACTTCTTGGGAGATTTTCTCAAGTTTATCTTCCAATTATTTTATGGATTAAAAAAATTAAAATTCCAGAAGTTATTATCTTCCGTTATTACTTTCAAAAGAAGATCTTGTTTTCATTTCATGGCTATACTCTCTTTTATCTCTCGAGATATCATAGATTGGGGGGGGTAGTTTTCCTGCTGTTTTCTATATTGTTTCTGCTTCACCTAGGGATCTGCCATTACTGAAACTTCTAATTCTTTGATGAGACTTCCTGGAAGGGGTATGATTTCAGTGATGCCATCATTCCATGAGAATTCAAGTCCCTAGTGAGGTTTTATAATTACCATGCCAAAGTTTCCCTGGGTCACAGAGAAGAGATCCTACCCAATCAAAGATGTGCTTACCTGTTTGGAGGCCATCAGGACACTTATCTGTTTGGGCTTCCAAAGCTGTGTGGTCACTCCAAGCAAAGTGGAAAGCAGTAGGAATTATTGTCCAAACAAGGCCAGGCCTTGCCTACATTTTAACCACTTACAGAGATCTACCTTTCTTTATGTAGATCCAGGCTTCTCTCTGATATCACATTCCATCTTCCTGAAGAGCTTTCTGTAATATTTTTGTAATCCAAGTCTAATGGTAATAAATTCTCATAACCTGCATTTGTCTGAAAAAGTATTTAATTTTCATTTTTGAGACATTTTCACTGTGTATAGAATGCTGAGTTGACAGTTTCTTTTTTTAGCACTTTATAAAGGTGTCACTCTATTGCCTTCTGGGCTTCCTAGGCAGAGTAGTGGTAAAGAATCTGCCTGCCAAGCAGGAGACTTGAGATCGATCTCTGGGTGGGAAAGATCCCTGGGGAAGGAAATAGCAGCCCACTCCAGTATTCTTGCCTGGAGAATCCCATGGACAGAGGAGCCTGACAGGCTACAGTCCACAGGGCCGCAAAGAGCCAGACACAACTGACTGACTGAACACGCATGCACATATTCTTGCCTAGAGAATCCCATGGACAGAGAAGCCTGGTGGGCTATATATAGTTCATGGGGTCAGGAAGAGTCAGACAGGCATGTGCAGTAAATAGTTTAAAGATATGCATAGAAATTCTTTGCTGTTTTAGAAGATGGAGCTTAATTCTCCTCCTCTTAAGTTCAGGAGAGAAGTAGAGATACGTTACTTTCTTTTCCTGGTACAAGATGCAATTCAAAATTTTTTCTTTTGATTTTTTTGTACTGAAGTTTAACTGACATGTAACATTGTTAGTTTCAGGTGTGTAACATAATGATTCAGTTGTATACATTGCAAAAATGATCACAATATCTAGTTAACATCCGTCACCATACACAGTTACATTTTTTTTCATATTATATCCCCATGGCTTATTTTATAACTGGAAACTTATTTTTTACCTTTTGACTCCCATTAACTCATTTCACCCACCTTCCATACCTTGCCATGCCTCTGGCAATCACCAAACTGTTCCTCTGTATCCATAACTTTTTGTTGTTGTTATTGTTTTTTTAAGATTCCACATATAAGTGAGATCCTCAAGGTCCATTCATGTCACAGATGGCAAGATCTCACTTTTTTAAAATGGCTGACTAATATTCCAGGGTGTGTTTATAGCTCACATTTTCTTTAGCCATTTGTCCATCAGTGGACTCAGGAAGGTTATCTCCAAATCTTGGCTACTGTAAATAATGTTGCAGTGAACATGGAGATGTGTGTATCTTTTCAACATCAATACCCTGAAGTGGAATTGCTGGGTCATATGGTAGTTCTATTTTTAATTTTTTGAGGCCCCTCCATTCTGTTTTCCATAGAAAGCTCACTTCTAATGGCAAGACTATGGTGGAAACAATGGTGTGGTACCTCTGAGACCTAGGTCACACAAGACAGTGCTGCCTCTGCCTGATTCTCAGACTGCTCTGTGGATGCTAACTGCCACATTGTGAGGACTTTAAGCTGTATGTTTTAGTCATCAGGAAATTGTATTTCTTTTACATATTTGTCAGAAAAAGGCCACTGGATAAGGAGTTATTATAATGGGAAGAAGCTACCAAAGATAAAATCTCAAATCATGAAAGTATGCCATAGAAAGCTTATTGAGTGATTTGCTCTTCCAGCAAGCACTAGGTAAGCATTTATTCTGTGTCTAAGTATGCCCAGAGAAGCCATAGAAATCAAGTGGAGGGTGACCCTAAGACAGTTGTGTAATTTTAATCTTTTAAAAGATGAATCCTGACTTCTTTGCTACAGTTCTATTAACATGTGGTTTTGCTTTTCAAAATTTATAGACTTGGTTTTGACAAATATTTAATGTCAAGTACCCATCATTATCATACAGAATAATTTCACTGCTTTAAAAACTACCTGTGCTTTACATGTTCATCTCTGCTCCTCACTGAAGTTTCAGGCAACCCTAAAGTTTTGTTACTCTCTCAGTAGCTTTGCCTTGTCCAGAATGGAATCATACAGTATGCAGCTGTTTCAGATTGGTTTCTTTCACTTAGTGATATGAATTTATGGTTTCTCCATGTCTTTTTCTGGCTTGATAGCTTATTTTCCTTTACAATTTTTTTTTCATGGAGAGGCATTTTTATTTTAGATAAAACAATGTGTACATGTCAATCCCAAACTCCCAATCTATTCCTCTCCTCCGTGAGGGATAGATTCAAATTCATTTCTTTGTAGTGCTAAATAATATTTCACTGTCTGGAAGTACCACAGTTTGCTTACGCATCTGCCAACTGAAAATATCTTGGCTGTTTCCAAGTTCTCGCAATTATGAATAAAGCTTTATACCCCTTCATGTGCAAGCTTGTGTGTAGACCTAAGTTTTCAACTCCTTTGGGCAAATACCAATGAGCATGAGTATAGGATTGTATGGTAAAAGCAAAGCTGCCAAACTGTCCTCCAAAGTGGCCATCGCTTGTGCATTCCCCCCAACAATGAATGGGAGCTCCTGTTGCCCCCGCTGTCAGCGGTGGGTGTCAGTGTTCTGACAGGTGCGCGGTGGCATCTCACTTGCTAACTTGCATTTCCCTGATGACATATAATGTTAAGCATCTTTTCATATTTTTATTTGTCATTGATGTATCATCTTTGAGGAGGTATCTGTTCAGATCTTCTGCCCATTTTGTAATCTGGTTGTTCATTTTCTTACTGTTGATTTTTAAGAGTTCTTTGTATATTTTGGACACCAGTCCTTTATCAGACATATGTTTTGCAAATATTTCTTTCAGTCTGTGGCTTGTCTTCTCGTTCTCTTGAGCTTTAACTTTGATATGTTATAAATACTTATTTTAGGGACTTCCCTGGTGGTCCAGTGGTTAAGAATCTATCTGCCAATGTAGGGTTCACATGTTCGATCCTGGTCTGGAAAGATCCCACATGCCAGGCAGCAACTAAGCCCCTGTGCCACAACTGCTGAAGCCCATGTGCTCTAGGGCCCATGCTCCGCAACAAGAGAAGCCGCTGCAAGAAGCCCATGCACTGCACCGAAGAGTAGCCCCTGCTCACCACAACTAACGAAAGCCTGTGTGCAGCAACAAAGACCCAGCACAGCCAAAAAACAAACAAAAAATTATTTTAAAGGATTTTTAAAGATCAATGTATAATCTTTTGATATAAAAATTGAGATAACTCACATCATAAAATTTACCCTTTGAAAAAGCGTATGATTCAGCGATTGTACAAAGTTGTACAACCATCACCAATGTATAATTCCCTAACATTTTCATCATTTCAAAAGAAATCCTGTACCCATTATCAGTCATTCCCATTTCCCTGTTCCCTCAGCCCCAGGTGACCATTAATCTACTTTCTGTCTCTTTTGTCTATCTAGGCATTTCCTCACCAATACTTGCCATTGTCTATCTTTTTGATTATATCCAATCTAGTCAGTGTGTAGAAACATCTCATGGTTTTGGTTTGCATTTCCTTGATGGCTAATGATGTGCTTATTGGCCATTTGTGTATCTTCTTTGGAGAAATGTCTGTTCAGATGTCTGTTTTCCTATTTTCAAATTGTCTTTTTATTGTTGAGTTGTAAAAGTTTTTTATTAGGAGATTGGCTGGAGAAGGATGGGGGTTTTGGAGGAAGTACAGTTACTGTTGATAAAATTCGGATGTGACCATGATACAAGTGACTGAGGTGGGCAGGGGCATAAAAAAATCACTAAATGTGAGCAAAGTAGGGTTTTTGGATAAATCATTTATGGGAAACTGAAGCCACCAACAATGATGGCATGTGTTGAGGAAGGGAGAAAGTAATACGGGGCCTAAGATCTTTCTTGTATGAGGGACAGTTGTTGAGAGAGCAATAGATAGGGCAATTACAGAAGGGCTGGAATAGTTACCTGCTGAATTAAAAAAAGCTAGGAGGAAGGATGAGCAATAATCACAAAGAAGCAGTGGGGGCTCACTTGCTGCATCTGATGATAAAAGCAGCTTCTGTCTAAGAGGGCTACAGGGGAAAAAGCATCTTAAGGGACAGCCAGAGTAAACAATATCTTCAGGGGACAGTCAAGGTGAAAAACATTTTCTGACACAAATCACAGCAATGTTTTCTTAGGTCAGTCTCCCAGGCAATAGAAATAAAAGCAAAAATAAACAAATCAGACTTAATCAAACTTATTAGCTTTTGCACAGCAAAGGAAACCATAAACAAGATGAAAAGATAACCTATGGACTGGGAGAAGGTATTTGCAAATGATGTGACAGACAAGGGCTTAATCTCCAAAATATACAAACAGCTCATACAACTCAATAACACACACACACACACACACACACACACACACACAAACCATAAAAAATAATGGGCAAAAAATAATACTGGGCAAAATAATAATGGGAAAAAAAATAAACAGATATTTCTCCAAAGAAGACATACAGATGGCCAACAGGCACATGAAAAGGTGCTCAACACTGCTTATTATTAGAAAGGGCAACCCTTCTATCCCTTCTATACTGTTAGTGGGAATGTAAATTGATACTGCCACTAAGAAGAACAGTATGGAGGGTTCTTAAAAAACTAAAAATAGAACTACCATATGATCCAGCAATTCCACTCTTGGCCATACATCTGAAAAAGACATACTCTAATTTCAAAAGATATACTCACCCCAATGTTCATAGCAGCACTGTCTACAATAGTCAAGAAATGGAAGAAACCTAAGTGCCCATTAACAGAGAAATGGATAAAGATGTGGTATATAAATACAACAGAATATTACTCAGCCATAAAAAAGAGTGAAGTGATGTCATTTGCAGTAACATGGATGAACCTACAGATTACCTTACTAAGTGAAGTAAGTCAGGCAGAGATAAATATTATACCACTCATATGTAGAGTATAAGAAGTACAAATGAACTTGTTTACAAAATAAAAACAGACTCACAGACATAGAAAACAACTTATGATTACCAAAGTGGAAGCATGGGAAGGGATAAATTGGGAGTATAGGATTAACAAATGAAAATTACCATGTATAAAATAAACAACAATGATTTACTGTATAGCACAGGGAACTATATTCAATATCTTGTAATAAACGATAATGGAAAAGAATTGGGAAAAAATGTATACACAGGTATAACCAGATCACTTTGCTGTTCACCTGAAACTAATACAATATTGTAAATCAACTATACTTCAGTAACAATGGTGAAGAGATGGCACAAACATTCCAACAAAAAGCTGATATAAAAAAATGTTATTGATTGAAGGAAGAGCTGGGGGGCATAGGAAAGTGTTGGGAAAGGGAACACTGTGATGAGGCGATGGTACAGATGGCCACTGAGGTTCAGACCTCTTGAAATTACTGGGACAAACCTGTGAGGCATACTGGAGCTGGACTGGAATGACTCTTGGAGGATGGTGGGCAAACAGTTACAGGATTGTGATGGAGGGTATGTTCCTTATTTCTGATCATGGCCCTGGAGGTGACACGCTGGTACCTGCCCTCTTACCCCACACTGAAGGGGTGCTCCCCCTGTCCCAGGTCAGTTCCTTAGAGCCCAGCGAGTGACACAAATCTTTAGAGATTCAGTACTTAATGGTTGTGTTATTTCAAACCTAAATCAACTAGGATCACACTAATAGAGAAAACTGTTGAGGGTGAAAAACATGGAAATTAATCTGAGAAAACCACCTAAAATGAAGGTTCTTTTTTCTAGTTCACCATTTTTGCCTTATGGTTTCTAATCTTCCCCTTATTTCTCTGAACATTTCCCCCCCCCTTTTTTTTCCTCTAAACATTTTAAACATACTTCTTTTAAATTCAGATTCTTCTGTTACAATTCTTGGAGTGCAGATTCTTCTACTGGTTCCATCTGTTGAGTTTCTTCTTCATGGTGGTTTGCTTCTTTTTCTTTCCTTTCTCTTCTCTTCCTTTGTTTGAGGGTGTTTTCCCTACATGTTCATTTCAACAGGACTTGTTTTCCCAAAGGTTCCTTTGTGAAAACTTGGTTACAAGAATATTCTTACTGACCAGTTTTGTGTTTGCTTCCAGGGGATCCTATAGCCCAGGACTGGCTTTCTGTTCATTTTTCATCTTGACATTCTAGTAACACTTGGGTACTGTGAATTTGGACATTTGCCATTTGGACATTCTCACAAATGACAAATACATTAGTTTGTTTGTAGATGAGTCTTTCTACTTATAACCCTGAGTGATGTGAGACTTTCTTGTATTTCCCTACTGATCCCCAGGTTAAGGAGCAGTGTTTTTCTGGTCTTCATTTCACAAGGAAGTGGTCCTTTGAGACTCCTGTTTCAGTGGTGAAGGCCCAGCACTCAGCAAATAGGTGGGTCCTCAGTCTCGATGAACTCTTTGACCTTGAATCTCACACATTCTCTGACTTTTGGGTTCCTGTTCATTTCTAGCACCTTGGGACTTCCCATTTTCAGTTTCAAGTTCAGTTGTGTGTCAAACATTTTTTTGGCTACATAATATTCAATATTTCTATATTTGATGTGGGAAGGAAGTTTGCCTGGGACTATTCGGTTGCCTATTGGTTAGTTCAGTTCAGTCGCTCAGTCATGTCCTACTCTTTGCGACCCCATGAATCACAGCACAGCAGGCCTCCCTGTCCATCACCAACTCCGAGTCCACTCAAACCCATGTCCGTCAAGTCAGTGATACCATCCAGCCATCTCACTTTCTGTCGTCCCCTTCTCCTCCTGCCCCCAATCCTTCCCAGCATCAAGGTCTTTTCCAATGAGTCAGTTCTTCGCATCAGGTGGCCAAAGTATTGGAGTTTCAGCTTCAACATCAGTCCTTCCAATGAACACCCAGGACTGATCTCCTCTAGGATGGACTGGTTGGATCTCCTTGCAGTCCAAGGGACTTTCAAGAGTCTTCTCCAACACCACAGTTCAAAAGCATCAATTCTTCTGCGCTCAGCTTTCTTTATAGTCCAACTCTCACATCCATACATCACCAGTGGAAAAACCATAGCCTTGACTATAGAGAGCTTTGTTGGCAAAGTAATGTCTGTGCTTTTTAATATGCTGTCTAGGTTGGTCATAACTTTCCTTCCAAGGAGTAAGCATCTTTTAATTTCATGGCTGCAATCACCATCTGCAGTGATTTTGGAGCCCAGAAAAATAGTCAGCCACTGTTTCCCCATCTATCTGCCATGAAGTGATGGGACCGGATGCCGTGACCTTAGTTTTCTGAATAATGAACTTTAAGCCAACTTTTTCACTCTCCTCTTTCACTTTCATCAACAGGCTCTTTAGTTCTTCTTTACTTTCTGCCATAAGGGTGGTGTCATCTGCATATGTGAGGTTATTGATATTCTCCCGGCAATCTTGATTCCAGCTTGTGCTTCCTCCAGCGCAACATTTCTCACGATGTACTCTGAATATAAGTTTAAATAAGCATGGTGACAATATACAGCCTTGATGTACTCCTTTTCGTATTTGGAACCAGTCTGTTGTTCCATGTCCAGTTCTAACTGTTGCTTCCTGACCTGCATACAGGTTTCTCAAGAGGCAGGTCAGGTGGTCTGGTATTCCCATCTCTTAAAGAATTTTCCACAGAAGTCACCCCAAAACATTCTGCATACTGCAATGAAAATGTTCTTTTAAAAATACCAATATGGCTGTTTCATTCCCTTAGTATGGCATTCAAAGCACTGTGAAGTCAGGATACTTGCCTCTCTAGCATTTCCCACCACTTTCTCCTTTTCTCCAGAATCACATACAGTCTGTGCAGTCCAGAAACAGATACCAACATGTCTCTTTCCATTCTCTTACCATTCTATTCAGGGTATACCTTGATGGTAGTTACATTTACTAATACTCTAGTTTGCACACTCTCCAGATGGAATTGAAGTAACTGACAGGCTACTACTCATAGCTCCTAGACCCAGGAAACAGTAGTTCTGAATTGTATGTTAACTATATAGGTTCTTTCCAAAAACGATGTCTTTTCATTTGTCAGATCATGTTCTATGCCCTTCAATATGATTTTCCTTTTTTGTTAAATTTTAACAAAATTTTCTCTTAGTATTTTATACTTTTATAATTGTGAACAGGTAATACATTAATAAGGTTCAAATTTTAATTTATAATTATAAAAAGTTGTTAATTTACCCTTCCATTGCTGTTTCCTCTTTACCCAATTATCCTCTCTTCCAAAGTTACTTTATGTATATATGAGCAAATACATATATCTATTTATTTCAACTGTTAATGCAATACTTTTGTTGTTGTCTCTAGTTGATTACTGCTGGAATAGAAAAAAGCTATTGATTTTTGTACATTTATCTTTTATTCAGACACTTACCAAATTTCCACATTAATGCTAATAGGTTTTACTTAGAGCCTCTTAGATTTCCTAAACACACAGTCACATATCTGCAAAACAATTTATTATTTTCCAGTATATATACCAATTATTCACTTTTATTGCCTAATTATTTTCAACTGAATTTTCAAATCAGTGTTGACTCTTACTTCAAACTTTACTATTGGTTTTTGATGAATAGCTTCCTTTTACTTGGAGGTTTATCAAATCATACTTAAAGCTATAAAATTTTGTCAAATGCTTTTTCAGTACATACTGATAAAATGTTTTTCATTAAAAAATTTCATTCTGAAATAATATTAGACTTATAGAAAAGTTACAGAAACAATACAAAGAATTCCTGTATACCCTTCACTCAAATTTTCCTCATTGAGAATACTTGTGTTTAATCATTCTGTATTTTTTTATGAGTGCAGGTGGCTCTGGGGTAAAGAATCTGGCTGCCCATGCAGGAGACTCGGGTTTGATTCTTGGATCAGGAAGATCCCCTGGTGAAGAGAATGGTAACGCATTCTAGTATTCTTGCCTGGAAAATTCCATGGACAGAGGAGCCTGGCAAGCTATAATCCATGGGATCACAAAGAGTTGAACACGACTGAATGACTTAGTACACACACTTATATACATATGTATGTGCGTGTGTATGTATATAATTTAGTTTCTTGAAACATTTGCCAATTGTCTTTAAATATTTCAATGTATATTTTCTAAAAAGTATATCTTCATAAGAAATATCAAAATAAGAAAATTAATGTTAATCTACAGACATTTAAATAATATTCATGTTCTTGAGATTAATATATTGGATTATATTAGTAATATTTTCTGATATAGAAGCTTGTATTACTGAAATAAACCTTATGTAATCATATTGTAAAGTTCAGCTTAATTTTATCTGGAATTTTTGCACTTACAGTCATAGGTGAAATTACGCTATGGCATTCTTTTTTGGCAGTTTATCGGGTTTGAGTATTACTACTACATGGCACTTTAAAAATCAACTGAGCATCTTTTAATCTTTTCCAGTGATCTGAAGCAGTTTATATAGTAATTAAAAATCACACTGATCTATTTTTTGGGCTGGGTGATGGCTAGTGTTTTTAACTTTGTGATAACTCACTGAATTGCATTAACTGTGATTTGTATACTTTTCCCTATAAATTTCAAATAAAAAGTTTAAAGAGAAATCTTTCAAAAGGATAAAATTTCAATCACTTTTCCAATTTCTTCTTTTGGTAATTGGCTTATTCAAACTATATCTTGGGTCAGTATTTGCTAGGAAATGATCTGCTCTGTTTTCAAAATTATGGTCACAGACTTATCCTAAAATTATTTAAAACTCTTCCATATATGTAATTATGTCTGATCTCATCCCTTTCCACTTTTTCCCTTTATCAGACTGAGAAGACTTTATCTATTTTATTGGTGTTTTCAAAAGTAATTATTTTCTACTTATCCTTTTTTTTTTTTTACATTCCTACTTAACTTCAGGTTTTTTCTTTTCCCCTATGGTTTAAATGTTTTGTTTTTTCTAAATTCCTAAATCAATCACTATGCACCTTTGAATTTTTCCTTTTGAACAATGAAGATATTTCATTTCCAAGTTCAGCCTCATGTATTTCTAGATACTCAGTAAGGTATCTGGGGTCTTACTTTGTCCTATCCATTCAAGTTCTGCTCCCTGGCCACAAGCACATGACAAATATTCGCTCCATGAACATACGATGCTGTTGTTTCCTGGGCCTCACTGTGAAGATCTGCGCTTGCTGCAGGGCCTACCCATCCATCCAAACACCTGGAGCAGCCATCACGTGATGGCTCAGTGCCAGTTTCTATGAACAGGATAGTGAGCAGAACTAGGTATCTGCCCTTGTGGATCTTACATTCTAATGACAAAGGCAAACACAGAACAAGTAATACAACTGAACTGAGTCTGTCGAGGATGCTATGAAAGTATAAAGCGGCGGTCCAACATCACAAGGTCTCGCTGAGTCTCTAGAAGTGATACTCCAGTTTCTCAGAATCGGAGGGTCTACTCTGCCCCTTACTCTCTTCTCAGAAAGGTGGTCATTGGGTTTTCCTGTATAAAAGCTATCTGGTTTTCAGTTATATGTTTGCTGGTCCTGGCCACAGCTGACTCAACCAAGAGACTGACAGCCAGGCATAAGAACTTTATCCAACAGGAGTGCTCCACACAGGATGGTCACTGACTGACTTAACTAGAGCCTCTATGGGAGTCTGAACAGAAAACAGAATGAGAGAAGAAACAGAGATGGCAGGAGAGGAAGCAGCAGAGAATGAATAGTAAAGTGCTAATAATAACGGCAAGCCCTGTGGTACTGGGTTAGAACTGTAGGCATCAATATGGACTCATGATATTCAATAACATACAGATGGACAGATACAGTAATAAATTCAGTTGTGCGTGATATATGTGTTAACATATACACATATATTTATTTCCAAGCTTTGTGTGCTGATAAGGCCTAGAAGCAATGACACTCCAGGAGCAATGAATATACCACCTTGGTTTCTAAGTACCATTCTCAAATAAGAGGAATCAGGAGTTGCTTAGAGAAATGGCTGAAGTCAGGGCTGGAACAAGAAAAGTGTGAGTAACCTTGGAACACCTTGTGGTGCCAGAAAATAAGGTAATACTAAAAAAAATGATGGGGCAACATTGAAACAACACAGGAGCCAACTTAAGAGCTTCCAATGGCCAAATCTAGGCCATATGAGCAATGAAATAAGCTCTACTAGTAATATTAATAGGCTACAACCCATAGACTAAAGCAAATATTCATTAGTTTTACCTATAAGTAAATTATTGAATAAATAAATGGGAGAAAAGAGACAGCTGTTCCTTACAGAAGAATACCAATTAATACATGTAGATGGAATAAGAAAACAATATCATCATTGGGCAAATATTAATGTTTGTTAAAAGTAAGAGCTGGTTGGGAAGATCCCCTGGAGAAGGAAATGGCAACCCACTCCAGTATTCTTGCTTGGAGAATCCCAAGGACACAGGAGCCTGGTGGGCTACAGTCCATGGGGTCACAAAGAGTTGGACACAACTGAGTGACTAATGCGTTTACATTTACATGATGGATGCTAAAATCAACGGGCAAAATTCTATGGATAAAAAAGACATCTGTACAGTTTCTATCTTTCCATGAGATTCTTTTTCATTTCAAAGGGAAAATTAGCAATCTTACAGTGGAGAAACTGGTATACACAACCTCAGTGTGTATCACCTGCTCTGAGCTATAAGGATGGGCACAGCATCACTTGAGGGCTAGTCTTGCCCAAAATGGAGATCCTCAATCTAAGCATGTGAAAACAGCAGACAAACCCAAATTAAGGGTCATTCTACAAATTTAACTGACCTGGAGGTTTCAAAAGTGTCAAGGTCATAGAAGGCAAAGAAGGATGGAGGGACTGTCACAGGTTGAAGGAGACAAAGGAAACACAAGATGCAACATGGGATCCTCGACTGGATTCTGGACTAGGGAAAGGACATCAGCAGGAAAAATGGCAAAATCTGAATGCCCAGAGATTAGCTAGTAGTACCATATCATGTTAATTTCCTGGCTTTAATAATTATAAATTAATAATTTTTTCTTTTTTTTATTTTATTAGTTTTGCCATACAATGACATGATATCACCATGGGTTTACATATGCTCCCCCTCCAGAACCCCCCTCCCTCCTCCCTCCCCCTGGGAAATCTCGATGCACCAGCCCCGAGCATCAATCCTGGGCTGGCGATTGATTAGACATATGATAATTAACATGTTTACAGATGGTTGGTGAAGGGTGCATGGAACTCTACTATTGTGGTAATTTCTTGTAAATCTAAAATTATTTCAGAACAAGAAGTAAAAAAAAACACAAAAAAATTGCTACTAATAAACAAAGAGTGGCCGTTGCTGAGGTACAAAGCAGCAGTCAGCAACTTGAGGGGCTGGATGGTGCCTGCTGCAGCTTCTGCTGGAGCCCATGTTCCAGCTTCTGGCTGCCCCCCACCCACCATGTCATGACATTTCTCTATCACCCAAGGGACTTTGATTCCTGTCCCCATTTTCTGCTTCCTGCAAGAGACTTTCTGACACCAAAGGAGGGTTTCCAAAGTGGCCCTTCAGGGGAGACTTATGGCATGGTCCTCAATGATGGCTACGGCAGATGGTTCCCAAGGATGTACCAAGCCTTGCTGTGTCCTGCTAATTAAGTTGAGGCTGAAAATGCCTGGTGTGTGGAAAGCCTTGGGGGATAGTGTGCAGTCCCTTTGCTTAGTGACTAACATGCAGACTGCACGAGGGAGCTGTCTATCCCATGCTCACTTAGCTAGGACCATGGTATAGACGGGGCGGAGGCAGACTCCATGGCCATCTGGGTATAGCCCAACCCAAGGATCCCTCCCCCTACAGTTCTCTACTGTCTATGTTGTTGGTCTCCTGCAAGAGGCCCTGAAGAGTTAAGCTTGCTTGGTCATTTGGTACTTCTGTCCAGGCCCTGTGTAGGATAGGGTAGTACCCAGCCTTCTTCCTAAAGATGCCCTGTGCTGGCCTAGTTCCAAGGCTGGAGAGATGTGGTCTGGTCTGACCCCTGAACATGGGGCAGGGAGGAATAGTAGCTATGACACAGCAGTGGAAGGGGGAAGGGTTCCGAGAGGCCCTTCCCCTTGGAATTCTAGGGCATGGGAAAGAGGAACCAATGGCTTAAATGCAGAAGCTCTGTGTCTGGGCCTCTGACTTCTCTGCTCCCGGTGGAGACATTCTGGGGACTCAGTAGCATGAGAGCCAGCAGAGGGTAGCAGGTCACAGCCCGGTCTCCGTCTTCTTCCAGGCAGATTTGTTCTCAGCTGCCATACTTCTGAGCTTCCAGAAAACATTAAGTTCCAGAGGCTCTGGGACATGAGGATCACGCTGAAGGACAGAGATGAGGGACCTCCCTCTTCTCCCTGCTGTAAAGGGGACAGAGGAGCAGCTCCCCTCCCAGAGACCTGAGAGCACACGTGGGGCCCAGAACGAAGGGGCTAGGGTGGGGCTGAGAAGGCATCTTCCAGGGGCTGAGGAGGTAACAGGCCTTAGGCTGGATGGAGAGGGGTAAGAAGCAGGAGGGGAAGGGAGGTCGGTCACCATGCCACAGCCAAGGGGGCTTTATTAGGTGTTGAGGGCACGTATAGGCAGGTAGGTAGATGCTAGAGGGTGTGGCACACCTTCTCAGGGTGGAGTGGTGCTTGGATGTCCAATCTGTGGGTCTTGCTGTCCTTATCGATGATCTCCAGGCGCAGCTTGGGGGGACGCCTCTCGGCCTGGGGTGAGGGCAGTTCAGGACTCTTGAGCAGCTGCTTGTCTGAGTCTTCCACAGTGATGCGCAGGGTGCAGCCCCCCGGCAGCAGGTCCTGCTCATAGGCAGCCGCCAGCTGGTTCACCACACGGCGCTCCACCTGCAGGTGGTAGGGGAAGCTGTCGTCATTGCCAAAGCCTGGAGGCCCAGCTCTATACTTGCTGCCTGGGAAAGTACTTACTCAAAGCTTCAGTTATTTCATCTGCAAAGGGCTAACAATATGAGCTTGCAGGACAGTACTAACAAGTCAGTACTGTCAGTTTCTGAGGCTCCCAGCTCAGTTCCCTGACGCTGGTAGGGGTTCAAACTCATTTGCCCTCTTGGACAGGGGTTTTACTTGATTATATCGTTTTTGGTTCTGAAGAGGCATCTGCTCTGGGGAAGGACAATCCTAGCCTGCCTGGACAGGCTGGGAGCCCAGCGAATGGGTCTAGGGGCACCAGGGAGGGAGATGTGGAGGTGCCTCACTTCTCTCAGGGCTCACCTCATGCTTGATGGAGCGGGCACCATAGTGCACGTTGTACCCTTCGACCAACACATCCGCCACCTCGCGGTCCCAAAGCAGTGTGATGTTGTGCCTTTGCTTGGCCTGGGACAGGTGAGACAGCAGCATGTCTGCATGTGGCCCAGGGCTTTCCAGATGTTCCACCCCCACCCAAGGGCAGTCCCTGCTCTTACTCTCTTGGCCCAGAAATTCAACTCCTTGTTGACGAGTTGGATGAGCTCCGAGTGGCAGAAGGGGAGGAAGTAGACGATCTCATTGATTCGTCCCAGAAACTCATCTCTGCGGAAGTGAGCCTGCAGGGCCGGGTTAGGGATAAGGTGAGCTTCGTGACCCAGAGTGGGTAAAAGAATTAGTTGACCCTACTGTGGAAGACAGGGGTAGGAGGGCTTCTACATCTTCACGATGGCTAAGGTGATTCCCTCCAACTTGAGGCTCCAGCAGGAAGGACAAGGAACTCTTACTTTTAGGATGGGGCGAATCACGTTTTCCTTGAAGTTCTTTGAGATGGTGATCTTGTCACTGACTTGGACATCCCCTGTAGAGACAGAAACGTGAATTGCCTGCTCCCTACACCTGGGACCTTTGGGAGCTGTGCCTGCACCTTGGCTCCATGAAAAGAGCCTGGTCTTGCCCTTGACAGTCTGTGTGATTCTGGTCAACATCTCAGGCCCTCTGGGCTTCAGCCTTCTCATCACCTGCACAATCAGAGGACTGGACTACTTTACAGGCCCTTCCAGTGCTCATGTTCGGTAGGAATTGTATGAAGAGGGGAGGGGAGAGGAGCAGAGTTAGGACCGAGACTTGAGTCCTGACTTATAAGAAGGAGTCTGGAGAGTTCGATCCTAAACAAAAGGCTGACAGAGGCAGTGTTCACCCTGACACACTCCCCTTTCCACACTTCCCCGTGCCCACCTCCAGGTTTCTGGCCTGCCATCCCCTTGTTGCACCAAAGTGTCCCTCCCTGTTAGGTGCACACGTCTTCAGTCCCCTGAGACCCTGGCCTCTTCCTGGCCCCATACCTTGGTGGCTCTGTCCCTTCCTCTGTCTGGAGACCTCCAAGCACCCAAGAGGCCTGGGGCGTACTTGAGGAAGTAAGGACACTGTCTGTTAGCCTCCCTCTACTATCTAGTTGGGTGCTTGGTGTTTGGTCTGGGCCAGTGAGAGACAGATGCCAGCCAGGACCCTCATCTTGACCTGGGACTGCAATGCCATCCTTCCCCCCAGAGTGGTGTGGCAGCCCCGTCACTTGACTGTTCACCCAGAGAGCATGGGCCACGTGCCATACCAAGGTTCTCGGCAATCCGGTTACGGCTCATCTCCAAAGTTTCCTGCCTCAGCTGCAGCGCATGCTGTGCTATCTCATCGCTGGCCACGTTAGAGGTCATGATGAAGATGGCGTCCTTGCAGTCGATGGTCTTCCCTTTTCCATCCGTCAGCCGGCCCTGGGAAGGAACAGCGGCTGCATGGTCAGGGAGTGGTAAGGCTGGGTACCTCTTCCAGGGGGTCTCTCCAGGACCCTCTCCTCCTGGCAGTCAGGGCTCCCTCCTCTGGGATCTCTGAGCACTGTTCTCACACCTCAGTTTCAGTGCTCACCTGCTGGGAGAGCCACCAGGTGAGACCGCATCCGCTGCCTGGCATCTCTCAGGGTACCCAGAAGCCAGCCTGACTCTACAACCAGCCATCCAACACGCTCTCCTGGAGGCCTGATGTGGGTGGAGCTCTGTGCTGGGGCACTGGGGACTCACTGAGCCTGACATGCTCCAGTCTAGAGGAGTGAGGCCAGGAAACAAGCAGTCAGAATTCAGTGGGTTAGGCATTATGATAAAGGGAAGGCCAGGCTGCTATAGGAGGTCAGAGCATATTCTACAGGGCCACTGTGAAGACCAGATAAATGAACTGAAACTGGTATAATCTCTGCATCTTTGGAGCCATCCTCTGGCCTAGGATAAAAAATAATGTTCTTTCTTTAATCAACGTGGGAAGTTGCCTTGGAAACTCATTTTTTTCTAGAAATGACACAGAAGAAAGCATCTTTACTAGATGCAAATGAACCAAGGAAAGAGAAAAGGGAAGAGACAGAAGAACTAGAAAAGTATAGCTGTCTGGGGCTGTTCAGTTTAAGGGCAAGAAACTCCATCCACTCAGCAAACCTCAAGGCTCTCATGATGCAACAGCACTTTGCAGTCATTTGTAAAGAAGCATAGGGGCTTTCCTGGTGGCTCAGTGGTAAAGAATCCGCCTGCCAACACAGGAGATGTGAGTTTGATCTGGGTTGGGAAGATCCCTTGGAAAGAAAATGGCAAGAATACTCGAGTATTCTTGCCTGGGAAGTCCCATGGACAGAGGAGCCTGGTGGGCTACAGGCCATAGAGTTGCAAAAGTGTTGGACACGACTTGGCAACTAAAGAACAACAATGACATATAAAAGCAATGATCAGTGCCCTGCTGAGAGGAACTGATGGAGTCTGATGTGATGGGCAGGGCATATCCACGTCCACCCCCAGTGCCCTGCTCAGTGCCTTCTGTGAGGGCAGGGGCTGGGTCTTGTTCTCACTGGGTCTTAGAATAGTGTCTGGCATAGAGCAGTCCTCAGCACTTGCTTGCAGACTGTTTGAATCCTCATCATCCCTACAAAGAAACTAAGGCTCCGAGATCTTAGTTTGTACAAGGTCTCACAGCTGGAACACAGTCTAGCTGAGACTCAACTGAACAGTCTGGCCCCAGCACCCTTGTCTTTCACTGTACACCAGGCTCCTGGGGCCATACCAACAGTGTGAGATAAAGGAGGCTTCATGAAATTTTCTTCCCTAAATAAAAACTTCTCAGAGTTCTTCTAAATTCAGTTTGCATCCTTTGATCCTGATTGGAGAGAAGCTTAGCTTACTGGATCGGGTGTGGAGGGGCAGACCTTCTTGGGAATTTACCTGAGTTGCAGACAAAGCACAGCTCCTGCCAATTCTGAGAACATGGCTCTAGGGAAAGGTCACTGACAGCCCACGGGGGCCTGCCTGAGCCAGTGGTGCTGGGCCCTGCTGCAGCCTCAGGCAACCATTCCTTCTTATGTATGTTCCTTTCCTGGTGGCGAGGGCCTCACTCAAGGTCAGCCCTTGCTTTTAGAGCAGATGCAAAGGCAGACTAGCCCTAGCTCTCAGAGGGAAAAAAGAAAGGCATGTGCATTAACTGGCACCTACTGTGTACTGGGCATGGTACCAAGTGTTTTTCTGCCTCACTTTACACTGGCCCATGGCACAGGCCTCTCAGGAAGTGTTAGCTCCAAGGGCGTCTAATTTAAAGGGGGGCCTCGAGATCCAGTCCTGGTCACTCCCCTGTCCTAGCCTTGAGTGGGAAGAGAAGGAAGGGTACAAGCAAAATGTCCCTGAGCTTGGCCATTAGCTCCCCACTTCACCCCCTGCTTACGGGCTACAACACAACAGATCCACTGAGGGCAACTCTAGTTTTGGGGACCAGGTCTGTGTGCGTGCGTGATGTGCCCAAGTGCGCGCGGATGACCCCGTTGTATTCACAGTGCTCATCCCTGAGGGCTGACCGCACACACGGCTGTACTGGCCAGAGCAATAACCGGTGGCCATTTCGTTCTGAGAGATCAAAGCTCTGCTCATAACAGGGCCTGAGGATGGGTCCCGGGTGGGCGAGGGGAGCAGGTGCAGCGCATGACTGACCCAAGGGTGACTTTCAGTGTTTGCACCTCCTCCTCAGTTCTTGGCAATAAAATGTGTCCCAAAGAGGGAGCTGTGGCTGACCTGCCTCCCAGCTGGAGTGCACGCATGTGGGTGAGGTGTGAATGCTCACTGCAGGGTCACAGGGGCTGCTCCCCACTGGCCCCCCTGCTTCTGTCCTTGAAGGGAGGAGCAGAGGGTGGGCTTCCTGGGTCTTCTGCCCTGTGCTGTAGGTCTGGGGTCAGCTGGGAAGTGACCTGCATTAGCTCTGCTTGGTGAGAGCTCTGCTAGGGCTCCTGCTTTTCTGGGCCTAAGCTTGGGAGATGTGGGATGGGAGGATATTGGGGGGGTGGGCGCGCTTCTCTATGCCCCTTCGTCCTACTGATCCTAGCGCAGCACTCACCACAGTGGCTGAACTGCTTTTTGTTGCCCGTCACCTCCTCACTCCCGAGTACTGAGGCAGGGGCTGTGTTTGTTCTGCCTCTGTCCCCTCTGCCCAGCCTGCACTGAACCACTCTCTCCTCATTTGCCTTCTACTCTCTGGCAATTCCCTCCCTGGGTCTCTGCAGAGAGGTTGCAAGGCTCTTCTCTGCTTACCAGACTCTCGCCAGGTGAGAGATCTTGTCTCTTCCTGTGGCTTCTGTTACTCTCTCTGTGCTGAAGCACTTCAGAGTCTACTTCTGGCGCAGACCTCTCTTGCACTCCAGACAAGCAACTTCCTGGACATCTCCATCTGGCTGTATCCCAGGCATTTCATTTTCAACACTTCCAAACCTTAGCTCCTTACCTTCCTCATCTATCTGTTGCTCATCCCCCTGTGTCCCCTGCCTCCACTGATGGCAACAGAACCCATGGGTCACTCAGGCCAGAGACGCTTCTGCTGGTCACCCTTGTCCCCTCCCTGTCTCCTCACTTGGGAGTTCTCTCCATCCAATGGCCCTGCTGTAGAGCAGGTCTCCCCAGCCCTCACTTGGACTCTTCAATAGTCTCTTCGCTGGTTCTTCTTCTTCCTTCTACTCCATTTGCTCACCACTGACTACAGGAGCTTTATAAAAGGAAAACCTGATCATGCTTTTCTCTTGCTCAAAGTCTTTGAAGGCTTCTTACTATCCAGCAAATAAATCCACACTCCTTTGCCTGGCATTCTAGTCTGCCCCTGTCTACCTCACCCATCTACCTCCACCACTATGTTCTCACCTTCCCTCTGCAGTTGGGCAGTTACTCAAAGGCGGTAGTCCTCTGGATGGAGCAGGCTGCCTCATGCCTCTCTGCCCCTGCACATGAGGTGTCTACTGCCAACCCTAACACACTGAATTAAGTTAGTCAACGGGGTGTTTTCCCTGGTGCTGTGGGTTCTGAGAATGCCTGGAGAGAGACTAGGTGTCTGGGAGTTATTATTTAAGCAATGGGTTCTAGAACTGGAGTGCCTGGGTTCAAACCCTCGATTTCCTCTTCCCAGCTGTGTGACCATGAATGAATCAGTTATCTCACTTTATCTCAGTTTCTACATTTGTCACACTGAGGTAGTAATAATGACTATCTTCATATGGTTATCAGGAAGATTAAAGGTGTTGATAAAACAGTGCCTTCTACATACAGTACAAAAATGCCAACTTTATCCCATCTCCTTTCTATCTGATAGGCACGGAGCTCCCAGAGGGCAGATTTGGGTCCAGTCTATAAGCTGTGTACAGGAATCCCATTAATAGTCTAGAATGGAGTAGGGGGAGTCTTAGAGGACAGGTGCGGGAAACAGAATATGTGACCTTTGAAGGACTGGCCTTCATTCCTCAGCAGTTCTCAGGATAGGGAGCAGATAAGAGCCTAGGAAGAGAGCAACAAAACTGGGGCAGCTAAGGATGCTGGGCTCAGAGGGGAAGGCAGTGAGTGGGCAGCTGTGGGGACATTTGGATCTGGCTCTTCCAGGCTTGGTACCTGGTATGCTATTTGGTCCAGGGATATCCATTCCTGTATCTCATCAGTGCACTTGTGACATTTCGGAAACCAAACCTCTTTCCATTTTCCCAGGGCTGGATGGGGCTGAGTGGAAAGGTGGGCTGGACTCCGTCTGCCCATGTGCTGGCTAACACAGCCTCTGCATGGGAGCAGAAGGGAGGCCTCATTTGGAACAGGTGGATGTCAGCCCCTCCCCTGACCATAAGCTCTCCCTCCCCTGATCAAGATAAGTAGAGGTACAGCAGGGAGACCTGGGCTCTGGGACCAGATGTATCTTCAGATTATGTCTGGCTTCTCTGTACAGTAGCTCTGTGGCCTTGGGCAAGTCATTTACAACCTCTTGAACTTCAGTTTCTACATCTGTTAGAAAGGGTTTCTACCTTGCCTGGCTATTGTGATGACTGGCAATAATGTCTGAAAAGTCTTTAGCATAAGCCTACTATATAGACTGTGCTGAATAAAAGGAAGCTGTTCTCATCTAGAGCTCACTCGGTCAGTTGAGAGGGAGACTGTTCTTGTTCGTGGTGAGCGGGAAGCTGTTCAGGAGAAGAGCGCTCCATTAGCCAGGGCACCACCATTCCATCATCACTGCCATGGTCACAGACAGCAGCAACATTACTAACATTTTAAAGAACTGGTGAAGATGATGGAAGGAAGGAGCAGGAGCCGTCTGAGTGAGAAAGGTTCTTGGAGCTTACTGGATCCAGCCTCCCTTGTTTTTCACATGAGGTTCCTACAGATGGAGCAGAGCTGGAACTAAAAATTCAGGTCTCACTTTCTCCTGGCACTTCTGCCCCTTTCTGTCTCTTTAAAAGGGACCCTGGGCAGCCATAACATTTCAACTTTTGGGCTGTGCTTGTTTTTCCTGGAATGCCAGTCTGGGCCCTGGTCCAGAGAAGGGGTGAAGCCACATCTGCTAACTGACTGAATGTACACATGAGGAAGCAGGAACCTGACGAATGACTGACTCTGGGCCCACAGGTCCTGCTACTCATAGGCCCCTCATACCTACAGGTGCCCAAGCTGACTCTCACCTCATCAAACAGCTGCAGCATGATGGTGAGGACATCTGGGTGGGCTTTGTCTACCTCATCGAAGAGCACCACGGCATTGGGGCACTGCTTCAGCTTCTTGGTCAGCTGGCCACCCTCCTCATGGCCAATGTAGCCTGGTGGGGACCCGATGAACTTGGCCACCTGGTGGAAGGAAAGAAGTAAGTTAGGAAGGCCTTTCCATCCTTTCAGTTTCCAATGAGGCATGCACGGTAAGCTGGCTTTATATACTGTTAAGACTGCCTGTTTCAACAAGGTGAGATTATCTCTTGGGGTGGAAGGAATCCTGCTGTGATAGGAAAGCAGATAGATCTCTTCTGTGTTTATTCTTCAGAGTAAATCCTATGCAAAACAGATCAGGGACCCCAATGAGTACATATGTCCCCAAAGGACAAATTCCAAGGCTGCTATAATTATCTCAGGCCTGAATGACAAGTCACATCAAAATACTCAGGCAGAATCATGTTGACAGGCTCTCCAAACCACACTTCACGGAGGACTGTCACTCACCTCATGCCGCTCCTGGAACTCAGACATGTCTAGCCTGATGAAACCCTGTGTGGAAACAAGCAGGAGTCCATTTTAAGGTAGGTAGGCAGAGGGAAGGGCTAAGGAAGAGAGCATCACAAATATCTTCCAGGCTTTCAAGCCACATCAAACCAAGATTTTCTATCCCATTCTCAGGACACAGAGTTTTCTGGCTGCTCGTATCCTTTTCTGTCCACTCATCCTCTAAATGATTCCCTCACTCCCTACTAAACCCAGGTCATGTCCCTGCCCTTAAACTGGCCCAGAAAGTCTCTTTTTTCAGGCTTCTACCAGGCCTGATCACCACATCATCCACTTATCACACACTTCCTCTGTGTGTGCTGAGCACTGGGGCTATGTCTCCATCCTTCAGGAGCACCGGATGGGGCAGGCTGACACAGACAAAGTCAGCCACCACCAGCGTGGACCATGATGAGATGGAGGGGAGCAACAAGCACCCAGACAGCTCCATGGTACCCTCCACTCTGCAAGTCTACCTGGGCACAAGTCCCTTTCTTTTAGTTTTCTTTTATTTTTCAAAGAGTGTAGCTGATTTGCAAAGCTGTTAGTTTCAAGGGTACCACAAAATGATTCAGTTATACCTACACACAAACATACATGTATATTCTTTTTCAGATTCTTATCCATTACAGGTTATTACAAGATATTGAATATAGTTCCCTGTGCTATACAGTAGGTCCTTGTCGTTTATCTTTTTTATACATAGTGTATATCTGTTAATTCCAAACTATTAATTTATCTGTTCCCCATTTCCCCTTCAGAAGTAACTACAAGTTTGTTTCCTATCTGTGAGTCTATTTCTGTTGTGTAAATAAGTTCATTTGTATCACTTTTTAGGCTGCACATATAAATGATATCACATGATTTTGTCTTTCTCTGACTTTACATAGTTTGATAATTTCTAGGTCCATCCGTGTTGCTACAAATGGCATTATTTCATTCTTTTGGATGGCTTAATAATATTCCATTATAAACGCCCCCGCCCCCGCCAACACATACACACTACAACTTCTTTATCCATTCCTCTGTCGATGGATATTTAGGTTGCTGCCATGTCCTGGCTATTGTAAATAGTGCTGCTATGAACACTGGGGTGCATATATCTTTTTGAATTAGAATTTTCATCATCTCCAGATATATGCCCAGAAGTAGTACTGCTGGATTATATAACTCTAGTTTTTTTTTTTAAAGAATCTCCATACTGTTTTCCAGAGTGGCTGCATGAATTTACATTCCCACCACCAACAAAGGAGGATTCCCTTTTCTCTACACCCTAGTTTACTTTTCTTTTAAACTAATAAATCTGATTTATTTACATGTTTTCACATCATTTAAGAGTTCTCCACAACACTGCTTGCAGCCCTTCTCCTCCATGGTTGGGCCTAGGGGTGATTTCCAGGGAGGTGGCCTCCTGGGTGAGGCCCTACCATAATTAGCCCCAGGAATAGAACACTGTCTAGAGCGGGATTTGTGAGTTAACACAAGCAGAATGCCCACTCCTTTTCATGAAGAACTCAGGGACTTAGGCGTTGTAAGGGCATTCAGAGGTGCCCTGTCTCCACCCAGACAAGGGTTCCCCAGAGACTCCTCCGGCTCCTCTCCTACTGGCACCCACTGACTACACTTCTCCTGAGAGCTGAGGAACGGGGGGCGCCAAGACCTGAGAAGGAGGTATTAATGGCTATATCTGAAATGCAGGCCATATTCTAGTTCAGCTGCTGGTCAGAAATTCAGCTTCTGGTCTGTGAAATATTCTAGTTTTCTCTGTCCTGTAACTCTGTACCTGAGGTACAGGGTGGCAGAGCCCTGGACTAGGCTTCCAACCCCAGTTCTCCACTGTCCGTGGCCTTGACCAAGCTGCCTCCCCTTTTAGACCTACTGTTTCTTTGCCCTATGTTCTCTCCCTGTTTCACCTGAGGAGAGGCCCTAACCCAAGAGGTGGGAAAGACCCCGGAGAACTTCTTTAGGCCATGTGGGGTGATCATTGCTATCAAGCATGAAGCATTAGCCAGCAAGCATCTTCCCAGGGCCCCAAGCAGCTCGGCCAAGAGAGACACAGGCTTCAGGGAGGGTAGGAAGACAGACATGGGGAAGCTGGGAGTGCTGCCCCAATGGAGCAATGGACTGGAAGCCACGAGATGGGTATCTGATAACAGCTGACACTCACTGGGCGCTTACTACATGCTTGGCAATGTTCTAAGCAAGCTATAAAGGGCTTAGAACGTGTTTAAGTCTATGAGATAAGTACTATTACTATCCTCATCTTACAGATGAGAAGACTGAGTCATGGATTAAAGTAATTTGCCCAGGGTCTCAAACCTGACAATCTGGCTCCAAGTCTGTGCTCAGCCTCTATACTCTATTGCCTCATATTTCCCACTCCCTCAATCAGCTGGGCTTTTGGCATCTTCATCTTAAGGATTCTGAGTTTTGTGCACAGAACCAGTGTCAGTCAATATCTTACGATAACAGGGAGTATAGACTTCAGTGCTTACTTACTCTTATGTCAAGTTACTAAGTCCTTCTGTTGATTTGCTAAGTAACTCTGAACCAATCTCAGGGCTTGATTTTCTTAGCTGGAATAATTTTGATTTCACATGATCTTAGCTTAGGGTTATCTAGAAGTGAGGTAACAATAATAACAATAATATCTAACATGAATTGATTACTTACTAATGTGCCAAGAATAGTGTACAATATTTTACATCATTATCTCACTTAACCTTAATGATAACCCAGTGAGATAGGTACCATTATTGAACCCATTTTACAGATAAGGAAACTGATGTAAACAGAGATCTCATCCAGCTCCACAGAGTAGTTAAAAGTTGATCCCTGCTCTTGATCCCTTCATTGTACTAATGCTATAACTGTGGTCTTTAGGGCTCCACCACCCTATCTCAGTTAAAATAATGGAAGTTAACAAAGCTGCTCAATTCAGGAAAAACTGTGGAGGTTAATGAGAGAAAAAAAAATAAGCTCATAGGAGGTCCGATAAAGAAATTACAAAAATGTGCGAACAGGTATTTCTCTGGCAGTCCAGTGGTTAAGATTTTGTGTATCCACTGCAGGGGGGCATGGAATCAATTCCTGGTCAGGGAACAAATATCCCATATGCTGTGTGGTGTTGCCAAAATAAGCAAAAAGTGCAAACACGTCTTTGTGAGGCAGCCAAGCCTGGAGGTATCAGTACTCTTTTCAAATGAGGAAACTAAGGTACAGAAAGCCAGAGCTTTAATTCAAGTCACCACCTCCCAGGCCAGTGCTCGTTCATTGAGTGAGCCCTCCTTTACATTGGGCCCTATATATGACACTTCCCACACATCAGTCCTTGGGTCCTGGCAACATCAGGTACCATGGTTAGACAGCTTACAGTTCAGAACCCTCAGGTTATAAAGGTACATTTCAAACATGCCTGTTACATGGCCAGAGAATGCCTGTGCTAAACACAGATGTTGTAATGAGCTGATCCACAGGGCAGGTGAAGGTAGGAGTTTTGTAGAAGTACAAACTATGATTTAAAAATAAAATACATGATTATATTGGACTTCTCATGCCCCTCATCTCCCTATGTGACATGAGGACAAAAAGCACAAGTTTATAATTTAGTCTTCTCCTGCAACAGAGAACAATGGTATTGAGGGAATAGCTGATAGACTGGATTCTCATTTTACTTCTTCCCCTAAAAGATGATTTTGGGCCCTTAACGTTGCAGGGTCTCAGTTTTCTCATCTGGAAAGTGGTTCTAATTTGGCATTTAAGCTATTTTCCTTGTAAGATCAAATAAGACAACAGATGGGAGTGCTGTTGAAAGGACGGAGTGATGGATAAATATGAGACAAGAGATTAGGTACTTGAAGAGTGTTAGATCTGAGCTTGCTGTGATTCACAGTATCTTACTTGATGCTCACAATAACCTTAGACACAGGACTGATTAGCTTCACTTTGAGGCAACAGCTGAAACTTGGAGGGGTAAAACAATCTGCCGAGGGCCAGTAGAACCTGCGCCAAGGAATGGCTGACTCCAGAGCCTGGATCACCCAGCCCACTATCTCCAAGGGGAGAGGGTGGTACTTCTGTCTCCCAGGTGAGGCATGCACTGAAGGATGCCATCATCAGGCACCTTTCAGGACACCTTTCACAAGTTGAAATCTGCCTCTTGTTTAGATGCTCCAACTGAAAAAAGACTTGCATCGTCCATCTTTTATCAAGCCCTCTCTCCTTTCTACACCAGCAAGTCAGCAGATACTTTCCTTCTACTTCCACTGTTTATGAAGACATATTAAGACAGCTTAGATAAGGAGATTATAATTTGTAATTAAATATTAACCTTTCTGACAGTATTAAAATTAAACCACTCAGAATTCTTCATCCCTAATCAGGTGGTTCCTGCCCATAACTACATCTTCCCTAATAGTCTCACTAGTTTATGGCCCTTTCCAGAGTGCTAATTGTTTCAATCGCGGCCAACCTGATGAATTGTCCTAAAAACGCCATTTCGGTTGGAGCGTATTAGCGTGGCGTGCGCTGCTTCTTGCCTGCCTGCCTGCCTGTCGAGTGGGTCTGCCCTGGCTTTGGTTGAGGCAGCTCACAGCTCCTGGCAGAGTCAGCAGAAGGGGTCAGGGATGCAGCTCAGGAGGACATGGCCTCAGCTACCTTATTTTCTGTGGCTGCCAGGCCCTCAGAGAGGTGGTGAAGGGGGAGCCGGGCCACAGCAGGACAGGAGTTGGCCAGGACTCTGTTGCTGGCAGAGCTCTGGGCAGTTCCTTATCACCTCAGCTGGGGAGGCTTTCCACAGAAATTAGGCAAGGGCACCCAGGGTTGTGGGCAACCTGCAACGCTTCCAGACTGGGAAGCTAGGAGGAAGAGAAATGTCTGGTTTTAAGTTGAAATGTTTCTGCAGTCTCCAAGGACTGCTCTGACATTTTTCTCTGTGTGAAACAATTTCCTGTCAGCCTTAGAAAGTCAAACTGAGCAGGTCTTGGAAAGCCAGAGTCTGAACAAGGGGATGGGCACTTGTGGGATGGAGTGGTGAGCTCCCCATGGACTGCCAATTGTGCCTAGGTTCCAGCCCTTACCTTTTTGGCATCTTTGTGCATATATTTGGCTGTCTGCTTGGCCAGTTCTGTTTTTCCTAGGAGAAGGAAAAGAGAAGTATTGGGTTAGGAGATGACTATCTTCTGGAATGAAAGAATATTAGAAATGCATGGATGCTGGAAATAATACATGTTATGGAAGGGAACACTGAGGCTCAGAAAGGGTGACTTTCAAAGTCACCAAGGGAAAACTGATGGTAAATCTGGGACCAGAATCAAAGTCTGCATTGTATCTTGATTTTTCTATGGATGGGGACTGAAGCTTTTTATCTACAGTAGCATCTAAAAGTGGGAGGTTGACTCATACAATTCAGAGCCATCTTGTCCTTTGAATCTCAGCACAAATCTTGCTTTTCCTAGAAGTACCTTGACTTCCTGGCTCATTGTACTGTCTCTCTCTGGATATCCATGGTCTTGCCATCCAAACTAGGCCCTGGAGCCACAGGCCAAACAGAGGCTGGGAGAGGATAGAAACCACCCCTCCTTGGCTTTACAGCTTTTCTTTGTAACATAAAGAAAGGATGATGATACCAAAGTGATGGCTCTGAAGGGCCATTTGGTATGATGGTCAAATCTTTGGAAGTCACTGTCTGTCTAGTATGGGTCAAGCTCTGTGGTATAGTATGAAGTGATGGTAACCCTTTGGGACCCTACATCAGAGGCAGCATCCATGAAGATGCTAAAGGGGAACAGAAGCAACAGAGGCATGTAATTCCCCATAAAGACAATGGGAGGGGAGCAATAGTGGGACTGTGAGGGTAGAGAGTGAGAGGGTGAGAACGTTTCAGATAATCCAGCCCAACTGGCTATAAAAATCCCCAACCCATTTCACGGTAACCAGTTCTGCTATGCACTTAGCACTGTGCTGATCATCAGTGGCTTTCTTTAGCTTCCTAGAGGGTTCTGGCCTAGGCTACACTAGATAAGGCTGGTGCCCTGGGCAGTAGAGGTGGTTCAATTACTCCTACAGGGCAGCCTCTGGGGTTGCAGAGTGGCTGGACTAGGACTAACAGGCCCCCAAGGGCCTGGCCCTCCTGGTGAATCAGGCCCTGCACCACAGCTTCTAGAGGGAGAGGCATAATTCCAGCTGTTCCAACATGACAGATGATCTTCTGCTGGCTCTGTAATTTGAAGGCAGTTGTTTTGGGAGCTAGAGTTGAACTAGAGGAGGGTCGTGTGACTCTGGCCCATAGCAGCTGGGGCTCCCCCAGCTCTCCTCCCCACAGGCTGATCTACTCCCCGTTACCTATTCCAGATGATCCCAAGAAGAGGAAGACCAGGGGGTGTTCTTCGTCGTACCAGCCATTCTCCTTCCTTCGGATCGCTATGGCCAAACACACAAGACGGGAGGACAGGGAGAGAGGCAGATAAATCAATGACACAAAAGGCAGGATAATTATCACTAAGTATACAATATGTTTTACTGCTCTGCGCCCACTCAAAGTCCTCACTACCATTAGTGCTGCCTAATCTGATTAGCTGGCAAGGCCCCTAGAGACACCTAATCAGGTTAGCATGGATTTGGAAAGCTGCCCAGAGCAGATTTCGGATAAAGTTTTCCAGGATGAGCACTCAGCGTTGCCAGGGAAACTGAAAGGCTGGTGGATAGTGAATGGAGGTGAAGGGGGTGGGGGGCTGGTGAAGGAGAATTGGAGAGGAACTTTAGCTCTTGGCTGGTAATCCATTTACTCACAACTGGTTAGTGGTTGAGCCTGCCCCTATGCAAATAGGAGAGGCAGAAGCCCATGGCAGGGCCTTGGGGACCCAGGGTGTGAGCTCTGAACTCTTTCCCATTTGGGGGAAGTAAGGTCTGCTGTTAGGAAATACAGCCAAATGCACTTTCTCGAAGCCAGTCAAGGGTTCTGTGGAGCTCAGGGCAAGGATGGGTGAGCCACTTGATAGCACCTCCACAAACCATGGCCTCCACTGGACAGAGGTGTGGGAGAGGAACAGACATGTACCCAAGTTTCACGGGGCTCAGCTCTGCTACAGTAAGCTCTGACCTCTCCTCTCCAGGAGGAAATATATAATCAAGTGTTCTGCATGCCACACAGAGTGGGAGAACCAGGCTCAGAAGCATCACCCAAGTATAAGAGTAAGGAGCAGAATGAGGCAGAACCATCCGAAGAATCATTTATTGAACATATTATCTTCTAGGCCCAACGGAAAAATGGCCAACATTTTATTACTCAAGACCCATACAGATAACCCTGAGTGGAAAATATTATTTTCAATTCCATCAGACTGAATGGGGAAATGAAACAAGAGAGAAAGATACCTGCCCAAGTCATGTAACTAGCAGATCACCAGCTGACCGGTGGAGGTGGCAGAGTTGCATTGCTAAACCTGTCTTCTAGTTTGGTCACATATGGTTACAAAAAGTGGGATTAATTTGGGTTGCATAAATGGAAACATGCAGCCAGAAGCAGGAAGGGGAGAGAGCACTATGCAATGTCAAGGTCGGTCTACAGATGGAATGGCATATATGGTCTGCCCCTCAGAGAGCTGAGAGGAGATGAGCAAAGGGATATATGTCAGAGGACAAGGCCTGGAAGCCGAGTCACTGGAGGAGGAGCTGACAGTCTTAGGAAGTGTCTTCAGTTTTGAGGTGCCAAGATCCTAAACACTATATACTGTGTGGTATGATCTGTGTGGCTGGGTTTCATAGAAGTGGCTGGAGAGGTCAGGGAAGGCTTTCAGAAGAAGTGGAACTGATGACAGATCAGACTAGGCAGGATCTGGAGGGGCAGAGGTGGGGGAGGCGGACAGGAATGAACACGAGTAGCTGTGGGCGGGATCAGACCACAGAGGTCTCAAATGCCTGTCTCAGGAATTCAGGTCCACATTGTGGGCTTACTCACCTCAATCTCTAATGCTTCTTCCTGAGATACTTTCTAGTTCTGGCCTCAGAAGAAACCTTGTGGACACTGGACAAGCCATTCTGCCTGCCCGGAATTTTCTGAGATTTCTGAGAGGAGTCTGAGAAACCACTCAGTCTAACCTCTCCCTTGGGTTAGGCTCAGATCATCTCTAAACTGATTGGCGTGGTCCTCTGGAAGGCCGGCCACAAGGGGAACCCACAGGCCTCGCAGGTACCCAAAGGCTAGGCATGAAGACAAAGAAGCCCCAGCCTGGCGAGAATGGAGGCTCCAGTGTTCTGACAGAAGTAACACCCTGTGGGTGAGGGTGTTTGGGGAGGTAGAGACCCATAAAATGGCAACGGCTAGGCTTCTGTGAATATATGTGTAGGATGTGTGCTGAGGTAAAGGTGAGAATGGGGTGTTATCTGAAAGGAGTCACACTTTTCCAAAAGTTGGCTAAGTTGAGAATCCAGGTTTGAAAGAAGCTGAGCATAAACTGGATTCAGGCTTCAAGGGGGTATCTGAGGAGGCCAAAGTACCCAGGCATCATTCAAATGGGGAGCCCGGGGAGAGAGGTTTCCCAGGTGTCATGAACCTGGGGTTCTGATCTTGACTTCTCTTTCACGAAGCTTCCCAGCCCACCGAGAGCTGCATGCCTCTGGGCTAAGCAATTCAAAAACACCATGGAGAACATGGAATTGGATTACGCCTGGGGCCATCTTTCCCCCCTTCTTTTCTAATAATGCACCTGGGAGAGAGCTCTTTATAATGCCAAGCAGACTCCACTGCACAGCTGTCCCTGGTCAATTCTGCCGGACTCAGGGCATGAGTCTGGGGTGGGCTCGATCTGGGCCCCCTGCGAAACACGCAAAATGCCAACCATTAAACAATTACAACTCTGGATATTTCTAATAATATCTGAAGAGAAAAACAGCCAAGCAGATGGTGTCCGACAGAATGAAAAATGGAAGTAGCTAGGGAAGACTGAAGAAGGCAGGCCCCCGGGTGTGTGGTTAGCAGGGCGGCTGAGGGCTAAGACTGGGAACCTTAGGGTCCTGTCATGCTGGGGCAGAGGCCGGGACAGAGACCTGGCTGGGTCCACTTGGGATGTGGCCACAGATATTCGTGCTCTCACTGTGGACAAGCAAATGCAACAACTTCCTCTGCTAGCACTTCAGAGCCTATAAAGAACTTCTGTAGACATAACTTCATTTGAGGCTGGTTACAAACATTTGAGGCAGGTAGGGCAAGTAACTTGATTCCCATTTTACAGATGAGATCATACCTATAAAGAAGTGAGGTGACTTGCTCAAGGTTACACAGGTAAACAAATGAACCTGGACTTTACCCCTTTTGCTGGCCTGCTCTTAGACCTGAACTGGTAATTCAGGAGTTTAGAGGGAGGAGTTGGCTGTTCCCCACACAGCACCTCCTCATTCCCTTACCTCACCTGGAAAGTTGCTCCTCTGTAGTCTTTCAGTCTGGCTGCCTCAGCCACTCCATACGTGGTCTCAGGAGCCCCTGCCCCTGCCCATCTCTTTATCAGTGCTCTCTGGGCTTGAGATGGTCTCAAGGTCCCCTGAGCAGGAAGCTCAGCCCATCTGGCCAGTCCCATCTCTGGGGCTCCAATAGGCTTGGCAGCCTCTCCATATGCTGGACCAGTGACAGCATCCCTTTGCTGGGTTCTTCTGGACATGTGGACCACTACCATTCATCCTACATCTCACCTGCAACAACTCTTCTGGCTTACTCCATATCACATCTGCCCTAGTAACTGCCATGTTCATCGATGGGCGGTGTGGTGGGGAGGGCAGGAGCTACAAGATTTAGTTTGGGGTCCTGGCTCTGTCACTTATTAGTTGACTTTGAGCAAAACACTCCTTTAGAAGCTTGGTTTCTTCATCTCTAAAATGGGACTAGCCATACCTGCTCAGTCGTCCCCTCATGAAGATTAAAATGAGTTAATGGTTATGAAAGTGATCTGTAATTTGCAAACAAACAAACAAACAAAAAAAGAATAAGAATAAAAATAACTGTAGTAATAGCAGCAGTAGGAGCACAAGCTGTTAGCCGTGCTATTTTACAGATAGCCCTTTCATCCTTACAATACTTCAGAAAAGTAAGCATTATCTCTCCATGTTACAGAGGAAGAGGCTGAGGTTCAGAGAGGGACAATGGGAAGGTTTCATCTGTCTGCATCCTCATATCAGGGGGAGGGTAAGTCCCGATTTGACTGTGTTATTTCATGGATGCATGTCCTAGGCTTATTTCCTGAGGGACTTTTGCAAAAAGTATAATGTGTGCTGACTAAATGAATTAATTGTTGGTCTTCTTGGAATCACAAGGGGCAAAGAACAGATACTTCAGCTCCCATGCTACAGAAAAGAGTGATGCCTGGATCCAAGAGTCTCTTAAGGCTCCAAGTGGTTACTATTACCCTTGGGTAAAGAAGGCTTCCACCCTCTTCTTAACTTCCCTCCAGGAAGCCTTATCCGTTTGTTCAGCAAAAAAAGCTCTGTGTTGAGTGCTGTGGCATCTACAAAGAAACCTAAAACAGGTCTGCACCTCTTGGGTGAACGCTGCTATGAAAACTGTGAGTGCCAAGTGGTGTGGAGTACTGTGGAAAGTGTGGGAAACGCCATTTGTTTCTGCCTGTGGCCTGGGACCGAAGAATGATGGGGAGATGGCTAGGCAGCCTGGATATGATAGGACATTCCAGGAGGAAAGCTCCGGTGTGTGCAAAACCCAAGTGACACAAAAGAACCGCCTCCTCCTCCCATGCCAGGCCTTTGCCTCCATCTAGCTCAAGGTTTTGGGGGAGTCTGGGTAGGCTGAATCATATCTCCTGATAAGTTCTACTGATGCAGCAGATTTTTTTTTAACCTAACCTGGAACAGTTTGCCCCATGCTTGTGCCACCTCCTAGGGGAACCTGTCCTTCAGAGGAACTCCACAGTTCAGTCACCTAAATGTCTATTAGTATCTTCTGTCTAAGCTTACAGGTTCAAGGGGCATAGCTCAACAAGTGCCTGCTACAGATGCCCTGGGTTTGGTGGATGATGAGAGAAAAGCTCTCTTTTTAGACTGTCAGGAGTATTCTTTCTGAAGGCAAACTATTGCTACCGAGGAGTTAACATACTAAAATTACAAACAGCTTTTGTTGAGCCCACCCACTGTGTGTGAGCCCCTCGCAGGCTATGGTTAGGTTAAGGTTAGGGATCCTGTGGGTTAGGGATCACTGGAGGGAAGAGTGACACCCTTCCAGAAAGAGGTTGAGATCAGAATCTGTGCCCAGGAGAGGCAGAACATCAAGATGTGTTTAGACTTTGTTCATCTGAATTTACTTGAGTTCCACAACCTTTTACATACCTGCGTGCCAACTTTGGGGAAAGAGACCTGAAAGAGAGGTAGTTTCTGACTTTGGGAGGGAGAAAGACATACAAACTGACACTAAGTGGTAAGTGCAACAACAAAAAGTGTTCACAGGAAGCACACAGATAGGCCCTGCATCAAGCAGAGAATTAAGGGAAAGCTTCCTGGATAAGGCATGGGTCCTGGCAGGTGAGTGGAAGGGCAGAGCAGTCCAGACAATAAGAACAGCAGGGGCACAGGAGGGACTCTTGTGGGGAAATGTGGAGGTGGAACTTAAGAAGTTTTCTAAATTAATTGCTACCTCTCTACAACTCAGGGATGGCCTCGATGTATTTCTCAGATTACAAACAGGACTCCAAGGGAGGGTCCACAAAGCTAGCTGCAGCACTCAGGAAGATTACATTTCTGAATTAGTCAAAGAGGGAGGTAGAGTGTGAGATAGGATGGTGCACCTACTGTGTGCATATGGGTGATATTAAGGTTCTGAATTCGGGTCAGACCCAGGCTTAGGAGAGTGGTCAAGGTGGTAGAGCTTCCCTGGGGAGTTCACAGGCTTCAGAGTTAATGGGGACCAGATGCAATGGGCTTTGGGCATAGGCCTCTGGTCAGAGGGCGCCACTGGGAAGCCTCCATGGGTACAGGCTGCCCGAAGAGGCTTCTTGGAGCAGGTCTGGGGAATGAGATATCCCCTCAAAGGGTCAAAGGCTGACTAGTATGGGTATTGTAAACAATAACTGCTACACTCACATTCTCAGTATGCTTGTGAACAACTAGAAAGCAGGCTTAACAGCTTCTCTTCTTTCCTCAGAGCACATCACAGAGATGGACAAGGGGCCATAACCAAAGTAACTAATGTGACAAACTGCACTAAGCATCTACCTCGATTGAGATCAGAATCTGTGGCTGTGCCAGAAACTGGGAAAACAGAAATGATTCAGTCAGGGTCTCTGCCCTCAGGAGTCTACAGTCTATTGCTCCTGAAATACAAAAACCAGCCAGAGGGTGGAAGACGGGCAGGGCTAGGGTGGGGAAGGGGCCAGAAGAAAGGGAGTTTTAAGCCGAGAGGGCAGCATCAACACATACAGGCAGGAGATCAACACAGCATGTGCAGGCGGCAGAAGCAGCCATAGTGTGCAGTGCGGGGAGGGGAGCAGCCGGGGAAGTGGGGGAGTGCGGTAGGGTGGGCCCTAATGCCAGGCCAGGGCATCACTCAAGACTTTTACACAGGGTTTTCTGTTTTGTTTTTACACTGTACAAAGCTGACTCCAGGGGAAGAAAAGGAGGAAGAGAGACCAACAAGGAGAGACCACCATTGGGTTTGGACAGGAGACACTGAGGTCCTGAGCTGGAGGTCCTCAGTGGTATTAAGGATGGAGGGGAGAGGCTAGGTGTGAGATCTATTTAAGAGGTAGAATGATAGAACCTGAAGGGCTGTAAGGGGAAGGAAGGGCCAAGGAAACATCTAAGCTTCTACTCAGGAGACCAAGGAATGGTGGGGCCTTTACTGAGACAGGAACATGGGAGGTGAGGAGATGGAGGAGGGGGGCAGAGTCTAGATCTGAACAGACAGCTGGCTGCCTTTCTGAGGATGGCAAGTACAGAGGCTCTGAGCTCCCCCTAGAACAGGCATCCTCCCCTTCCCCATGATCAAGAACAGCTCTGGATTCTGGAAGAAGAACCTCACACTCGATGTCAGTGCTCTGGCTTGCGGTCTGCACGCTGGCCCTGCTTTGGCTCCAGTGACCCGAGAAGACCAGAGAGGCCATGGGGGCCTGGGCTGTGGGGTTGGTGCTTCATCTCCTCCATTTGTAAGGCGGTAACTGTGCGCCAGTCTTGCTAGAAGCCCTGCAGCTGGGGATCACACTGATAAATTCACTGTATTACTTTGCACAAATCAATATCCCAGCACTTACCAGGGGTTGATGTGACCGAAATTGGTTTCAGCCAATTCGTGAGGGTAATAAATGGCCATTTATCAAATCAATTCATTCTGCGGCACTTCTTTGGCTGCCCACCCTCATGGTACCTCTGGGGTGCCAGGCTCCACCCAGCCGGCACACATCTGACACTAGCTGAGGACCCAGGGAACACCCTGGCCTGCCCTCTAGATCCGTTCCGCTCTCCGGCACCTGCTTTAGTCCTGAGGCCCTACCATAGATTCCAACCCAGAGAGTGTCTCACGCTTCACGGGAGCTGGAAGCTGAACACACTCTGACTATTATGAGTGTGATCCCTGACTACAGGGCTTCTAGAAAGGTGAGTGAAAAGTTACCACCTAACAAATGGAAGGGAATGTACCAACCCCACAGTCCAGGCCCCCATGCCCTCTGTCTTTTCCAGCAGCACCAAGGAGCAGAGCGTTCCAGATCTGAGGCAGAGTGTGGGTGACAGATGGAGCTGTGGGTAGGACAAGGCACTTGGCAGACATTCTGACAGCCCCTAGGAGGTGGGGAGTGGAACCATCTACTGCTCTGGGCTGGCAGCAGGGAGAGACATGGGGAAGACCAGGGGAAGAGGCCAGTCTGGGGCTGGGACTAGGGATCAGTCTCGGGTTGAAGGAAACAACTGTGGGCCTGACCTATGGAACACAGTGCCCAACGCTGGACAGTAAGCATCTAGAGGAGGGGGACTGGGTTTCATTGAGAACTGTCTGGTACATACTGGAGACAGCATACGCTTTACAGTCCTATAGTCCTGAGTTTGGATCCCTGGTACAAAGGTGAGGAAACTGATGCTCAAAGAAACTGAGTGACCAGCCTGAGTTGGATAGCTGGTAAGTGGCCCACCTGCCATTTGAGCCCTGGTTGACTGAATTCTTTCCACTTTAATGTCCCCCTTCCTCCCCTAACTACTTCTGGGAGTTTCACAACTTATGGGCTTGAGAAGCTGGTAAGAAACAGGAGATCAGAGGAGTGGGCAACATGTGAGCAAACGGCTGTGTAAGAAGTGGAGGGTAAATACTACGAGGGCAGCTGTAGTTCTGGCCCAAGTGGACATGAAACTCTAGCAGAACCTGCTTCTCAGGCCTCGGCTCGGTCACTGTTCTCTCCAATGGGCTCCTCCTCCTCTCTTCAACCCAAGAGATCCCAAGGTCTCCTCTCCTTTTACCTCAGACATGGCCGTGGCAAAGAAGTCGGGGGTTGCCACCTCCAAGCTGAGGGTGGCTGTCTGTATTCAGACCCAAAAGGGCAGCCTGATGAGGTTTAGGCCTGAGTAGTGGGGACTTGTGTCTTCACAGAAGCTTTCCCTGGCTCCTGGGTGTGCCTGCAGGTAGCCTCTGCCCTCCAGCTGCTGAGGCAGATCGAGTCTATGGGCTCCTTTTAACTGCTGATGGTCAGGTCATGACCTGAACATGAGTCTCACTGGTGTGTGAGGATGATGGAGACGGGCTGGGCCCAGTGTGTCACAGGGATGACTGCCTTCATTGTTCAATGACTCTCCTGGGACTCTACAATTTCAGCTTCACGTCTCCCTGTACAAGTGAGCAGAACTTGGTGTTGGGCATAGCCGCTGCTGGGCTGCATCTGGTGGGACTAGAGGCAGCACTGGATGCACCTGACCAAGACATCACAGGGAAGAGGCTTTTAAACCTGAGCTGAGCATTAGCTCACCTGAAGGGCCTCTCTGGACTTCTGGTCCATTGCCAGAGCTCCTGATCCCACAGGTCTGGGATCAGATCTATATTCTAACAAGTTCCCAGAGAATGCTGATGCTGCTGGTCCAGAGACCACTTTGAGCATCACTGCCTCAGGGGATACTCCCTTGTCTAAGCCAGAAATAGGGTTCCCTTGCCCTTGCCTCATCTGTCTTGAGGTCACCCTCAGGGAGTCATGCACCTCAGGAGAACAACAGTGAGGCCACCGTCTTGAGCACAACCCCAGTTTTCTCTCTTTCCACTGGGAAGTGCATGGGCAGGAGGGTCAGGAGATGAGGGCTGACACCGGCAGGCAGTCTAGATCCCAAGGTGGCATAAGTGCTTCTGAGGTGGAGAAGAAGGCACTCAAGACTTGTACAGGATGTTTTCCATAAAATTGAGCCAGACTTCGACAAATTATATTGAAGGATGGCACAGCCCTGCTGGGAGACAGGAGACCAAAGTTCTAGTTCTGGCTCAGTTATGACAATACTAGTGATGGGAAAGCTCTTATTCCTCTCTGGGTCTCAGTTCCTTCACCTGAAAAGTGGGGGTGGAGTAGGGTCAGTAGATCAGATGAAGGTCAGAATTAAATTCAAAGCACAGAAAGCAGCCTTGAGCAAATCACTGAAATGCTCTGCCTCAACTTCCTCATCTGTAACATGGGGATTCAATGGGACCAACCTCAGAGGATTGTTGAGAATTAAATGACACGGTATATGCAAAGAGCTTAGAATACTGCCTGGTACACAGGAAGTACTCCACAAATGCTATGCTGTGATAATAACAGCCCCTTCTCCTCAGCTTGCAGATGGCAGGACCACACCTCACTGAAGCAGACCACAAACTTCTATGCCCTCTTTGGTGCGTGTGTACTCACCTGCCCCCACTGTGGCGATGGCGCTCTCCTGGCCAATAATGTGCTCTTTCAGCCGCTGTTCCAGGGGAAAGCGGCGCCGCTCCTCAGCCTCGTGCTTCCGCTGCTTCTCTTGGTACTGTGGACAGAGATGAGAGATGGAAGGCAGCTCAGGAGCACCAGACCCAGGAGGACCCTAGTTTAATTCTATCCCCCCAACCCAGGGGGAAAAAGCAGAGGTCTGGGTCTCTGGGGGTTCTAACGGACAGCTCTGGCTCATTCTTTTCCCAGTCCCTTGTCTGAGTCCTTACCTCATTTCCCTACCTCGGTGGCCACTGCTCAGGGCTCCTGGCTTGCCCTGCTAGTAAAATAAGTACTGCTAGTATTGGGTTGGCCACATGATTCTTATGGTTTTTCCATAAGATCTTATGAACTTCTTGGCCAACTCAGTAGATTAACTCTTGAGTCTGGAGTCTGCCAGAAGACTTCATTTGAATCCCAGCTCTCTCACTTACAAGATGTGATTATCTGGGGCAAGTTACTATGCTCAGTTTTCTCCTCTGTAAATTTGGGATTAAATATGATGCTGTATACCGAATGTGTCTAGCATTATGGCTGGTAAACACTAAGTGCTTAAAAATATATAGGTTCCTTTCCTTTTCTGCTTACCCTCTTGAAAACCACTTTGGTTTTTAAACCAGAGCTATGAACACCCCCCCAAGTCAATGATACTGCATTTTTCAACTAAATACAACTATTTAGAAATTGCTATATTTCTGGCACTGTGCATGCCATGATGGAAAGGTGGGGAAGGGGCAAAGAAGAAGACTGGCCCCTGGCCCCTGGAAGGTTTAGATGATGCTGAGTGCCTGGCAGGTGTCTGGCCTCTGGCTTGCTCCATTTCAGAAAAGACAGAAGCAGGAGGCTTGAGCTTTGTCCCACTGAAAGGGAGGAGAGAAGAGCCAGGTCTTGCCTTCAAAGAGCTCTAAGTCAGGTAGGGAAGGTGAGGCAGGGTATGTACCTGAATACTTCTCAGGCAGGATTAGCTGTTTCCCTTGAGGTTCTAAAGCATGTGTGCCTACATCTAGCCCTGTACCTATCACTAAAAAAAGTTACTTGAAAATGAGTTTGTTGCATATTTGTGATTGTGTCTTATGAATCAATTATGAGCCCCATTTTACTCACTGCTATTTCTGTCATGGGTCCTGGCACAGTGGAGGCAGCTGGTGAATGTTTACAAAAATGAAGTTGACGAAAGATACAAAGAGGAATTAACAGCTAGATTGGGTGGTGTAGGAGTACAGAGAAGGGAAGGATACATAAAGCAAAAAACATTTTTGGGAGAGAGAGGCTTGAAGGAGCTGGGGTACTGGGCTACTGGGCTACTAGTTGGGAGCTGTAGGACTATTTGGAGACTGGGTTGGGGGGTGAGTGCATGGGTCTGATGATAAAGCATCGATGGGAGGCCAGGCGCTGGGGGCAGGAAGCAGGTCTCAAAGTGAGACAGAAAGACCTGGGTCTTCTGGGGGCTTCTCTTCCCTAGGGCTCCTGTAACACGGACAGCTTTCTAGAAAGCAAGCTGCCAAGGTAAGGCCTTGTCACAAAAGTGGTGGTTTCAGATTGCTCTTGCGGGCAGAGTGGATGAAAAATACCTGCTACTTGGGCAGTGTTTTCCTGTTATGGTAGTGACCTTGACAGAAGTTAAAAAAAATAAATAGCAAACAATCCAATTTTGGCTGTTGCTATCAGTCTGTAACTGAAAGCTCCCATCAGTCCTGGGGTTTCATATGGAGCAATAATTCGGCGCCAATCCCAGCGGAGCGACGCTTGCTGGTTGGAATCCAGCCTGTCACTGTGCAGCTCCCTCAGGCATCACATGCATCACCTGGCTCTGCTGACTCCAGCCATATATCTGCCTCCTCCTCCTCTTCCCTGTCCACCCAGCCCCTCTCAGCACTTGGGTCCACTGGGCTGAAAGGCTCCGATGGAGAGATGCATACATACAGGCTGGTACAGCACCGGCCAGTGGCCTGGCCTGCTCGCAGTCAGGCAGGATGCAGAAGGAACCTGGCCTCCGAGAGTTTGTGAGGTCTGTTAGGTCACTTCCCCTCAGGGATGGGTAACGCCACCTCTGGGCCTTTTGTTCACACTGCTCCCTCGGTAGGGAAGTCTTCTCTATTCCCACCCACCTCTAAGTGATCTCAGCTTAAATACCAAATTATCTAAAGTGCCTGTTGCCCTGGCACCTCCAGAGCACTTATTCAACTGCTTGTTTCCATCTCTTTACTCCACACGTGAGGAAGCAGTGACAAAGACCATGCTCTATTTACCTCTGTAGCTCTAGCACCTAGCACAGGACCTGGCTCACAGAAGGATTCAATTTGTGTTGCCAAGCGAATGAGGTGCTGCCGTCTGTGAGATGGCTGCTGTGTGCCGGGCATGGTACTCAGAACTTTCTGTGTAGTGTCTCACTGCATTCTTACAGCAGTCCCCATATGAAGTTTGACGCCTTTCTGGCTCATAGTGAGGCACATCGTGTGGCAGAAAGAAGCCAGCTTTGCTCCAGAAAGACCTGAATTTAAACCTCACCTAATCTACTTGGGCTTCCCAGGTGGCTCAGTGGTCAAGAATCCACCTGCCAATGCAGGAGACATGGTTTTGATTCCTGGGTTGGGAAGATCCTCTGGAGAAGGGAATGGCAACCCACTCTAGTATTCTTGCCTGGGAAATCCCATGAACAGAGGAGCCTGACGGGCTACAGTCCATGGGGTTAATGACTTAGTGACTAAACAACAACAACAAATCTACTTATTAGTGAGCTCATCTTGGGGAAGTTAATTCAACTACCTGAATTTCAGTTAGTCATCTCTAGCACGGCAATGGTACTCATACCTACCTCACAGGATCCATGTGGGATGCTGGTGAGAATTAAGTGAGATGATGCATATGAGGCACTGGGCAGGTCTCTGGCACATAGCGAATATATATGCAGAAGTAGCTGTGTGAGAGACTCAGTGGTCAACATAATATCTGGCCTGTGCAGGCCTTTGATAAACTTGGCTAACTTCTTCTTCACTGCATTTTGATAACTAATTTTCTAACCCAGTGCTTTTGTTCTTGTTTTGGTGCTAGAACTAATTTAATCTGCATGAAGCCCCACAAATAAGGGGAAGAACTGCTCTGGCTTAAGCAGAAGCCAGGAGTCAAGTCTATCAGGATACCGCCATGGACCCAGTGTGGCTCCTGAGGCGTCTCCCCAGGAACCCTGAGTCTTCTGGGCAGTCTCAACATCAACTGAGTTCTCAGGACACCTCCACTGCCTGGGGTGTCTCAGCTGTTCCTGTCAATTTTCCTTACATGGTAGAGAACTCCTCTTCTAGGTGCTTTCCATCCATTGGTTTGTGGGGCCTCACAAAACACACCTTTTTTTCCTTTGCTGCAGGCAAAGCCTAACAGGAGTTTCCCCACCACTCTGTTGGTTTGGGTACCACCATCATGGCCTCCCTGAGTCTTCTCCAGGGCAACATTTCTACCTTTTGTAACTCTTCTTCAGTGTCATGATTTTAGGTTATCTTAGTATTCTTATTATTTTCTTGAGCAATGGGAAAGGGTTCTTGACTTCTATGGGTGTGAGCCTCAGGTTTCTCAGGAGCTCTCTAAACGGTACTGGGAAAGATTCAACCTATGGCGTAAATTTGAGCACACTCTGATTTGAATACAACCCCCTCTACGCCTGGAGCCCTATATAGCTCTTCAGAGAAACTTCTGAAACTGGACCAGACTTTTTGATAAAAATGTACAGGACAACAGGATTAAACCACGTATGAGGTTACTTCTTCATGCTTTTTCCCAAATGCTTAGCACAGAGCTTATATTAAAAAAATATGTTGAGGACTTCCCTGGTGGTCCAGTTAAGAATCTGCCAGCCAAAGCAGGGAACAAGGGTTTGATCCCTGGTCTGGGAAGATTCCACATGCCAAGGGATGCCCACGCACCACAACTGAAGCCCATGCTCCGCAACAAGAGAAGCCACCACCATGAGAAGCCATACAAGCAATGAAGAGTAGCTCCCACCTGCTGCAACTAGAGAAAGCCCACACACAGCAATGAAGGCTCAGGCAGCCAAAATAAAAATAAAAAAATAAAATATGCTGAATGAATGAATGACTTCTTAAGGTGTGAACCAAGAGTTCAGGCTTGTGGAGAGCTAACCATTGGAGGAACCTAGGCAAGGAAACCAATTGGTATGTATGTATTCTCTTTGGGAGGAGAGAGAAGGCCCTTGGCAAAGGTCCATGAATGTGGGCTACTGTTGTTCCTGGCTTCCTGAGGAAATGGGAAGGAAGGCTACAGGGAATGAGGTCAAGGCTCTGCTTCGACAGGGTTCCAGTAGAGGAGGGGATAGGGTGGGTGACCCAGCCTGCAGAAGCAGAGGATACTGGGTGGAGACGCACTAGGAGGAAGCCACCAGGAGAGCAGGAGTGGGAGAGTGATCATCTTCTTAATAAAAGCCACATGCAATTAGTTTCAGAAGCCCTCACCTGGAGCCAGCAGCTACCAGCTCCCTATGTTGCATCTTGGCTGGATAATCGCAGCCACTGGTTTTCATCATTCTTGATTTAATATGGCACCCCTCCTGGCTCTGAGTGCATTTACAGGAAAGGGCTGGAAGGCCGAGGCGAAGCCTAGCTGGGCTCTCGTTAGGAGGTGGGTGGCTGGGCAGAGCAGCTCTGTGGGTGAGAGTTACAGGGAGAAGGGTATGGCAGCACCCTACTACTGGGCATTACTCAGGGAACAAATCTGATAATAAACCTGGCGATGTGTTCACTGAGAAGGGAGCTGGGGCAAGGGTGGTCAGCAGAAGGAGACCTTGGCGAAAAACAGGAAAAGTGTGGCAGAGGGAAGAAAAGAGAGGCCAATATGTAGCTTGCCTTTAGAGAGAGGTCAGGGCACAGAGCCCCCTGGCTTCTCACAGACTCAGATATGCCCCATCCTCCTGACTCCCTGGATCCACCCCAACTCACATCAGAGTCAGGGCTTCTACCATGTCCTAAAGCTGGGAGAGGCAGAGAGGTCTGGGTGGGGAGGTCAACAAAGTGGGCAACAGATGAGACTGGGGGGGACGGGTGTGGGATGATGGAAAGAGTCCTGAGAAGAGGGAGAGATAACAAGAGGAGTGCAGGGGGTCCAACAAAGGAGGCTGGGAGATGTAGAGCAGACAGGAGGGGAGAATGGGGGATGAGTGGGGCACCTAAGGGACTTGAAAGTCTCTTGAACTAGCTCAGAGTGCACATCCATACTGAGGAAAGCTGGGTACAGTGCCGGCATCAGTCCCATGAAGACTTGGTGACCGCTAGGTCAGCATCCCAGGGTTCATTCTCTCCTCTACCAGATCCTCCTTTTGCTGCCAGATCAGTATTTTTAATATGTGAACTGGATCATGTTGCTCCTCTGCAAATAGCTGGGCTGCCCCAGAGACAAGAATGGCGAGAGAAGGTTAAGAGGGGCAAAGAGGGGCTGAGGTGAGAAAATGGGTTGTATGCTCCTCAGTGCGTCACATCAGGAGGTACGTGATGTGGGGGTGACTGGGGATGTTAATTTTGATCATCTGATTAAGATGGACTGTGCTAAGTTTCTCCACCATCATCTTCCCCTTATGTAATTAACACGAGTCTTGTAGGGTGGGACCCAGAGACTACGAAAATACCCTGTTACTCCTCAAACTTCCACTCCTTAGTCTGAGTATGGACTGATGAATCTTGCCTGATTTGGGACCAGCTGTTCTAATCCTCACAGCTCTATGGAGGTCAGAGGATCTCCTCCCTCATCGTCCAGAGAGGAAGTAATTAAAGCAGGGTCCCACTGGTAGCAAGTAAAAAAGGCAGAACACTAACTCCTGCAATCTGACTCTAGTGCATGCACCTTCCACCCTGGAGACAAGAAAAGACCTGTGCTTGCCTTTAGGGAGTTCAGAGCCTATTTAGGGAAAGGAGATTTAAAACACAAATTTCATACTCCTACTTTTAGCATGGGGATACCTAATGAATTTATTGAAAATAAACACCAGAGGGTGTTCTTGCCAGAAACGCACAGCCTGAATTGAATCATAAAGAAACACTGCCAAATTGAGGACAGTCTACAAAATAACCAGCTTGTACTTGTTAGAATGTCAAGAAAGACTGAGGAACTGTTTCAGATTAAAGGAGACTAAATGGACATGACAATCGAATCCCACTTTGGATCCAGAGTTCTCTTTCCTTGTAAAGCAAACTATTGGGACAACTGGTGAAATGTGAATGACATCTGTAGATTTGTTAATATTAATGCTCTGATTCTGAAAATTGTATTGAGGTTATATAGAAAATGTCCTTTATTTTTTAGGACATTCATACAAGTATTTGGGGGTAAAGGGGGATCATGTATATATAACTCTCAAATAGTTCAGAAAAATTATATATCTTTAATTATTCATCTCTACATAATAAAGCAAATATGATAAAATGTTAACAACTGGTAATATGGGTGAAAGTTTATGGGAATTTGCTGTACTATATTTGAAGTTTTGTAAAAATAAAAGTGAAATAAATCAGGACAATGCTTACCATTGAGGGACAGATAGTGACTGGAAGGGAGTATGATACAAATGAATGCTTGTAACAGTCTACTTCTTGATCAGGTATATTCAGTTTGGGAAATTAACAGTGAGCTGTATAGTTACGAGTACCTTATACAAATATATTTCAACAAACGATTTTTTAAAAGTTAAAAGAGAAAGACAGAACGCAAAGGTCTATCCCCATGAAGCATGCAGCGCTGTGTCTGGCCCATGGAGAAGCTATAATGAACTTATAGGTTCGTGTTGGTGGGTCAAGCACACAGCCAGGCATGGTGCTGTCTGGGTCAAGCACAGAGCCAGGCATGCGGCATACCAGCACTTGAAATGAGATGCGAAGCAGGGGGCAGGCTTGGTGAGGCAGGGAAGGGGGTTTCTCTTCACCCTAAGCCAGGCGGAACATAACCCTCTACCTTTCTGTATACCTCACCCCTTTTCTCCTGATGGTGTCCTCCAGATCTGATGGGAGCACCCAGGCGTGCAGCCCGGAATGCAGGGCCCAGGGGAGCCCTGCATCCCCAGCTACCCCTGCAGCAAATGAAAAAATACACAGACAGGAAATGTGCTTGTGATTCTGTCACTGGGATATGCAAATAAAATATATATGAGAGACCTATCTGCCTAATATTCCTGCCAATTCATTCTCTGGGTGTGATTAAAATGAGCAATAAATTCCTCGTGAGTCTCGGTGGAGTAAGGATCTGGGAGTGGAGATGCGGGCTGCCACCAGCACGTCCCCCTCAGCTGAATATTCATCATGGAATAGCTCCCCATATTTTTGTTTTATCTGCCATCATGTACACAGAGATATATTTCCACCTCTCTGTTGTCTCTTAGTTAAGATGTGAAAATGGTCTAAGCTGTAAGTATTAAACCCTTCAGCTTGTGAAATCCTTCAAAGTGAGATCACAGGTTACCTTCTCTATGAAGCCTGCCCTGCTCATCTGCTTGCAGGTGATCCATGCTTTCTTGGAACCCCCACAAGCTCTGTGTGGACCCCTCCTAAGGCACAAGTCAGCCTGTGGGTATCAGAGCTAAGAGCGCCTGCCTCTCCCCATCTTCCTCTCCTGATACCCAGCTCAGGAGATAGGAGTTGGGCTTCATCTCTCAATATTTTCAGGGGGCCTAGGAGGCTTCCACACATACAGACTGCTGAGAGAACTAAGCAAATAAGCCATGAGAAACAAATCATTTAGGCCACTTAAAGTGACAGAGATTCTTAGATAAGTGACATATTTTAAAAGGCAGAATAAAATTAAAAATCAGGCTTATGGATAATTCTAAAACAGGAAAACCATCAAGAAATAATAAGTGAAAAAACACACATTCCAAACATGGAAATAGGGTCATAACTCAAATACCTTTAAGACCAAGAAGGAAATATAAATGCCTGCACATAACATGATAGGAAACAGATACCTGTGGCTGGAGAGTCCATATTACAACCTCTAAGGCATTACACTCACATTAAAAAAAAAAACAAACTATGAATTGGGGAAATAAAACGTGGCTGCCAGTTTGAGACCCATGATTTATACAGTAGGCTATCAACCAGGCTAAGACAAAAACAAACCCCACTTATGTACAGATATGGTCCAGAAAAGGTAAATGTAGTATCATAAGAAGAACACTCTGATTCATATCTCAACAGCTGCTTATAACAGCCTGATTTTCAAAAGTCACATTTTATTTTACCTTCAGTTTTCTCACTTGTAGAAGTGGGGGAAATAAGAGCTACCTCATAGCTTTGTTACAGCATTAGAAAAATTATATATTAGAGCACCTGGCAGAGTTCCTTGATGCATTTGATAAATGGTACCTACTATTACTATAAATAAAAACATTAATAATAGTTATGTATAGGTAGTAGGGCTAAAATGCTTTTAACTGAGATTCAGTTCAGTTGACATCTCTTTCAGGAAGCCTTCCTTGATCTCCTAGGCAGGATTAGAAGCCACCATGGGTTGCCACAGTCCCTGGGCTTCCCTGGGACTGATGACTCAGTGGTGTCGCACTTTACTTGTCTGTTTCCTCACCAGACTGGGAGCTCCTTGAGGGGTTCACCCAGATATCTTCTTCCCACCTAGCCCAGAACCTGGCATACAGATGTCATTCATAAATATGCACTGACTTGTTTAATTATCTTCATTTTGTACTGTCCAGATTTTCCATAATGGGAAAGATGACTTTTATAATTACAAATTTTCTATAAAGAGTGCATATTTGACTGTAGAGAGGTAAGTGAAGGTGGAAGAGGCTGAACTGGATGGCAGGGAGATGCCGGATGGACAGAAGGGGAGGAAGATAAGATCAGAGTAGTGGTAATCCATGTCTAGACAAAGAGCCAGGACATGAGGTCTCAGGCTGGAGCCTCAGCACCCTCCAGGCCTGAATCATTATGTCACTGACACAGGACCTGAACTCAAGAGCTGAGCAGCTGCTGCTTACTTCCTGGCAGAGGGTGACATAACCCAATCTAAAGCAGTGTTTCCCCCCTGAAACTCTTCCCCACAATTTTGAAGAGGTAGTTGTTTTGCAGCCTGGAGAAAAAGAGCAGAGCAGAAAGAATGGGTGACCATGGAGAGGCAACTGAGAAAAAGACAATGCTGCTGATGTCCAGGGAGAGCTGAGGGTGGTTCACGTGGGAAGAATCTGAGGAGGCCCCAGAGCAATCAGGTAGAGGTGCTCAGCAGACAGCTGAACATTACAGAAGAGGAAATCCAGCCTGTGTAAAGGGATCAAGTGCACAGAGGTGATGACAGAGAAACAGTCTTCATGTTGAGAGGTGACAAAACCCCTGGCTGGCTCTGAGCGGTCTTCTAGCCTCAAAAGGCAGCCCCTGCCCTGGGTCACAGCTCTGTGAGGGGGCTCCTTCTGGCCGCAGCCACACATTAAGCCTGGCTCTGTCCTAGCCTGGCACTGAATACATTTCCTCTCCTCCCCTCCTCCTCACGGCCGTCTCTGTGCCCACGCGCAGTCTCTCCTCTCCTGGCCAGATGCCCCACTGCCTTCAGCCTTTTCTCATGGCACAGCTCTGCTTGCCTCCTTGCTGCCTACCTCTGCACAGATTCTGAGAGCTCAGTCTACTCAGTAGGTAGCCCTCTGTGGTCTAGAATGATCTGACTGGCACAGAGGCAGCAATTGCCACTTACTCACTTGGGACACTGACTTTGCATTGATGTGGCTGACATTAAGACATTTCCCAGGCAGCCAAATTTCGTTGGGGTCCCTCAGCAGCCCTAACCCTTCCATCTCTGCTGATACCAAGAGGTCTGTTCTCCTGCTTTACGTGACCAGACCAGTGCTGGCCCTATGTCACACTACCTGACAAAACAGGAGTACTTTTGGCTCTCAGGGGACAGTGGCTTGGCCTGAAAGGGGAGATAATGATGGGGATGCAGTCCCTGAGGTGATGTGAAGCAGTGCTCAGGGATTTCCTTAGAGAATGGCGGAAGCTGACCCAACTCTAGGGCAGGAACATGGGATTAGCTGTGTCCAATAAGTTGTGAGTGGAAGTAAAGGGTCCTACTTCCAGGCTAAGCATATAGCTGCATGAGGGAGGCCCTCCAGGGTGCTCTCTTCCAGAGGGCAGCTGCTCTGCCAGTCAGGTCCCTCAGCATCGTGGATGAGCACAGCCCACCTCTGCTGACCCAAGATGGATGATGGACATTTAGCATGAGGTAAAAATGAATCTTTGTTGTTTTAAGCCACTGAAATTTTGGGTTGTTACAACAGCATGACCTAGTTTATCCTGACTGCTACACAGACCAGTGGTATATTGAATGGAACCATGGAAACCATTTAGTTACAGTGTTTTCATTTCAGAGGTAAACTGAGCTTCACGAAGCGTAAGCCCTTGCCCGAGGTCATACAGTCAGTGAGGGGGTGGGATCACATCCTCAGCTGAGTGCTCAGTCAGGTGACCTAACCTAAGTGCTCTTACTCAAGACACACAGAGTATCTGCCACTAGGTGGGACCTGCCACTCTTAATCGTCTCAAAGCATTGCAGCCAATTTGCCAGAGAGATTCTATGAAGCTGGAAAAAACCCAAGACTGAGAGTCAGAAACCAAGCCTTCCAGTTCCTGTCCTGCCAGTGAACCTACCACGTGATCTTACGTCCAAGTCTTAGTAACAGTTTTGATGCTAACTCACTCTGGGACCAAAGGAAAGTCACAACACACCCCTGGGCTCCAGTTTCCCCAGAAAGAAAAGAAATCATTTGATTGAGGTTTCAGAGATTTAAAATGTGTGCCCCACAGCACAGCCTCCATGGAGGCTACCCAGGGGGGAAGGATAGGCTTTCTTTCAACCAGAACAGCTCTATTTTCCTCTGACTTATTTGTTTTACTTTGATAAGATTTCCTATCACTGGACTTGATGGTTTCTCAGGTCCCTGGCAGCTCTGACATTTGTGATTCCAGTTCTTAGATTCTGCCAAGTACTTTCTAAGTTATAGCTAGGTGGCTGAGAGGAGCAGAAGGCAGACTGTTTTTAGATGGTTCAAAAGTCTGGATGAGAAGATTAAATTAAGATGAAGATTGTTTTGCCTCATACTCTACACAAGGATTTCTTAAGTGTATATGGAGGAAAGGGGTCAGGGAAAAGTTCTAGAAGGAGAGACGATGGAAAAGTTATTTGATGAGGCTGCAGAGTGCATGAGACCTGAGGAAATTGTACTGAGGCGAAGATTTTGTCCTGCTATCCCCTCTCCTTCATGGAAGGAGCTGGAAGGCTCACTACCTCAGAAACTGAATTTAGAAGTTAGTCCTCAGAACCCAGAGTGGCCCAGGCTTCTTCCTGGTCAGGAAAGGGGATGCCTCCTATTCTTGCTAAGTGGAGGTTGGATTTGTATTTAAATAGACAATAATCCTCTAAGGAGAAGTGGCTTTTGGTGTAGAGTCTGACATAATTTAATGTGTGAAAGATAAAATGAAGCATGGAGTGCCCACAGGCCTTCTCCTTTCTTTGAGACTTACCTTTGTCTCAGAAGTCTTTAAAAGCTTCATCACCTCCCCTTCTCGAGCATAATCCAAGGGTGTGTGTCCCATTTCATTCCTCTGCAAGGGATTGGCTCCTGACAGAAGGAGAAGGAGAAACAGAGCCTCTGTAAGTGATCAGTGGACCCTCAGCCTTCCCTGGGAGGTGGCATAGGCCTTGACTTCAGTGTAAGGAATGCTCACAGAAATACGGAGCAACAAAACCTAAGAGACTGAAACACATGTCAAGCTACTCTGAGAGGAGCTCTTGGTTCTCTCTGACATAGAACGGTACTGAGGCTCCTACATGTGCATGCACACGTGCAAAAACTCACTACCCATAGAGAGGTGCTATACACACACACACAGGTGTGCTGTGCCTACAAAAATATACACAGCTGAACATGCTAACAAGTATACCAATACACACACAGATTAATACACCCTAACTCCAATGCATTCTTCATTAAAATGTCGGCATTATCAAATTCATTTGTACACAGATGAATATTCATTCATAAAAAACATATACAAATCTAAAGCACAGAGAATCTCTTGTAACGACAAAGCCCCTTCTTTCTGCTCTCTGCCTCTCCCTCTGCTTAATGCTCTCTTTTCCCAGCCTACTTCCTGCCTGCTAGAGTCAGCTGAGCTCGGGCCATCATCAGCAACCCAGCTGTGCCAGCCCTCACCTGTGCTACTTGTTGCTGCGTGTGCACTCAGGCAGGATCTCCTCCAATCATTGGTTCCCGTGACTTGAAGATAAAGAACTTTAAGTATAACAAAAAGAAGAGGTTTTCTTGGGGCCATGCATCTACCTTCTCTCACTTACAAGCCCTGGCAGCTGATGAGCCTGTGTAAAGTGTCTGCTTGGTGTAGAGCCTTGACAGCCATGGAAGACAGGCTACTTTAACCTCCACACTGTCAGAATCTCCTCCCCAAAGCCCAGATCCGGGCACCTCACTCTCCTCTTTGAAAACTGACCATTCCATTCAATCTGTCCAACCTTGAATGAGCTGGGACTCAGGACATGGAAGAACCAGATCTGGTCCTGCCCCAAAGCACTCCTCTCAAGAACTATGTGTTAAATGGAACATTAAAGTAACAGACAAACTAATACTCCTTGACCTTTATTGCTAAGGAAGTGCGTTGTCTATACTTAAAGAAGGATTAAGACACAGTCCCTGCCATGAGGATGCAGTAAGTTGGCGAGGGACACTAAACACACAGGAAAGGTTGCTTTACCACGAGGCATGGCTCAGAGGGGATATTCAGTCACTGTTTGCTGATGGACAGTAAAAATCTTTGTTTCTCAATCCCAGGCTGAGGCAACATTTATATCATGATATAAAACCATTACTATCAAAACTCTCTGCTTCTTTAAGGACCATAAACTCATCAACAGTGATAATCATTTATTAAGCATTTACACATGGCTGTCTGCTGCGGCTGCAGAGGAAGAGGTGTGGGAGAAGGAGGGGAAAGGAGCAGAAAGCATAAAGCACAATCCAGACCAAGGAAGCTTATTATCAATAAAAAAATTAATACTTTTTTTACATGATTCTATTTTCTAATAGGAAGCTAATACAAAATAAAATATTTCGATAATTTTTAATCACAATTCACATACCTTTTAAGGCACACAATTCAGTAGTTTTAAATACACTTCCATCATCATATAAGCCTCACCAGTATCTAATTCCAGATCATTTTAATCATCTTGAAAAGAAACCCCATCACCATTATCAGAGACATGCACCACTTCCCCCAATCCCAGAAACCATTAGTCTTCTTTCTGTCCCTCTATTTGCCTGCACTTGACATTTCATATAAATGGCATCATACAGTATATGGTCTTTTGCATCTGGCTTAATTTACCATGTTTTCAAGGTTCATCCATGATGTAGCACATGTCATTCATGCTACAACATGAATGTAGGAATACAGCATGTACTTCATTCTTTTATGGCTGAACAATATTGCATCCTATGGACATGACCCATTTTGTTATTCATCAAGCTCATGAACATTTGAATCGCTTTCCTCTTTTGGCTATTATGAATATGCTGTTATGAATATTTGTGTGTTTGAGTGGATATATTTTTCTATGTCTCTCGGGTATGTATCTAGAAGTGGTGATAATAATAATAGCCACTAGTGTTTACTATGTACTCTGTATTTTATATATATTATCAACCATCCTGAGGGGTGGAAATTAAAATTCCTGTGCTATAGACGTGGAAACTGGGCTCAAAGGAGATAACTAGCCCAAGGTCACAAAGCTGGTGATTTGCTTGGACCAGGAATCAAACCTACTCCAGGTTTTCTGAACTACAATTCTTCACACTCCCACCAGGGAAGCCACAATACACCCCTGGTGAAAAATCATTCCATGGTTTTTCACTGCTTATAGGATAAAATGCAACCTCCCTAATGAGGAGAGTGTCTGGGTTCTTCCTAACTATTAGGCAAGTCCTCAAAGCTCAGCTGGAGCCTCATTCTTTCTTTCAATTTTGTTGGTGCTTGCTTACTGGGCACTGTGTATCAGGGACCTGTATGTAGGAAAATGGGAGACCGCCAAAGCCAATGAATAGTTTTTTTTGAATATTTCTTGATCACTCTGCAGCAACCTATACCTTGGCCACTCTCTCCTTTGAGTTATAAAAACCACTTTTCAGGTTTTCCTCACACCCCTGAGACCATTCCATCTCTGTCTCTTCTGCAGGCTCCTGGTCCCATCTTTTAGATTAGGTGCTATATAAGTCTAGGCACAATTCCAGCTCTCCAGAAGCTAAAAGGGACGAGAGACGACCATGCAACTACAAATTAGGCCAAGTGTGATCAGTGTGCTGAAGGAGGGACAGTGGGCCTGAGAAGGTGCAGGAAGACCACAGTGCTAAGGGGCTTGTTTGCCTGACCCGGTTTTCCCAGCCAGCCCTGTTCTGTGTGGAGCTCAGCACTGAAGGCTTGAGAGGCAGGGGCAGACAGCATCATCCCTTTCCCCAAAGCTCCCAGACCACAGCTAGGGCTGAAAGAGAGCTACAATCACTCAGTGGAAAGGCCTCTCCTCTCTGAGGCAGCCTCAAGGGGAGCTCTGTCACTGAATATGGGCTAGAGTGGCAGAGGGTGTGGGAGAGACCTCTGGAAGGGAAAGAAAAGAAGAGCAAAGAGAAAAAGAGAACTGTGTAAGAGAGAAAAAATAGAAGAGAGAAGGGGAGCGGGAGAGGAAGAGAGGTGAGAGAGGAAGACAGTGGAAGAAAGAACAGAGGGTAAGATTAGCTGCTTCAAACAAGTGCTGTCAGTGATCTATATTTGCTTACAGAATGAAAAATGTGTGCCATAAACATTGGCCACTGAGTAATTTCTAGTAGGAGTTGTGTCACTTCTCATAAAGGATGGGATGGGACAGGTAGGACATTTCTGCACCTGGGCCAGCCAGCACAGAGATGCTGTTTAAAGTAGTGCTGGGTCTGTCTCCAGCCCAAGAGCTCTCACCCAGGTTCACCCCAGCCACCCCGAGGTGGGAAGCCAGCCAGGCTCCCCAAAGTTCTGGAGCCTTGGGTCAGTATGTCTGCTCCCAGTTTAGGAAAGCTGAGGCTGGGCGCCATGGGTAATGTCCATCTAATATTAGTCCCTCAGCCCCTGGACCCTTGCTCTGATGCTCTGACTTGACTAATTGCTGTAATAATTGATAGAACCTGACTTCTACAACTGATCGATTTCACCTCCACGACCAACGGCCACAAACTATTACACTCCAATAAATAACCACGTTGGGCCTCACCCGCCTGTCCTCTCCAGGGACATCAGGATGGCCCATGCCCTGGCCTGACCTCACCATGCCTCCCACCCAGGGCCCCTCCAGGCCAAGCAGCTGGTCTAAAGGGTCAGGCTTCTGGGAGTAAGTCAGAGGGCTGGGCGGAGGTGGGGAGAGCTAATCGCAGGCCATCCGTCACCTCCCACTGGCTGTCTGGGGCTGGGGCCAACACCTGGAGCACCCCAGGCAGTATAGTGCAGGACTCCTCCCCTGCTCCAGATTAGTGTGTCCCAGCTTATATTATTTGATAAATAGCAGACTGGCTTCCTGGCAGCACTGCTGCGGCTGCGCCTGCCCGCTACAGCTGTGGAAGGTCACTCATTGGGGAAATATGTTTCTGTCAGTGGTATTGAAAAAAGTTTAGTGGAGTGACAGGCCTCAATTTTTCAAATTTTATTAACTCTATCCTCTTAACCATTTGTCTTGAATTCCTTCAGATTCTGGGGGATCTGTCAATAGGGCTCGGGCCAGGAAAAGTAGAATGGGGGTGGATGGTCATGGATAGGTCCTGGCTGGTGCTAGTGACAGGCTGGGCTCTCAACACCCAGGGCAGGGTAAGGCAGTGGAGCTGGTGTTGACGGGAGAAAGGGCCTGGCCCACGGGCGCCCAGGGAGCCTGCTACTTTTCCCTGGTACAGCACCTGCCTTAGGTTTGACAGCCTTATAGGCTTTCTGAGGGGAAAGAGACTTTAATGGTAAGTTCTTCCAATTCCCTAAGAAGAGATCCCCCCTTGACTACATTCGGAACAGGTGGGTCACCCTGGCTTTCTCAAGCATGTCCAGAGCCCTGTCCCAGGCTCATGGCCTGTCAATGGGTTTCCCGCACTAAAATGAGGGCAGATTCTTTTTGCATGAGCCCCAACCTCTCTCTCTCTAATCCCATTGCTACCCTGGACTTCCTATAAACACCCATTCATCTTTTAAGACTCAGTTCAGGCTTCTTCTCCAGGAAACCTTCCTTGTTTCCCTCTCACCCCAGATTTGGTGCGATCCTTTGTGCTCCATGAGCCTTTCTGCTTCCTTCTTACTACACTGATCACTATGTTATAATAGTCTGTCTCCATACAGGACTGGGAACTCTCAGAAGTCAGGGTCCATGGCTGATCCACTGCTATATCCTGACTACTTAGTACAGGGGCCAGCACAGAACACATGTTCAGTAAGATTTACCAAATGAATGGACTTCTTCCCAGGTGTTATCTTCCAGAGCCACACACAACATGTCCATTTTTCCTGCCCCAGAAAGGCCCTTCTCATAGCAAGTGAAGTATGTGACCATGTTCCTTGTCCCCATGGACCAAAGTCCTCTCAGTCTCTTTGCTAGTTCTGAACCTCTTCGTCTGGGTGGCAGGTCAGGTCAAACCCCAACACCCTCTACCTAGCTCTTTAGGTGGGAAGTGGGGAGGAAGTGGTTTCAGAGAGAAGCCTACTTGCTCTTCCTGGGGAGTGTGGAACCAGAGTGAGAGACGGGATTCAGGTCTCCTGGCAGCAAGGGGCTGACAGCAAGTCTGGGGTGACAGAGGGGAAGAGGCATGTTACTCCCTCCTCCCTTGATACCACTCTGTTCTGGCTTTCTGCTACCTCTGTGAATATCAAAGACAAGACAATGATGCAAAGAAGAGAGCTTAAAAAACAACAACAACAACAAAAAACAAATCCAGTAACTGCCCTATACAAATGTGTGAGACTATATTATCAATAATGTTGACAGGCTCCCTCACTCCCTTCCACTTCTGCAGTCCTATTGGCCATCCTGGCCTTTGAGGAATCTGGATCTACCACACCTGCTTTTCATGACTCACCCCTTTCTCCACCTGCAGCTGCCTCCCTGTCCCCTAAGAGTACACGGCCTGGAAGCCAGCATGGCTGAGGTTACTGCTCCCTGGTTGTGTGACTAGGGTCTTGCTTCACTTCTCTGGTGGTCATGACCACAGCCCTGCCTACCTCAAGGGGTTCTATTTGGACTGAATAAGATAAAAAGCTGGGGGGAAAAAGATTGTACAAGCTGTACAATGTTTATTGTAATAACTTATACATTCATTCTTCCAAACATTTCCAAATTTTTTTTGGACCACACTGCTCAGTTTGTGGATCCCTAACCAGGGAAGCACAGTCTCAACCAGTGGACCATCAGGGCAGTCCCATTTTTACTGCTGACTCCTTTAGCACCTTCATCCTAATTTTTACTATTTCGACAATCTGTTTACTATCTCCAATTAGAAGTTATTGAATATAAGGGAAATTTCCCCCACGATCATAGGTATCAATGTGGAGTGATTCATTCTTTTTGGCTGTGAGCTCCCCATCAAGGAAGCATTCTGAGACAGGGTGACCACATGAGAGAAGCCATGCACCTGCCCTGTCTCCACACTCACCTTCACGGCACTGTCTGGACGACTCCTCAGGCCTAGAACCCTGTCCGTCATCTCCCTGACTATCCAGACCCTACCCCTTCCTTCAGGGCCCCTTCTCTGGGAAGCCTCTCCACCTCTCCAACTCTTGATGCTCATCTTCCCTGGGCTGTTATCTTCCCACTCCTCCCTTTTCTGGGAGTCCCGCTGTCTAGTCTTCCCAGGTAGTCTGTGTGTAGCTCCTCAGGTCAGAGATGCACTGATTCTCTGTGTGTTCCCAGAGGCTGAAGGTGACAGAGAGGAGCCCTGTCCAGGATGCTGCAGGAAGCAGAACAGTACTAGGAAGAGAGCTGTGATTCCTAAACTTTTCCTCTAGACCACACTGAGCATTCCCAACAGAATCTGTATACATACATACATGCACACCTGAAGATATGTCTCCCAGGTAACCAAGAACCTTTACTGAGCACTGACTATGTGCCATACACAGTGCTGACTACTTCCTCCTATTTAATTCTTAATAAGAATTTGATATGGCTTCCCTGGTGGCTCAGATGGTAAAGAATCTGCCTGCAATGAAGAAAACCCAGGTTTGATCCCTGGGTCGGGAAGGTCCCCTGGAGAAGGAAATGGCAACCCACTCCAGTGTTCTTGCCTGAAAAATCCCATGGAGAGAGGAGCCTAGCAGGGTTACAGTCTATGGGGTTCCAAAGAGCTGGACACAACTGAGCATCTAACACACAAGAATTTGATGAAGAAAGCAGGAGAGGTATTATTTTTTCCATTTTACAAATGATTTAACTGAGTCCAGCAGAAGAGCAAGGTGAAAGACAAGCTAACATGTGTTGGGTGTTAAGGCCTTTATATGCAGTTATTCACCATACAAAGAATCCTAAGAAAACAGAGGCTCAGAGAGCTAAAATAATTTGCCCACAGTCATTCAGCAGATAAATAGTAAATCTGGGACTTATTATACTATTCTCTTTCGTGTATGTTTGAAATTTTACATAATAAAAAGTTGATTTCTTTTTTTTAAAAGAAGCCAAGTCTGGTTTTTCCACCACATAGTGCTACTTTCCAAAGGTCTGATGACTCAAAAAGAGGGAAAAATCATCTTTCCTCTTCCCTTCCCTTTGGAGCTCAGATGCTCCAAAGCCAAGTTTGGGGGGTGTTTCCAGAGGCAGGTTTGGGGTAGACAGTTTTGTTGAAAGGGTACAAAATGGAACTCCTTTTCTTCGCAGTCAGGATTCCCTTCTCCAGGGTGAATGATGACCCACATAAGCTGTTCCCCAGGTCATTTGGAAGTCCAAACTTCCTGACACAGTCTGGTGGATCCCTTGTCTTCAGGGAGGTGGATTTCTAAAGTTCATGGAACAGAGAGTTATTGCCTCCTGGCTGGACCCGGCCCTCATTAATCACTGATTACTGACTTTGGGGCAGGACTGGCCACACACAGCGGAATCTGACTGGTTCTTGTCCAGAGGGGGAACCCAGATTGGTAGGAGACAGACGGGGATGGAAACCATGACAGTAAAGTATGGTGTCAGGGGGACAAGGAGAAAAGGATGATGAATCCCCTCCCCTCATTACAAGGGAGACATCCTGGGGTGTCTCAGGACAATCCTGAGCACACAATGGAGACATGTGGGCCGGATGCCATTTAGTGCTGAGGGTTCGTAAGTGACAGTGGACTAACCAGAGCCAAGGGGCAGGGTGGAGTGACTGACAGATCAGAGGTCATAGAAGAAAGTTCCCAATGTCAGCAGAAAGGCTTGGTCTTGGTTCAGGATGTTCACCCCTGATACGGGGATGGCCCATTCACCAAATCTATATAGACATCAGATTTGTGTGGGAAGATGACCAAATATACGTAGAAAATGGACATTAAGAGCTAAAACAAATGAGATGAAAATGAATGGCAATAAACGGGAAGTCATGGGTTTGGGATGACAAAGTAGAGATTGTTCTGGAAGAGTAACTGAGATAGGAAACGGTTTAGAAGCCAGGTGGAAAAACGTGGTTTAAGGAACTGGAGGTTTAGGCTAGAGGAAAGATGGCTCAGGAGAACATGCCTGCATTCTGAAGGACTATCATGTGGAACAGGGACTAGATTTATTCTACATGAACCCAACAGTAAAACTTTAAGACCCTTGCAAGCAAATTTTGGCTCAATATTAGAAACTGCTAACCACCAGAAAATCCAAAGAAAGAATGTGAGCAACCTCAGGAACAAATGCAATTCCCCCAGCACTGGAAGTGTTCAGGCCATGAAAGTGTTCAAGAACTGAATGGGTGACTGTGAGGCAGGTCTACTATTTACACATCCATTTACAGAGGTTTTATCAAGATTATTAATTTGTGTTTCTTCATTCAGAGATACTTCTGGAGAGCACTCTATGTGTCTGGCTGGCCCCTTGCCAGGTGCTGGGGACACAAAAGTGAGTAAGAAGATCCTGTCCTTGCCCTCAGGGAGTTCCTGATCCTGTTGAGAGCAGATGGACAAGTTTATTTCAACAGTAACTTGTGTTGTGATTACAGGCCTCAGCATAGGGGAGGCTGGCTTTGGCTTAGGTTAAATCAAAGAGTTTCTGTGGAAATTCAAACACATTTGATTACTAAAGGCCATGGTTTAATCAAGGTCAAATCACTTCTCTAAACCTACTATTGGCTGTGGAAACAGAAGTGTACACTGAAGCACAGTCTGTGAATTTTTGTGCTTGATCCCTTGCTCTCAAGATTCGAAAATAAGTCGTTTCAGTCATGTCTGATTCCGTGTGACCCCATGGACTGTAGCCTTCCAGGCCCCTCTGTCCATGGGATTCTCCAGGCAAGGATACTGGAGTGGGTTGGCATGCCTCCCTCTAGGGGATCTTTCTGACCCAGGGACCGAACCCACGTCTCTTATGTCTCCTGCACTGGCAGGCAGGTTTTTCACCACTAGCACCACCTGGGAAGCCCAAAATTTGTTTTTTGGCTGGGACTGTTTATGTGCCTACAGATTGTCTTACAAATGGCTGTGGTGTCAGGGTGAAGTGATTTAGTCAGGAGGCCTACCCAACTCTCCATTTCTTACCCACCCTATGGGGACTGCTTCAGCACAGACATAAACATGCTCCTGCCGTTACCTTATTGCACTCGTCACATGGGGAGGCTAGAAGGCTTGATTCAGGGATATGATTGGATTTTAAATCCCAGTCTCCCAGGATTTTAATTACTGGTCTGGGGCAGCAGGGCTAGGCGCTGGCTGCCTTTGGATGGAGGAGGTCGATACGCCACTCCACAACATATTGAGCCACAATGCCTGCAGACTCTATTGCTCTATTTAATCATCTTTTGCAAAATTTACAGTGGAACAGGAGGGATCAATACGGAATTTATCACATTCTCTTGTAAATATGAGCCGGGAAAGAGTTCCAGGCAGTTTGTTACTGAGTGGGAGGGAACATGTCTGTGTACAGCTGGGCTTTAGGAGATGAGACAAAATCCATACTTCTTGGCATAAGCTACAGATGCTCAGCCAGTCTCTCTGAAGCCTGAAGACTAGCTCAATGGGAAGAACACTGATTCATTCACTCATGTGATCAACCAACCAACATTCCAGAGCACCTATTTCATGTATACTTATATAGGAACCCTGTATAAGTTCAAGAAACACTGCTCTTGAAATTAAAATCACAGATATCACAGTGGCTCTGCCACTTACTAGTGGTGGAATATGAGCAAGTTACTTAACTGCCTAATGCCTCTGTGCATGCATATGGAAAATACAGGTAATAAGAGTGTTAAACTTGCAAAGATATTTTTTAAGTATTGAAAGAGATAAAAGCCTTAGTTCAGAGCCTGGTACAAAGTAAGAACTCAATAAATGATAGCTATTGTTATTTTTACTACAATTATCATTATTAAGCACCCCTTCCCATGAAGTATCTCACTAATGGTATATGTGCAGAGATGGAGGTGTTGAGCAAGGAGCCAGACCCCCTTTCTCTTTAGTAGACAGAAGGGAGACTGAGTGGCCTTCCACAGGTTAGAGACCTAGTCAGGGCTCTACTGGCAGCAGAATCAGAGGAACAGAGGGAAGACAGAATAAGAGGAGACACACGCTAAGCTCTGTTTTGAAACTTCAGTTGTAATCTTTAAAACAATAAAATACCTTCTGAGGGAACTTCCTGGTGGTCCAGTGGCTGGGGTTCCACACTCCCACTGCCCAGCGCATGGGTTCCATCACCGGTGGGAGAGCTAAGATCTCACATGCTGCACAGTGTGGCAGAAAAGAGAAGAAAAGCTTCCTAAAACTGCTCTAGGGTCACAGAGTGAGAAGTAATTCACTTCATGTGGGCAAACCAGGAAAAGTGACAAGAAGAGACATAAATGAGTTGGTTCTTGAAGGCTAAGTAGGGGTTTGATAGGTGGAGAAGTGGGGAAAGGGCATCCCAGTGACAGAGAAGTAAGCAAGCAAAGATCTAGAGGCAAGAAAGACTCCCTTCAGGGAATCAGGAGCTGAGTGGGTCTATGGCAGAGACAGCTCCTGTATCCCCAGACCCACCTGGCTGCAGACAGGCCCCTGGTTAGCCTATCAAGTGCTGGTTCCAATCCTGAAGCAGATAATCATCCCTAGCTCCTCTAGGAGATAGGGTAGAAGAAGATTCCCAGTGGACTGCAGAGAGACATGCATGGTGAATTAGACACCTGAGTGTTATCTCACAAGCATGAGAAATTACTGCAGGTTTCCAAACAGTGGAGTAATGGGGTTTTGCAGGGTAAAGGTTGGTTTAGAAAGGAGCCTAGAGGTAGGGAGACCAACAAGAAGTCTTTTCCAACAGTCTAGGTGAGAGGGACAAACTCTGAATGAGGATATGGGGACAGAGAAGAGAAGATGAATTTTAGAGAAAACTCTAAGAAAGATGGGTGTGGTAAAAAGTGAGGATGAAGTCATCAGACACTTTTAAATCCTTTCTTGTTTGGGTTACAGGTATTCATGATGCCATTCACCAACTAGGAAATAAGGGAGAAAGTTTGGGGGGCAAGGCTGGGTTTGGTTCATTGAGTGTGAGATGTCTACAGAATACAAAGCATCACAAACTAGTAGAGACACAAAAATGCCTGATTTGTTCTATGGCAAATGTGTAGGCTGGTCTGGTTAGAAAAGATGTGGTACAAAAGCATGGAGATGAACATTCAAACATATTCCACATATAGAGTTAGGTGAACAAAAAGGCAAAAAGTAAAAACTCCTGCCAAGAATTTCTGCTCAAGGCAACCCTAAGGCAAGAGTTTTCTAGATGAGAGATAAAGAAGGCTGAGCACCGAAGAACTGATGCTTTCACTGTGGTGTAAGAGAAGACTATTGAGAGGACCTTGGGCAGCAAGGAGATCACACCAGTCAACCCTAAAGGAAATCAATCCTGAAGAGTCATTGGAAGGACTCATGCTGAAGCTCCAATACTCTGGCCTCCTGATGCAAAGAGCCAACTCCAAAGACTCAGATGCTGGGAAAGATTGAAGGCAGGAGGAGAAGGGGACGACAGATGAGATGGTTGGATGGTATCACCAACTCAATGGACATGAGTTTCAGCAAGCTCCGGGAGATAGTGAAGGACAAGGAAGCCTGGTGTGCTGCAGTCCATGGGGTCACAAAAAGTGGGACATGACTGAGCAACTGGAACAACAACAGAAGAATAGCATGTGATGTAAGTGTTGGAAGTAGGGGGATCCTTAGCTCATTTTCATTCGGGGCAAGTTTCCCGGAAGTTGTGGGCTTTCAGGAGGCGAGCCTCATTCCCCACTCGCTCCATAATCCAGCACAGACTATCCTCAGAGGTGGCAGCAGGCTCTGTGACCAGAAAGCAGCTGGGAGCAATTGTCAGTAGGGAGGGAAAGACTCTGGATACAGCAGAGTTCAAAGTGGACTATAATAAGAGCCCGGGTCCCCAGGCTTCAGCACCCCTCCTCCCGCTCCTGCAAATGACAGCTGAGACCAAGGCAGCCAAGCCCGGGGTCTGGGCTGAATTTAGCAGTCATAATTATACTGCTGACTTCTGGGGCACAGCCACAGTCTCTGCAGAAGGCAGCAGCTTTTGTTCATGTGCTAAAAACATACCATCCTCAAACATGCTAATCGCATGTCTGCTTCCATCTAACAACATTGAAGGGAGGCTGAGGAAAGGGCACACAATGCCCACACATCTGGCTAATTCAGTTATGAGGCCAATCAATCTTGATGGGCTGTCTATAAAACAGCAACCACCCCAAAGGACTGAACTGACCAGATGTTTAAGCTTCTATTGACCAATCCCAGCCCAATGTCCACAGCAGGGAAGAAAGGTTATCAAGAGATGGCTTATGCTTTCACTTACAGGTCTATTGCCAAAGCTAAGTAAAGCCTCTGCTTAAGTGAGAAGCATCAGTACATCAGAGTGATGGTTGAGTCAGGCTCACTGGGATGAAATACACTCAAATATACAGACCTTTACTTTAACCTTAAGGAAGACAGGAGGCCTTATTTACAGTTGGCTTTGAGAACAACCACAGAAACAGAAACTGATGAAACAGTCAGCTAACTGCACTTCCCAGCAGGAAGAGAATCAGGAGTACAGAGGCAAGTGTCTTTAACTATGATATTAAATGCCACAGGTTGCAGTTCTGGGCACAGGAACTGTTTATCACTGATGTCTGCTTTTCACCACCCCCACCCCAACCCTAACCCCGGCATCAAGGTTGATAGGAATTACTTATCTTCCTCATAAAATCATTGCTTAAAAAAAACAAAAAAATCAGAAGCCGCTGCCAAAAGGAGTCTTCTAGTTAATATTATGCTCAACCACAGTCACCAGGCAATAATCACCAAAAATAAAAGTGGAAGGGAAGTGGGGAGATTAGGAAAAGGAGAAGACAGGGAATAGACTTGAAATCTACACCAAGAAAACCATTTCAACCCAGAGCTTCTTGCTGGTGCTAATGATTCCATTTTTTTCTCAAACGGGCTTTTCCCTAATCAATTCTAAGGACTTTACCATATCTGTCTCAGAGTTGGGGCTTTATGGCAAACCAGATGGATGAACACGAGTAAAGCAAACTTCCAACTTTTTAGAAAATGCTGCTGCTGCTAAGCTGCTTCAGTCATGTCTGACTCTGTGTGACCCCACAGACGGCAGCCCACGAGGCTCCCCTGTCCCTGTGTTTCTCCAGGCAAGAACACTGGAGTGGGTTGCTATTTCCTTCTTCAATGCATGAAAGTGAAAAATGAAAGCGAAGACGCTCAGTCGTGTCCGACTCTTAGCGATCCCATGGACTGCAGCCTACCAGGCTCCTCCGTCCATGGGATTTTCTAGGCAAGAGTACTGGAGTGGGTTGCCATCGCCTTCTCTGAGAAAGTGATGAGAGAAGGACAAATTAAAAATGAGGATTTGTTATGACAGCCCATGACCAGAACAGCACTTGGCACTCTGTAGGAGTTTAATAAATATTTTCTGACTGAATAACTATAACAGTTATGATAAACCTTTGTCTCCTTTGCAGGTATCTATTCACTTTTCTGTCCCAAGTCATGGGTGATACTCAAGGTTGAGTACTCAGCCCTTGTCTCTTTCTCTTTGCATCCACTCTCTTTTAGAAAAAAAAAAAAAATAGTTCCCATCTTTAAAAACTATCCCAGTGGTTCTCAATCCTGGCTGTACATTTAGGATTATTAGAGAAGCATTAAAACTGTATCAATACAAAACTGAAGAAAATATTTGCAACATATATCACAGAAAAATAGCTAATATCCTTAACATGCAAAGAATTTTTAAAAATCAAGAGAAAAACAAAGACCAAAAGTCCTAGAAAAAAATAGGCAAAAGACATGAATAGACAATTGACAAAGAAAGAAAAATGATTTTTAAACATCTGAAATGATGCCCATTTCACTCATAGTAAAAGAATCGAACTAAAACTATACCAAAGGACTCTATTTCACCTATTAGTCTGCTAAGAATTCAAAAGGTTGGCAATGTACAATGTTGGCAAGGCTGTAAGAACACAGCCACTTTCATACAATATAAGGAGGAATGCAAAAGGCACAACTTATATGGAGGAGAAATTTGCAATACCTAACCAAGGGCATACACTTACCCTTTGACCTAGTAATAGCACTTGTAGAACTTTACTGAAGAGATGCACTCCCCCCATTATTCCAAAATGTGCATGTAAGATGTTATTCACATAGCATTATGTGTAACTGCGAAACAGTGAAAACCAAGCAAGGGATATATAGCTCATACACACAATGGATTACTACGTAACTACAAAAAATAAGGAAGATCTCTGTGAAATGATTACAGAGTGACTTCTAGAAAATATGGTTAAGTGAAAACAGCCAACTGCAAAGAGCATGCATAATACATTATCTTTTACATAGGAAAAAGGAGAAATAAAACATATATATATATATATATATATTGGCTTAGACAATAAAACACAGGAAGAATAAACCAGAAAACAATCAAAAGCGGCTATCTATTATACAAGGCATCAGGGCTTACTGAGGAGAGCAGGAAAAGATTGAAAGCAACACACGAAGGAGTTTTACTTCTCTATCTTTTTACAGTTTTTAGAAAAAGGTTAATGGTCTATATATTCAAATAACAAAACTAAAACAAGGAAAGGTAGAGGAGAAAAACCCTAAAACTGAAAGCGAGTTGAAAAAATTTACCCAACTGCATTTTTTTTTTTTTGGCGATTGATTTCACATGATAATTTACATGTTTCAATGCCGTTCTCCCATATCATCCCACCCTTGCCCTCTCCCATAGAGTCCAAAAGACTGTTCTATACATCTGCGTCTCTTCTGCTGTCTCACATACAGGGTAATCATTATCATCTTTCTAAATTCCATATATATGCGTTAGTATACTGTATTGTTCTTCCTTCTGGTTTACTTCACTCTGGATAATAGGCTCCAGTTTCGTCCACCTCAGTAGAACTGATTCAAATGTATTCTTTTTAATGGCTGAGTAATATTCCATTGTGTATATGTACCACAGCTTTCTTATCCATTCATCAGTTGATGGACATCTAGGTTGCTTCCATGTCCTGGCTATTGTAAACAATGCGGCGATGAACATTGGGGTACACGTGTCTCCTTCAATTCTGGTTTCCTCGGTGTGTATGCCCAGCAGTGGGATTGCTGGGTCATATGGCAGTCCTATTTCCAGTTTCTTAAGGAATCTCCACACTGTTCTCCATAGTGGCTGTACTAGTTTGCATTCCTACCAACAGTGTAAGAGGGTTCCTTTTTCTCCACATCCTCTCTAGCATTTATGGCTTGTAGACTTTTGGATGGCAGCCATTCTGACTGGTGTAAAGTGGTACCTCATTGTGGTTTTAATTTGCATTTCTCTGATAATGAGTGATGTTGAGCATCTTTTCATGTGTTTGTTAGCCATTTGTACGTCTTCTTTGGAGAAATGTCTGTTTAGTTCTTTGGCCCACTTTTTTGATTGGTCGTTTACTTTTCTGGAATTGAGCTGCAGGAGTTGCTTGTATATTTTTGAGATTGTCTGTTGCTTCGTTTGCTATTATTTTCTCCCATTCTGAAGGCTGCCTTTTCACCTTGCTTTTAGTTTCCTTTGTTGTGCAGAAGCTTTTAATTTTAATTAGGTCCCATTTGTTTATTTTTGCTTTTATTTCCAGTGTTCTAGGAGGTGGGTCATAGAGGATCCTGCTTTGGTTTATGTCGGAGAGTGTTTTGCTTATGTTTTCCTCTAGGAGTTTTTATAGTTTCTGGTCTTATGTTTAGATCTTTGATCCATTTTGAGTTTATTTTTGTGTATGGTGTTAGAAAGTGTTCTAGTTTCATTCTTTTACAAGTGGCTGTCCAGTTTTCCCAGCACCACTTGTTAAAGAGGTTGTCTTTCTCTATTGTATATTCTTGCCTCCTTTGTCAAAGATAAGGTGCCCATAGGTGCATGGATTTATCTCTGGGCTTTCTATTTTGTTCCATTGATCTATATTTCTGTCTTTGTGCCAGTACCATACTGTCTTGATGACTGTGGCTTTGTAGTATAGCCTAAAGTCAAGTAGGTTGATTCCTCCAGTTCCATTCTTCTTTCTCAAGGTTGCCCAACTGCATTTCAAATTAACAATATAAACACCCTGAAAGGAAAAACACCCACCTAAGTAACTGAGGAACTAGTGTTTGACTACACACCCTTAGCCTTGGATGGAGTAGCTGGGCCAACTATAAACATATCATGACCTGAACTCTTTTAGTAGTTTGTTTTCTATAGTGGTTTGGCTGAAGAAGCTCTGAAGACTTTTTGGATGCATTATAGGATTAAACAAATGAGTTGTGTATCAGTGCTGTTTGGAGTCAGAATTCTCACTACAGAAGAAGGGACACAGAAATATGAAATGTGTGAGGACACGGAAGAACCCTGTAATGAGGGACTGGAATGGGAGGTATGGGTGTTCTCAGGACTTCTTAAATAGGTATGTGCATATGCATATAGTACGCATAGACATAATAGTGTGTATATGCATGTGTGTGTGTGTAATAAGCACACCTAGTACTCATGTTTTGGTCTCCAATACAATTGCCCACTAAAAAAGTCTTAGGACTCTCAGAGAAATGGCTGATTCCAGGGCAATGACAAGGTGGATAGAAGTAAGACCGAAACATCTAGTTATGCAAGAAAATATGGAAATTAAAAAAAAAAAAGAAAAAAGATGCAGGTATGGCACTCTGGCCAAATCTGAGATAATTTTAGCACCAATATAACAACAAAGGATAATAATAAATTATAGAACATTAAAGCAATAGTATCCATAAGCACACATAACAGTAAATAAATAAATCAGAGAGAAGGAATTCTTGTTGATCACAGAATGCCAGGTGCTGGTCATTTGCGGAGTGATCACTGGAGTCGCTCACCCTTTTGAATTTTGTACTGTGTGCAAATTAACTATTCAAAAACAGGAAGAAAAATAAAACATTTATAAAATATCTCTGACAGTGCAGCAGGCAGAATAATGACCTCCGATGATATCCATGTTCGAATCCCTGGAACCTGAGAATATATAAGTTTATCAGCAAAAGGGAATTAAGGTTTCTCATCAGCTGACTTGGAGATGGAAAGATTACCCTGGATTATCTAAGTGGGCTCAACATAATCACAAGAGTCCTTCCAAATAAAAGAAGAAGGCAGAAGAGTCAGTGTCAGAGTGGTGAAACGTGGGAAAGACTTGACAGACTGTGCTGGCTTGGGGATGGAAGGGGCCAAGATAAGGAATGTCTGATTCATGTCAATGTATGGCAAAACCAACACAATACTGTAGAGTAAAAAGTCTTTATTGAATTTGCTGCAATAAAAAAAAAAAAGGAATGTCTGAGACAAAGCAGCCTGGAGAAGGTGCAAATGGCAACAAAACAGATTCTTCCTGAGTCTCCAAAAAGGAACACAACTCTGCTGACATTTTGATTTTCGTCCAATGAGACCATTTTAGACTTATCCCCAGAACCATAAGTTACTAAATTTGGGTTGCTTTAAGCTGCTAAGTTTGTGATTGTCTGTTTGCAGCAGCAATAGGGAGGCTACCTGAGGGAAGCTACAGTGGCTGATTCTGAGGGGGACCAGGGGTGTGGAAAGACTTCTTTTCACTACATATCTCTTGGTACTGCTTGAAATGTTAATTTTTTTTCCCCCACATTTTTTATTTATTTTTATTTATTTATTTTCCCCCCACATTTTTTAAAGTAAACTTCACTGCAGCACTAAACAAGCCAACGATAGACAATCACTTCAGGACTCTCTAATGGCTTCAGAGCTGAGCACAAGTCCTCAGGCTCACCCCAAGGCCCTCCAAGCTCTGGCCTTCCCCTACCCACCATCTGACAGGTGGCCAGTTTCCTCCAGGTCTCAAACACACAAGGCTCATTTCTGCTCCTCCCATACCTGAAAAGCTTCCCTCCTCCCTCTGCTGATCTATTCTGCCTGTCCTTCAAGATTTGCCTTCAGGCCCCCTCCTCCATGAAGCCTTCTACAATGCCAACACTGATCTTACCCCTCCTCACCTCATTATTACATTCACTGTATTTTTTTGTTTGTTTCCTGGCCTTTGTTTAATTTAGAGTTCCATTACCTACTGTCATGGTATTTTCAGTGTGCTTTGTGTTTGGGCCTTTTCACTGAACCAGCGCTCTACAGTGTACAGTGTGAAGGAAGGGCCTGTATCTTTCTTTCTACTCCTGCAATGCCTGGTGCCCATTTATAAATAAACTCAGTCAGCAAACATTCACTGAGCATCTACCATGTGCTAAGGATAGTGCAAGGTGCTGGGGATATAAGTCCTGCAGATCCAGACCCTAACCTGTGTAATGAAGGCAAGATCTATTAATCAGATAACTGAATAGCTATTTGCTGTGGTAAGTGTGATAAAGAAATTATACAGGCTGCTTTAAGAGCATAGTAACCTTTCTAGGAACCTCTTCTAAGGGATGTTTGTGGTCAACTGCAGGAAATTAATTAATAGCTGCTGAATAAATGTGAATACTTAGATTTGCAATTAAATCAGAGGGCAATTATTCATTCAGAATTACAAAATGTGAAAATTAAAAGGAGCTTTGAGACTGCAATCCAACTAACTTTATAGGTGGGGAAAACAAAGCCCAGTGAGGAGGAAGGGACTTACTGAAGGTTCCAGTGCAAGGCCGAGTTAGTGCAGGTCACATTAGTGCTGCATTACTAAGAGAGTTTCTGAAGGATTCCTGAAGTGGCAAGCTCCTTTCTTTTGCTGCACGTAAAAGAATTTTTCATTTCCAAAATGATCTTCAGTCAGAAGACTGTGGGATCAGCCTACAGAGAGCATTTCTGCTGTGTTCTCCGTGGGACACTGTTAGGCCTCTGTGTAAAGCAGCAGAGTATGTGAACGCTAGATGTGAACTCTTTTTGGGAAGGGAACCTTGGTTCTGACCCATCTGACCCTGGGATGGACCTCCGCTGCTATTTTGCAGTTCCTGACATATAGGGACTAAGGTTCTCCTTCTTAAAACCCTGTGCCACCTTTTCTGTCTACATTCTACCCAAGAGCATGTTCACTGGATGGGCATGAGTGGGCTGGCAAAGGGCAGACGACCCTGCCTTGGGAAACTGGAATCCTACTCAGATGTTTCCAGGCCCAGTGCAGGTGGAAGAGAACACAGAACAGACCTGGCCCAACAAACGCTGACCTCTCCCTCACCCAAGGGAGCCTTGGCCTCCAGCTGCCACTGCTGGCGATGAGCTCATGCCGGATACCAGCCAGGCTCATCTGAGGACTGCTTGGAGCCGATTAAAGCCTTGATGAAATGCGGGTGCCTGGTGGCAGGTGGCTCTGGAGAGCTGGGGCTCTGGCGCCCAGGCACTCTCATCTCTAACTCAACTAAAGCAGTGACTCCTCTATGTCCACAGATCTGGGATACAGAAACACTGTTCCCTAGGGACAGCTCATCATTCTGTACTGCCCAGGCCAAAGGCAGAGGACAGGCCATGGGGTCACTAAGGACCCCCTTTAGCCCTGATCTACTATGTGAACTGCAATGACATCACTACAGAATTCCTCTGTTCCCCACCGTGTCGCTGACTGGATGGCTGTGTCTCTCCAGATGACTAATGGCTGTCACTCTCCACAGGCTTTCCTCAGGTTAAGTGACCAGTTGACATCTACACTTCAGGTTTCCCTGTATATGCCATTTGCTCAGGGAAGACCTTCCCCATCTGCTTCAGACTAGATTAGGCCTCCATTACACTCCTACTACCTTCTACTTTTCCTTAATACTACTTCTCTCAGTGGTAATTAGCTAATAATTTTGTGATTTTTTTTTTTTTTGCCTAAATGTCTATACTCTGCCAGACTAAGCGTTATTAAGAATGAGCAGTTTGGGAATTCTCTGATGGTTCAGTGGTTAGTTAGGATTCCATGCTTTTTCACTGCCAAGGGTGTGGGATCGATCCCTGGTTGGGGAACTAAGATCCCGCAAGCCATGTGCCTCAGCCATGTGCCTCAGCCAAAAAAAAAAAAAAGAATGCGGTGTGCTATACTTGTTAAATTAGTAACTGAAAATCAATAAAAATACCAGAATGGGTAAGAGAAAGTTTTCAGGTAAGTTTTTAACAGTATTCTTTAAAAAGAAACTTTTTTTTTTTAAAAGAAACTTTTATATCAGAGGGGCCCCTCCTATACACCACATCAGCTATGGAACCAACTAGTCCCAGGCTATAACCAGGCACCATCCAAGCCAATCTTTTCTGGTTTTGAGTGGCATGGAGGATTTTATTACTTTCCTTTTTTTTTTTAAAAAATAGCTTTACATACCATAAAGTTCACCCATTTAAAGTATACAGTTTAATGGTTTTTTTTTTAAAGTATATTTACAGAGTTGTATAACCATAATCTAATTTTAGAATACTTTTATCATCCCCCAAAGAAACCTGGCACCCATCAGAAGTCACTCTCCATCCCTCCACAGAAAATTGCTGGCATGGAGGGTTTTTAGCTCTGTATCCAAAACAACCAGAAGAAAACTTTTGCATCCAGTAATCTGATATGATTTCTTCATCATACAGATGAAAAAGTGATTCCTCAGAGAGGCCGTGATCTGTTGGAGGTCCTCCTGGGATGAGATGGTGGCAGAGCTGGGGCAGACCATGGTCCCCAGTGCCTGCATCACAATGGCAGTGCTTTGATCTCTCTACCACGTAATGTGTCTGTGTATATCCGAAACTGCTTACCCCACTGACTTTAAGCAACTGGAGAGCAGAGGCTACATTCAGCTCATCTGTCTTCTCCTCTTGCCCAGGAGTACCGTTAGAGCAATGATGTTTGAAGTGCAGTCCACATGCTGGTGCTGGTCTGTGAACTTTGTTACCAGTCATCGATGAGATAAGCACGATAAGTACAAGTGAGTGCCCCGAAACTTTTATACCAACTTAAGAGTAATTTTGTCTGTTGAACCTGATGACAAATTTGGGCCTGTATTTTGTATGCCCTTTAAAATACAATTTTTCTAAAATTTTTTCAAAAAATAAAACCTGCAGAAGACAGGTTTTTCAGACAGTTTGAGCATTATTGCAACCCCTCCCCAGCTCTCTTCTGCTTCTCCTTTCTCCTTGTTTCCTTGAAGCTCTTGCACTGGCTCTCTTCTTATGTGAGCACACCTGAAATGTAGGCTCTCTCAGTTGTGTTCTTGGGCCTCTTTAGCTCTACAACTCTTCATGGACAACTCAGCTTCACCACCCTCAAGAGACTGACAACTCTCAAATCTTCATATTCAACTTATAGTCCTTTCTCTCCTGAGCTTCAGACTCATTTGTCCAACTGCCCACTACACATCTCTACAAGAGTGTCCCAAAGGTCCCTCAGCTGGTCAACAGCTATTTATTACCTACCACCTGCCAGCTATGAGGTTTTTTCCTAAGAACCATGGTAGTAAATAACGAGACAAGGTCTCTGTGATTATAAGGCTTTCATGCTAGTAGGGAGGAGAGGCCGATGACAAACATACAAACAAACATGATCACTTCAGGGACTGATAAGTACCACAAAGAAAATAAAATAAGGTAATATGATGCAAAGTGACTGGAAGAGCTATTTTACTAGGATGGCCAAGAAGGTCGATGAGGAAGGGAATTTGAGTTGAGACCTGAATTCTCAAGGGAAGAGTGTTCCCATCACTGGAAGAGGTTGGTACAGACCCTGAGATGGGAAGGAGCTCAGGGTGGCTGAGGGGTCAAAGAAGGCCTGTGTCACTGGAGAAGAGCAAACACCGTGGGTGAGAGAGTGACTAGAGATGAGGTCACAGAAGGCAGGAAGGGTCTAGACTACATAGATCCTTGCAGGCTCTGGTAAGAATTAGGATTTTATTCTGGTTTCACTGGTATGCCAACAGAAGATTTTAAATAGCAGAAAAACAAGGTTTATGTTTTAAAAAGATTCTCTTGGAAGTTATGTGGAAGATGGATTCAGGGAGACAAAAATGGAAATGGTGAGACTAGTTAGGAAACTGTGGTGACTATCCAGGAGAACTGGATTGTCCTGCTCTGGGACTGGAGTTACAGCAATGGGAATGGCAGAAAGGGGATGGTTCCAGATGTACTTTAGAGGCACAGGTGACAAGACTTACTGAAGAACTTGACAGGTAGTGTAAATAAGAGAATTCAAGCATGACTCTAAAATTTGTGGCCTGAAAACTAGATAGATGATTGTATCATTTACTGAGATGGGGAAGACTTGAAGAATACCAATTTGAGGGGAAAAATAGAAGTATATTTTGGCCATGGTGACACTGAGACTGAGGAAAGAACTGGAGCCAGGCAAGTGAATTCAGTGCTTTAGCAATAATTTTTTTTTGAGGACTTTTAACCATGAAGGGATGCAGAGAAATGAGGCAGCAGATGGAGGTAGATACGGGGGTCAAGGAAGTTTTCAGTTTGCTTTGTTGTTTAAGATGGGTGATATTAAGGCATGTTTTCATGCTGATGGGAACGAGCCAGCAGAAAGGAAAAAATAAACAATGTAGGAAATATGGGATCACCAGAGGAGCAAAGTAATTGAGAAAGCAAGAGGAAATAGGAGTCTGAGCTGAAAGCAGAGCTGAAATTAGGAACGTCTTCCATTGTAGAGTAAGGATGGCAGCATACGGGAGTATAGAGGCAGGCAGGCTGGTGAAGTGGTGGTAGGATTAGGTAGTTCTCTTATGACTGCAATTCATTTTCTCTATGAAATGTGAGGTGAGATCATTAGTTTGGGAGTCAGGGAAGGAGACTGTTGGAGGTCTGAGGAGAAAGAAGGTATATAAAAGTTGTCTCGGTCCAGAACAAGACTCTGATTTTACTCAAGAAGTATAGTGGGGTGGTTGGCAGAATTGAGTATCTGAAATTCATGAACATAAACGTAAAGTGAGTCCAGTTAGCATGGTTGTATGATTTTTTTTTTCTTGAAGCAATATTCAGCTCTTCGGATCAGAATGAAGTAAAAAGAAATTGGGTACTAAGGCATATATATGGAATTTAGAAAGATGGTAACGAGAACCCTGCATGCGAGACAGCAAAAGAAACGCAGATGTATAGAACAGTCTCATGGACTCTGTGGAAGAGGGCAAGGGTGGGATGATATGGGAGAATGGCGCTGAAACATGTTAATTATCATATGTGAAATCAATCGCCAGCCCAGGTTTGATGCTCGGGGCTGGTGCACCGAGATGACCCAGGGGGAGGGAATCAGGAGGGGGGTTCTGGAGTGGGAACATATGTATACCCATGGCGGATTCATGTCAATGTATGGCAAAACCAACACAATAAAGTAAAGAAAATTAAAAAAAAAAAAAAAGAAAAAAATTGGGTTTAAGTAGGGTTAGTATTTCATCAAGTTGAGTACAAAGAAGGAAGAAAGAAGCAAGGGAATAGTTAGAACACTGGACTGTGGAATCTGAAAGTGTGAAGGAGGGAGGAAGAAAATGTTCAAAGCAGAACTAGTCATTCCTCTGCACCTCAATTCCACCCATACCTCCTTCCAATATTCCTTGCCTCAGCACAGGCACATACCATCTAATGGCCATCTGGTCCAGAATCTGGACCAATCTTGACCGCTCCTTTTCTCTCACCATCTGATTCAACATGCTACTCCTAAATCTTTCTGGGATCAGTCCTCTTCTCCCACTGCAACTGCCTTGCTTTAGGCCCCACCTAGACAATTAAAATAGCTTAAAAAAAAAACCTCTATTCATTTGGCTGTGCCAGGTTCCGGCATGGGCAATCTTTAGTTATGGCATGTAAACACTTAGCTGCAACATGTGTGTCCCAGTGTCCTGGTCAGGGATCAAACCTGGGCCCCCTGCATTGGGAGCATGGAGTCTTAGCCACTGGACCACCAGGGAAGTCCCTAATATAGCTTTCAAATGAAATGATTTTCCTTTCTTCAACCCTGTTCCTCCTAATCAATTTCTTCCCCTATTTTTCTCTAACCTTTCTTTCAAGTCTAATGTATACACACTAAAGTACAAAAAATACATAAGGATACAGGTCAAAGAATTTTCCCAAGATGGATGTATAACCAGTATGTAGATAAAGAGGCAGAACATTAAGTACTTCTGAAGTCCCTGTGTGTCCTTCCCCAGTCACAATCTGCCCTCTTAAGGGTAACTGCCATCTTGACTTCTTACATTGGGTGGTTTGTCTATTTTGAACTTTTCCACTGGAGGAAAAGTTCTATTTCCTTAGCAGATCTTATGTTACAGGCCTTCAGTACTGGCTCTTGCTTTCCATTCTTCAATCCACACCCTACAAATCCAGCTCTTCTGAATTCAGCTGTACCTGCAGTGTACTGAATAAAGTATGCTGCTTCCTACTTTATACCTCTGAACATGCTGGCCCCTTTGCCTTTCTCTCTCATCCACCTGCTAAACTTACACTCATCCTTTAAGACTTCATGTAAACGCCATCTCCTATACCATGCTCTCCCTGCTCTTTTCAGAGATATAAATGGTCTTTTCTTTGTGTTCCATTAGTACCTCCTATACATCTCCATTACCCTAATGCTGAGAAGGATTGGGGGAAGGAGGAGAAGGGGACGACAGAGGATGAGATGGCTGGATGGCATCACCAACTTGATGAACATGGGTTTGGGAGTTGGTGATGGATAGGGAGGCCTGGCATGCTGAGATTCATGGGGTCACAAAGAGTCGGACATGACTGAGCGACTGAACTGAACTGAATACACCAGATGGAAATTTTTGGCTAAAATGTCTGATTTCCTCACTGACCTATGAATTCCTTAAGGGCAAAGACCATGTCTCGATCATCTTTACTTCGCAGGTGCTGAGGGTGAGACCTGTGACAGGAGAGATGCTCAGTTAAGTGTTTGAAAAATGAACCTGAAGACTTGCCCAGGGAGCTGGAAGGAGTCCTTGGAATCAGCTACCCTAATCTCTCTATTTTACTATGGAGGAGAAAGGACTTGCCTAAAGGAGAGAGGGTTTGCTGGTGGCAGAGCCAGAACTTCTGATCTTCAGTCCAGGGCTCATTCCCCTTCCCTGTATTGCTGGCAAGAATCAGAGGATGACATTTCCAGAGAGCACAGTCTGAGGCAAAACCAATCCCTTCCACATCTGGCAGCGCAGCCAGATGGGCAGACACTGAAGTGGAATAAGAAACAGAGCCTTAAGTTTTTAGCCCTGACAACAAACTAACAGGCTGTTAAAGGGAAGATACCAGTGCTAGAAAGATTCCTAGCCTCAGGCAGCGACGGAGGGGAATTTAAGGACAGCTGGTTAACACTAACAACTGAGCCCTATACTTGGACAGAGGGACAAGGAAGAACCAAGAAAGTAAGTAGGAAAGAGGCTAAGGGAAGCACCGGGGAAGGTATTGTTAGGTGTCAGAAAGCCCAGCGTTTCTGAGGTGATGCACACTGGTGGCTGAAAAGGCAGAGGAGGGGCACTGTGACTAAGACAGCTTCATACGTGAAGCTCTAAAGAGTCAGATACATTATGACACTAAAGCAAGTGGGCCAGGAAGCAAAGACACCACATCTCCAGTGGTATCCAATCTACAGTGGCTTTGGAGGTTCCAGCACATCTAAATAGGCATTGAACTATGGGTGGGGCATTGTGGCAAAGAGGGCAGGGAAAGTAACACACAGTCTTCGTCCTCAATCAACCTCGGTGCTGGACCCAAATCCCAGGAACAGGGAAGACTTTAGAAGGGAGGTGGCATGAGAGCTGGGGACTAGCTGGTAGAAAGCATTCTGCTAGGCTGAGAAACAAAGTCTTGAAGGGAAATAAGAGGCAGAAAGATCTGCATGGGTAAAGGCACTGAGGTGGGAACATGGAACAGACATTATTATGGTGTAACCGGAGCCATTAAGACAGCAGTGGGGAAAAAAAAGTTAAGTGAGGGTCAGACCAGAACAACTCTATAACCAGGTTAACCAATTAGGATAGGTAGGATTCCCTTTAAAAAAAAAAAAATGTAAGTGCTGGATGTTTTGAAGTTAGTAACACATTATATGCAGAGTGCCTACTCTGTGGAACCGACATATGTCCAATCCTGACAAAACCTTAAAGAGGGTAGGTGGCACATTCTCATTCTAGATGAGGAAAGAGAACTTCAGAGCAGTCAAAGCTTCCCCAGGACACATGGCTATTAAGTGTCAGGATTGTATTCAGATCCTGACTCTACAGTTTATGCTCCTTCCTTGCAGCCTTTCTCATCTGGGGTTTCTCCTCTGAACCACAACTGGGAAATTATTTGAGTAATGACTTTTTCAGTTCTCTCAGGAACAGCACATAACTTGTACCACTTCAGATAGGAGAGAAATTAATAACCCTGTGTGTAACAGATGCCTGAGAGCATTAGAGTTTAATTTTCCAGAGGAACCCTGGATGAGAAAGGCTGCATGGTAAGAGATACGTTTTAGGAAAATGGATCTGTGAAAGTGGGATCACATTCCTGGGAGGAAAAAGCTATAAAAGCACCTTAACGGCCTTGGAACCACAGGGATGAGTCAGCTTCAGGGGCTTGAGGAAGGAGGCTCCCCACCTTCTCAAATTACTCGTCTTTCCAGCAGTCCTGCCTTTCCTTCCTTCCTCTGACCTTTTCCTGTGCATGGCAGTCAAGCGCTGAAGCAGGCCTTTCTGCTCATAGGACGGGGACCCAGGAAGAAGCAGCATTTTTCGAGAGGAAAACCACAGAAGCCAGTGGATCCACTTTTCCGTGGAGGCTGGAGGCTGAAAGCTGGCACTGGACTCAGAACTCTTGCACACAAATCCATCTGGCAAACTCTCACTGTCTTCCCCGACAAGGCTGAAGCAAGCCATCCTTTGGGAAGCCTTCTTTAACTGACCCTACATCCCTGCTCACCAGGCAGAAGCAGGTATTTCCTCCTTGGTCTCCCCAGAGCCCTTTGTCCAGAACCCTGATGGGGCACTTGCCTGCTGTCACTGCTTGTTTCCATATCTGTCTCCTCCACCAGTCTGCGTCTCTCTCAGGAGAGTTTGCCAGATCCACCTTAGGATGCCCTGAGGTCAAAGATGACAACTGGCTTACCAAGAGTCACATTACAGAGCTGAAATTTAAACCCAAGTCTGTCTGATCCCCAATTTTGTGTTCTTCTCACTATGTATGGGGCCTCCTGAAGATGAAGTGGCCTTTCTGTGCTAAGCACCCATCCCAACAATGAAGTGTTCAGAGGCGGCACTGTCAGAGCAGACCAGACCACCTGGAGAGGCTTCCTTAGAGGATCTAGCTGAGAAGAGAGAGAACATGATGGTGTTTTGGGCAGGGTGGAGAAGCTATAGGCAGAAACAGAACTAAGAAGTCATTAGGCAAGACGTAGAGGAAGTCCCTCCAGCCGCGGTGTTGTGCTGTCGGGTAGACAGACGGATTTGTAAACCCCGCAGCGAGGTTCTACCTACCCGAGGCCGCTGGTGTGCGGAGACCCCAGGGGAAGCCACCGTCACCATGTCTGACCAGGAAGCTAAACCTTCGATTGAGGACTTGGGGGATAAGAAGGAAGGAGAACATATTAGACTCAAAGTCATTGGACAGGATAGCAGTGAGATTCACTTCAAAGTGAAAATGACGACACATCTCAAGAAACTCAAAGAATCACACTGTCAAAGACAGGGAGTTTCCATGAATTCACTCAGATTTCTCTTTGAAGGTCAGAGAATGGCTGATAATCACACTCCAGAAGAACTGGGAATGGAGGAAGAAGATGTGACTGAAGTTTATCAGGAACAAATGGGGTCATTCAATGGTTTAGATATTCTTTTTATTTATTTTTTCTTTCCCCTTAATCCTTTTTTATTTTTAAAAATAGTTCTTTTGTAATGTGGTGTTCAAAACAGAATTGAAAACTGGCACCTCATCTCTTTAAAACATCTGGTAATTTGAATTCTAGTGCCCATTATTCATTATTGTTTCCTTTCATTGTGCTGATTTTTGGTGATCAAACCTCAGCTCCCTTCATATCACTCTATCCTTTTTAAAAATTACATGTGTGCATAGAGAGACTGCCTCTTCCAGGACTGTGCATTTGCAGGCTTGTGATAAATAAGATCAACTAATGCAAGTGTTCCTAATGACTTTCGAACTGGCCCTGAAGTTCTAGCATGTGATTGCTTCACTCCTGGACTATGACTTTCAGTGGGATATGGAAGTTTTTCGGAAAACAGAACTGTGGAAAAATGACCTTTCCCTAACTTGAAGCTACTTTTAAAACCTGAGGGTCTGGACCAAAAGAAGAGGAATATCCAGTTGGAGTCAAAATGAGAGAGAATAATGACTAACTCCAAAGATGGCTTCACTGAAAAGAAAGCATTTTAATATGAAAGAAAAATCTTGTCAGAAGATCCCAGAAAAGATCTAATTTTCATTAGCATTTAAAGTTATTCATGTAAATGTGTATACAAGAGAACACTGCTCTTTTTTTTTACTTTATTTGTACTTTTTGGCCAGGGATATGGGTTTTAAATGGACAGCGTCTGTACCAGCTTCATTAAAATAAACAAAATATTTGTAAAAACTGTAAAAAAAAAAAAAAAAAAGAAGAAGTCATTAGATAGGAGTATAGATTTCATGGGGGAAGGAATGGGATTATAGCTGCCAGAGTGAGCATTTGATTTCTTTACACAGTCATGGAGAACCTATCTGTACTTGGGACCTTTACAGACATCACTAATCTTCACGCCCACTAATCCCCGTGATACTTTCCAGATGTTATTTATTTATTTTGCTGTGGTGGGTCATCATTGCTGCATGCAGGCTTTCTGTAATTGTGGTGGGCAGGGGCTACTCTGTTGCAGTGTGGGGGCTTCTCACTGCAGTGGCTTCTCTCATAGAGCATGGGCTTTAGGTGTGTGGGCTTCAGTAGTTGCAATTCAGGGGCTCTAGAGTGCTGGTTAAGCAGTTGTGGTGCACGGGCTTAGCTGCTCCTCGGTACATGGGATCTTCGTGGCCCAGGGATCAAACCCATGTCCCCTGCATTACAAGGAGGATTCTTAACCACTGGACCACCAGGGAAGCCCCTCCCAGCTGTTATTTTACAGACAAGAAAACTGAGGCTTAGAGAGATAAGGTAACATGTCCAAGCCAACAGAGCTAGTAAGTGGGGGAGCTGGGATTCAAACCCAGGCTGGCCTGACACTAAAGCCCTTTTTATTACTCCATGCTGGCTCTTAGGGGTCAGAGAACCTCCCACATTACTAGACTGCTGCTGCTACCTGGATTTACCCCAGCTCTCATGTGGGGACTGCTGATCAGAGGACAAGTGCAGCTGCCCCCTCTGGATCCAACCCCCTAAGATGTGGGGGCCCTAAATCCTTGTGGACTAAGCAATCTTAAGGACAAGAGTTGTGTGTGGATACCATGAGCAAGGCTGGCCCCATGTCTAGGCCTGCTTTGGGTCTCACAGAGAAAGTCTCCAAGGTGCTGCAGCAAAGCCAGTGGCAAATATAGGCTGAAAAAGCTGGATGGTCAGGAAGTCAGGGCCTGCCCTCCCTGAAGCCTTCTGGAGGTCAGCTGAGGTCAAAAACTTTGGAAACGTTACTGGCAAGAGCCCCTAGGACAAGGGAACAGGATCCTGCCTCTCGGTTGGCTGGTCACACACACAAGCAGACCAAGAGAGGTCAACGGGGGAGGGAGGTCAGAAGTTGGCAAGCCTGCAGGCCCTGAGGGACGGCCACTTGTTCAGGTCGGAAAGAGAGAAATCAGTGGGTTAATGGTTTTGGCCCTTGAGGCTGGGAGGCTAGGGCAGGGGGTGTAAATGGATTCTGGGTAAAAAGGCAGGTGGGTGAAGTGTAAAGGTTGGAGCTAAGGGCATCTGTTCCAAGTCAACAGGCAGGAACCATGCCCCTGGAAAGGCTCAAATGGCCAGCCTTGGCCTGGGGGTAAGGGTGCGGGTGTTTCATAAAAGGCCCGTGCTTCTTCATTTTAAAGGTGTTCGATCTGCAAGCCTGGGGAGAGGGACTCTTTGTAGAATGAGTTCCTTGTCCACTTAGGGGCTGATGGGAAGTGGGGAATGTAAACCACTGGACAATAGCTGGGGGTATTGATTGATTTTAAGGCACGGCAGAGAGAAGCCCCATGGTGAACTGTTCTAATTCTTAGCTACAAATGTCTCTCGTTAGAGAGCTTTCCAAAGGACAAAGTGAGTAACATGTTGCTTGGGGACGTTTTCTAAGCCTCTGCTCCTGTAAACAGTGAGTTCTTGCTCCAAAAGCACCAGTCATCCATGAGCAGTGCTGCCCCTTGCAGTGTGCATTCCCAGACCAAGGTGCACACTGGCTGTGCTGGGGCAGGTCCTTCGTAGGCTGGGGCTATGGGCCAGGCCTGGGTCTTAAGTCAGTATGACTGTGGTGGATGGAAGGTGGTAGGACTTGAAGGTTACTGGGAAACCCTTCTAGTCCAACCACAAACACTAGAAGATGATATGGGGACACTGGGCTAGGGAGGCGAAGATTCTGGGGCTTAAAGTACTTTCTTTGAAGACGGGGTTTTGAAACAGTGATTGACTGCAGAGGACAGCTCGCAGAAGATACAGAGAAGAAAATCACACCTCACTTAAAAGAATCTATTTAAATCAAACCCTCTTACACTGTTAGTGGGAATGCAAACTAGTACAGCCACTATGGAAAACAGTGTGGAGATACCTTAAAAAACTGCAAATAGAACTGCCATATGACCCAGCAATCCCACTGCTGGGCATACACACCGAGGAAACCAGAATTGAAAGAGACACGTGTACCCCAATGTTCATCGCTGCATTGTTTACAATAGTCAGGACATGGAAGCAACCTAGATGCCCATCAACTGACGAATGGATAAGAAAGCTGTGGTACATATACACAATGGAATATTACTCAGCATTAAAAAAAAATTCATTTGAATCAGTTCTATTCAGGTGGACGGAACTGGAGCCTATTATCCAGAGTGAAGTAAGCCAGAAGGAAAAACAACAATACAGTATACTAACGCATATATATGGAATTTAGAAAGATGGTAATGAGAACCCTGCATGCGAGACAGCAAAAGAAACGCAGATGTATAGAACAGACTTGTGGACTCTGTGGATGAGGGCAAGGGTGGGATGATATGGGAGAATGGCACTGAAACATGTTAATTGTCATATGTGAAATCAATCGCCAGCCCAGGGTTGATGCTTGGGGCTGGTGCACCAAGATGGCCCCGGGGGAGGGAGTCGGGAGGGGGGAGGGAGGAGGGTTCTGGAGGGGGAGCATATGTATACCCATGGCGGATTCATGTCAATGTATGGCAAAACCAACACAATAAAGTAAAGAAAATTAAAAAAAAAAAAGAAGAAGCTATTTAAATCAGCCACAGCAGAAATACAATGGAAGGGGCTCCCAGGGAAGAAGGAGGGTTCCTTCAGTCTCTGAGAATCCAAAGAAAGACCAGCCAGCTGGCTGCCAAAGAGGTTTCTGCCAGGAGGAGAGAGGGTGGGCAATCAGGTAAACTGGATGACTTCTGAGGATCCTTCGAGCTCCCAGGTTCTATGAAGAATGAGCACTGACAAGGAATGCCTTGGTGTCCAGGCCCAAGAGAGGGTCCCTAAACCTTCAAGAAGTGCAGTGAGGGCATAAACAGGAAGTCAGTATAGTGCCATACCAACTCAGGGACCTGGGCACCATGCATCCTGGCAGGATGCTTTCCTCGCTCTCCCAAGGAAAGGCTGGAGTGAGGTGAGGGTAAATGACTGCCTGGGAGGCCTCTGGCAGGTACCAGATCTGGACAGGACCAGACCAGCCTGATAATGGGGGTGGTATGTATTATCCCTCCAATACATCAGTACTCTACAAAAGAAGGGTAGTCAAACATTTGACAAAGATTTACTGGGTGTTTATTGTGTGTCAGAGACTATGTCAGGTGCTAGAATGAATCAGCCATGGTTTTTGCCCTCAGGGAGCTCTGAGTCAAGTTAGGGAGAAGGCTACTGAACACACACATAAAATTCATGATTGCAACAAGTGCAACCATGGAAAAAGAATAGGGTACAATGAACCAGAGTAATGGAAGAGGCCTGATTTAGACTACGATGGGGGTGGGATCAAAGCGGATGTCTTTGAGTCTGAGGTTAGTAGAGATTTGAAGGCTCTCCCTTCTTGGTCCACCAGTCCTGCTCTGGAGGACACAGGGTAGAAAAGAGGATACTTTTGGGGGACGCAACGAAGAAAACTCAAGAGCATGAACGTTCAGGTAGGATGGCATGGTACACCACACAACCGCAGGCAAAGAACACACTTCAGCTACATGAGGACAAATCCCACATGCACATGGCCACTATCACAGAGTACAGGCACCTTTGAGGCTTTCTAGCTCTGGAAGGGCAACAAGGCATTGGGGAAGCTCAGCATTTCTGGAGGAGAGAAGCAACTAAGTCCATACTTCCTGCTGACCAAGCCCTCCGCCCCACTCACCCATGCTCTCACCTCCATCAAGCAGCTCCTTAACGGTCCGATAGTCATCAGCGAGGACAGCATAGTGCAGGGCTGTGCAACCCTTGAAGCTGGCGCGGTTGTTCAGCCTATTGTTGAAGTCATCTTCTCGGGTGACCAAGACTAGGGGGACAGCAACACAAACCCTTTTATTAGCAACAAATGCCAAGAGCCACCAATCTCACTTTCTTCCTCTTGGCATTTTTATTCCCTCATTCACTCATCTACTTCCTTACTAAACATATAATGGCACCTACTATGTGTCTGACCATCTGTGCTGGGAAAGGAAGTAAAACAGAGCCCAGTTAATTTCACAAAGGTTTACTGACATCTATTATGTGATAGGATTTGTTTGGGGACATAGAAGTGATTCAGAATGGTTCCTGACCTAACCTGACAAAGGAGGCAGACAATAAACAGATGTTTACAGTACTGCCTGAGATAAATGCTATTATATAACAGGATGATATAAAAAGCCAAAAGGGAGCTTTGCTCAATTTGGGCATGAAGAAAGGATCTCAAAAGATGAGAGTCTTGAAGGGTGAAGAAAAGCAGGGAAGGGCAAGACAGAGGACAAGTCAGGAGGCAGACAGCGGCTATTCTTAGTAGAACAGTAAAATACCTCCTCTGTGCTCTGAAGATGTTTACAATCTAATATTTAATATTTTATAAAAGATTTTTAAATTTATAAAAGCTATTAAGAATTTGAAACTACAGGAAAGTACAAAGGAGAAAAAGCATGATTATCTCAGCAACTTGAGAAATGGCATTTAATATTCTGGTATATGTCCTCTGATATCTATATTGATATCAATATGGACATTGGTAGGTAGACGGATACCTGCATATATATCCTACATGTATATCTTACACATTTGGAATTTATTATATTGCAATTTTTTAATCTGCTTTTTTTCCCTTGATAAATGTACTGTGAGCATTTTTTGAAGGCAGAAGGAACAAGTATTGCATGTGTCAAAGAACCAAAAACCCCTAGGCTCACTCAAGTGCTATTATTAGTGACTCTCTCTCTATATATATATTGATATAAAAGAACCTAAAATCAGTTGCATCACTTTACAGGACCCTCTGGGTTAGTGATCATACATGTCCCTGTTCATCGGGGTAGTCATGACTTATGCTTGCTGTCCTCAACAGTCGTAGTATGGACAATATTTGGAAGGCTATGTAAACTCTGGGGCCTTTTCCTGGGAACTAAGACCCCACAGAACAATATCTATCCTGCAGAGGTGATGGGATTTCTTTCTGCCTCATGTAGAAATTATCAGAGTACTTGCCTTATGTTCCCTCCTGAGCTTAGTTCACTGGAGGTGGAATTTGGGTCCTACCAACTTGTACCTGCTCCTCCCTGAGTCCACGGCACAGGGCCTACAGAGGGCAGGCTCCTCCTACCTCCTACTGGATAAAGGCATGTAATTCAGTCAAGAGAGAATCTTGCCTGTGTAGTCAAAAGCAACAGACAATTCTTAAGCCATTCTTTTCCAAGATGTCTTGGAATGGAGTTTATGCATTTACTCCTCCCACGAAACTGAACTTCCTATTGAAAAGTCACTCAAAGCCAGAAGACTGTCATGTTTCTTCCTAAACCTAACAGAGATTTCACCTAGATCACTTCATGGCAAATAGATGGGAAACAATGGAAACAGTGACAGACTATTTTCTTGGGCTCCAAAATCAATGCAGATGGTGACCACAGCCACGAAATTAAAAGACGTTTGCTCCTTGGAAGGAAAGCAACGACAAATCTAGACAGGGTATTAAAAAGCAGAGACATTACTTCACCAACAAAGGTCCGTCTAGTTAAAGCTATGATTTTTCCAGTAGACACGTATGGATATGAGGGTTGGACCATAAAGAAGGCTGAGTGCCGAAGAATTGATGCTTCTGAATCATGCTGTTGGAGAAGACTCCTGAGAATCTCTTGTACTGCAAAGAGATCAAACCAGTCAATCCTAATGGAAATCAATCCTGAATATTCATTGGAAGGACTGATGCTGAAGCTCCAATACTTTGGCCACCTGATGCAAAGAGCCAACTCATTAGAAAAGACACTGATCCTGGGAAAAATGGAAGGCAGGAGGAGAAGGGGATGACAAAGGATGAGACTGTTGGATGGCACCACCAATTCAATGGACAGGAGTTTGAGCAAGCTCCAGGAGATGGTGAAGGACAGAGAAATCTGGCATGCTGTAGTCCACAGGGTCGCAGAGAGTTGAACACAAATGAACAACTGAACAACAACAACTGACTTTCTCTCCTCTTTGGCTGCCATGGTCACTTCACACAATCTATTTAATTCCCCTAACTACTTTATATAGTGCTTGCTGCTTAGCTGCTCAGTCATGTCTGACTCCTTATGACCCCATGGACTATAGCCCACCAGGCTCCTCAGAGAAGAATACTGGAATGGGTTGCCATTTTCTTCTCCAGGGGATCTTCCCAACCCAGGGATCAACCCTGGGTCTCCTGCACTGCAGGTGGATTCTTTACTGACTGAGCCACCAGGGAAGCAGGCATTATAATTCTCATTTTATAGATGAGAAAGCCAAAGCACAGAGGTCATACGGCTAATAAGTGGTTGCGTGAGGATTAGAGCCCAGGTCTAATCTGAGTCCTCACGCTATTTCCCCATCACATCATGCTTTCACCCTCATTTTGCAAATGAAGGAATCAGAGCCCAGATGTTCTGGTTCTAGCCTTGGCTTCCACTCTCTCTTCTTTCCCTGCTCAAGTGAAGGTGCCAACATACTCTCTATGGAGCCTGCCCTAACAGAGATCGGCCTGAGGGTTGTAGATAACACCCAGATAAGATGGCTTAGGTGATAGTATTTCAAATGTTTGGTCAAAATGTTGTTGGAGTGGGTAACTGGAGAACAGACCACACTTCCTTATGGTCTGGTGAATCAGTGGTCCATCAGCTCTTCTGAACCAGTCAGGGGCTCTCTCTACTGATGACCTCCACCCCTGGAGTGTGACCTGACCTTTCCTGGAGCAGGATAAACAGGAAAAAGGCCTCTGATTAGCTAATATATATGTCCAATGTGCAATGGTATCTGTATGTTTCTCAGGCAGGACCTAACTTTAGGACCTAACTCAGAGATTAACTCAAAACTCTTAGTTGAGAACAGTCTTATCAAATCATGGTAAGGGATTTTGTTTCCAGCCTACTGAAGATTAGAAGAAGCAAACTAGAAGGCTGGGAAGAAGGTTTCAGAATCAAGTATGCTGATTACAGTCCAGAGATCACCAAGCAGGGAGGGAAAATAACAGTACAACAGAAACCTGAAAGAGGAAGCCACAGAATACAGTGCCTCAAGAGCCAGTAGGGCACCACTGAATTGCCACACAGGACATTAACTGCTAGATACAATGATGAACATGAGAAAAAGTGATAGTTGGTTCAATAAAGCAAGAAGAGTATAACCCACAAAGAAAAGATATCATCCATTCAAAATATATTCTCAATGAACACTCATGCATGGTGGTAGCTTCTGGAGACACACTAATGAATAAGACACCCTTCTTGACTCTAAGAAGTTAACAACTAATTCAAGAATCAGACCAATGAATGGACAAATCATAAGTGTGAGACAGAGTTATACATGGGATGCTTACCATAAAAATCAAAAGAACTCAAGGGGCACAGCTGGGCTATTTGGTTCAGGGACAAACATCAGCATAGTGGCAGTGTCACAGCTCAGCTAATAAGGAACGTCCATGAAGAGAGCCCCTGCTCTCCTCTGAGGTCTCATCTCTCACCATCCCCTTCCTAATGCTCTTTCTAGCCTCTGAGCTTTTGCAAATACTATTCCACTGCCTGGAACATTTCCCTCTCTCTCATGCCTTCAGCTGACTAACTTCAATTCACTTCTAGGCATCTGATTAAAAGTCTCTTCCTCCAGTGATTCTTGCTAAGTTTGAGGTAGTTATTCCTTCCAAGAGCTTCCCTAGCACTTCGGGTATCTCCCAATTACAGTATATATTACCCATTCCATTACAATCACCTGATTAGCTGACTATGTTACCCACTAGACCAAAAGCACAATGAGGAAAGGAAGTACAACTGTCTTCCCTACAGTTGTACCCCCAGAATCTGGCCATAAATATATGCTTGACAAATACTTGTTCAATCAGCAAATGCATACATAATACATCATTAAGACCCTACCATTACCTTGTTTTGGGATAATAATAATAACACCAGCCAACAGTATTTAATGGAGGAAGGAGAGTGTAGCTGTTAAATAAGTAAGCTCTGGAGCCAGATCACTTGTGTTTGGGTCCTAGTTCTCACTTTACTGACTATGCAATCATGGGTAACTTACTTAACTTCTGTGCCAAGTTTCTTTACCTGTAAGTAGAGATGATTAACATGCTCTCTCAAGGGATATCATTAGGATTAAATGAGACACTGTGAGTAAAGGGGCTTGGAACAGGACCTAGAGTACCTCTTAGCCACTGTCAGTTATTATCCTTACTGTCTAGTCTTGTGCTTCCAAAAGTGTACTCTCTCTACGAAAAAAATGTCTGGGGATTTCTGCATACACTTTTCCCCTCCAAAAAGCACAGCTCTGAGTAAGAACCATCTATTTAATTTCGCACTGTTGTTTAGTTGCTGTGTCTTTTGTGACCCCACGGATTGTAGCCCACCAGGCTCCAATGGGATTTCCCAGGCAAGAACATTAGACTGGGATACCATCTCCTTCTCTACGGGGTTTTCCTGACCCAGGGATCGAACCCACATCTCCTGCACTGGCAGGTAGATTTTTTACCACTGAGCCACCAGGGAAGCCCTAATTTGGTTATTACTCAGTAGTTTTATGTTTGACAGCCTCTCCACCCAACCCCTGTTAAAATCCTGCAGCACTGGTGTTCCATGGAACACTATGGAACTGAACAGTGTATAATAATACGTAAAACATCCCCTTTACTTATTTACTTCAAAATGACCCTGTGAGGTGAAAGTTTACTCTCCCCATTTTACAGATGGAGAAGCTGAAATACAGCAAGGTGCCACAGCCAATCAGTGGTGGAACTAGGACCCTGTCCAGGTTGGCTAGACCCATTTTGTGTTCTTAGCAGTAAGTTCTTTCCCCCTTGTCACCCAGTTTTAGAAGCCCTGTCCCAGGAGATCTTACTGAAACCCCCAGATCATTAGATCTCTATCAGAAAAAAAAAAGTGTCTGAAGGTGGGAAGGAGGAGTTGTGTGCAGCATACACCCTCACACATTCCTACTTGCTCTCGTGGAGAAAGCGGAAGCAAACCCACAGAAGCTAAAGTGACTCATCCCAGGCCAGCTTACCAGCTGGCCACCATGGTGGTCTTTTGAGGCCCAGTGTGTACAGCTGGTCCTCAGCCAGTGAACCATCCCCTTCCTAACAAAGACATCCACCAGCTCGTCTCCAGCACAGGGGGAGATGGGCTCAAGCTCCTGCTTCCCCTCCAGGCCAGCCATCCCTGTCCCTTCACCACTGTGGCCACAGAGAGAATGACACAGCATTACTTTGTCATCCTTCTGTTCCCACCTCTGCCTTTTGAGGCTGCAGAGCCTATGCTGGGGTGCTGTGGCCAGGGTTAGCCTGAGAGTCGTGGCAAGTGTGCAGCTGATGTACACACAGCAGGATTTCCTGCACTCAGCAGTGTTAAGGAGTCAGGAGAGGTGAAAGGGATCCCTGAAGCCCTCCCTATAGCCTGACCACTACCCAGCACTGCTGAAACTGCAAAACAAGACAACACCCCCTCACCCCCAAATCCCTGCCTCCCGTGATGAGAAACGGTAATCAAAGGTAAAGGACTCATATAGTCCTGAATCTTAGCTCTGCTACTTACTAAGGTCTTCTACCTGCAAAATGGGCACGACAAGCAATAATTTGAATATTAAATGAGAATCAAATCTGATAACAGATTTTAAAAATATTACTACAAACGTTTAGTAATGCTGCTTCCTCCCCTGGGGTCAGCACTGGAGATACAAACATGAATCACACATGGTTCTTATCCTCACGTTGCTAAGTCTATTGGAGGAGACTCTGAAAAAAGTGAGGCAAAATGAATGCTCTCCCAGTAACAAAAGCTTTATTATCGTTGCCTTGTGCAGAGGAAAGGCAACCCTAGCTAACAATCTCCTCTTAAGCCCAGGCTCTACCTGCCATGCCCAGGAACTTGTGTCATCTACTGTCACAGAGTGCCTTTAAAAATGGGAGCATGTCTCCATGAGGGGGAATCTTTATGACTAACCTGATGAACATGAGGAGAACCCTTACATTTGTGCAGCACTTAAGGGTTTAGAGATCGCTTCAGTGCAATTGTCCCCTTACCTCAGGTCAGCCTAAGACAGACAGGTCAAGTACTGTTTTATTGAACAGAGGAGGAGACAGAGGTAAAGAGGCTGGGTGGCCTGCCCAACTCAGATGGCTAATCGGTCCTGAGCCGGCCTGGCTCCATCTTCCATATTGCACAGCTTCTGCCAGTGCCCACGGGCTCAAGCTTCACATACCCCAGCATCAGCCAACCTGGCATGAAGCTCAGTGACTAAGCTAAGTTCTTATGGAGTCTCCAGGAGGAAGCCTCTGGGCTCTCAGCTTCCTCCCCATGAGATGTTGTGTATCTACTACCTTGCTAAATCCTCACCCCTACTGCCAGCATCACCAAGCTGCCTCCTGAGCTTCTGCGGGCGCTGTTGGCTCTGCCTCTAGTGCTTGTCTTCAGCCAGGGGATGGGTCAAGAGGGGGACTCCTTGTGCTGGATCTCTGTCCCTGGGGTGGGCAAGGCTTTTCATTCCCTTGCCCAGCCTGGATGGCCCTCCTTCCTCTCTAAGCCCTCCCTGTTCTTCAAAGCCCAATTCAAGGCCTCCTCTTCCAAGAGGTCCTGTCCCCCAGCTCTGCTATGAAGGCTTGTCATCCATGAGGAAACTGGGGAATCAGAAGGGAAATTGTAACACAAAAAGGTATTATATGAAGTGTAAATATCTATTTACCACTTGTTTGTTTATTGTCTACAACACTTCGTGTAATACCTTTCTGTGTTAACAATTTCCCTTCTGACTCCCCAGTTTCCTCATGGATGACAGAAACTAGTTCATAACATTTTCTGTATGTATCCCACCTAGCATCACTTCAGTATTTCATGCAGCTTCAGCCATGAGCACAGAGAAGCCCTCATTCATCCCCTGCCCCTGAGCATACCACCACTGAGCACCTCAGCACAGTGTTATGAGAGGCACGTGTGCACATGGTCTGATGGCAACAAAGATGGACACATGTCAGGCAGCTTGGGGAGGAATCTCCCCAGACAGAAACTGTATGGAGGATGAGGCAGAGAAGAGCATTCCAGGAAAGGAAGTGGTGTTTGCAAATGACAGTGGGTGAAATTGCATTACTTGTCTGTACAAGAAACTGGTCCTCCAATGAACCTGGAATGCTGAATGAAGGCAGGTGGAGCAATGGGCACAGATGAAGTTGCTCAGGCACACAGAGGCCTGATCCTGAAAAGGGCTTGAACTCTGTCCTGAAAACTACAGGCAATGGTTTTTGTTGACGAATTAAGCAGCATGGGGAACAGCAAAACAACAGACCAGGAGAAAGTGAACTGGATTAAAAAACGGTTTTCACTAAACTTGCTATGTATTTCAATCCTTCCATGTCCCAGATTCCTTATTTTTAAAGTGAGGAGTTTTTCTCACATCCGTGGCTGAAGTCTTGGGATACTGGAGACCTCTAATGTCTCACTCAAACTTCCTCTCCCTGCCAAAATCCAACTTAAATTAGGTCTTCCTATACCATATACTCTAATCTGTTTCCTTGTTTATCCAGCTAAGCATTGAGTACTTTCCATGGGCTGGACCATGGCAATAAAGAGACCCTGCCCTGAAGAGCTTATAAATGCTGCAAACAACACTGAAAGAATCTTTCACAAAGTATCACTGAAAGGGAAGAGTTCAGAATACTGAGCTGGAAAGACCTGGATTCTAAACCTGGTGATGCTAAAAAATTATTCCAGACCTCTGAGCTTCAAATTTCTCCCTGATAAAATGGGAGCAGATATCTATAAATTGTATTGCTGTGAAAACTGAAATGATGTGATACAGTGAGGGGCACAGGAAATGACTATACCTAGGAAACGGTACAAACTAACATGTGATTTTCAAACTAACGTATCCTCCCCTGTTGTATAACCTGTAATATATCCACATTCCCCTGTTGACTTTCAGAGGCTCTCCTACCCCGTCCTAATGTCTCCAAATTAACTGTTAACTCCTCCCTTCCTGCTAATGTGAACTTCCTGCTGCCATGAAAGGATCCTACCATGAATCCTCAGTAGGCAGCACTGTGTATCACAAAGAGCATAAAGGTCAGAATCAGTTATTTAACATCTCTGAGAATCTGTTTTCTCATCTGCGAGATAGATATCATCACCCTACCTCACAAGACTGAATGGCAAAACCAATTTAAAAATGGAAAAAGAATCTGAGAAGGTATTTCTCCAAAGAAGATATACAAATGGCCTAAAAGCACATGAAAAGATGCTAAACATCATCAACCATCAGGGAAATGCAACTCAAAACCACGAGATGCTACATCACATCCACCAGAATGGTTAAAGTAAAAAAGATAGGCAAAACAAGCACTACTGAGGATGTGGAGAACCTGGACCCCTCATATGTGACTAGTGGGAATGTAAAATGGTGCTGTCACTTTGGAAAACAGTCTAGAAGTTCCTCAAAAGGCTAAGTATTGAGTTACTATATGAGCCAGCAATCCTAGATATACACCCAAGAAAATAAAAAACACTATGTTCACACAAAAACTTGTACTAAAACATTCATAGCAGCATTATTTATGATAGTCAAAAGTCAAAACAACCAAAATGTCTCTCAATTGATAAATGGATAAACTAAATGTGGTATATCCATCAATGGCATATTATTCAGCTATGAAAAGGAAAGAAGTATTGATACATGTTACAACATGGACAAACCCTGAAAACAAGTCAAAAAGAATTCAGCCACAAAAGATCACGTATTGTATGATTCCTTTTATATGAAGTGTAAATCTATGGAAACAGAAAGCAGATTAGCGGTTGTCTTAGAGCTAGAGAGAGTTAAGTGGAGAATGACTGATAATGGGTATGAAGTTTCTTTACGGGGAGATGAAAATGGTCTACAACTGTGGTAAGAGCAGCACAATTCTTGTGAATATACTATAAACCACTGAATTATACACTTTAAATGAGTAAACTATGTGGTATGTAAATTAAATCTCAATAAAGCTGTTACATTAAAAAGTGTAAGGAACTGAGCACATTGCCTGGCATGCACTAAGGTGCAATAAATGGTAATAAATTTATTATTGTGCCCTTTCCTCTTCTTTTTAAAAAATTTATGTATTTATTTACTATATTTATTTTTGGTTACACTAGAGCTTTGTTGCTGTTTGTGGGCTTTCTCTAGTTGCGGCGAGCAGTGGCTATTCTTCCTTGTAGTGCTCGGGCTTCTCACTGTTGCAGGGTGGCTTCTCTTGTTGCAGGGCACAGGCTCTAGGGTGTACGGGCTTCAGTAGTTGTAGCACATGAGCTCAGCAGTTGCAGCTTACAGCCTCTAGAGCACGGGCTCAGTAGCTGTTCCATGGCATGCATGATCTTCTCAGAACAGGGATCGAACCCATGTCTCTTGCACTGGCAGGTGGATTCTTAACTACTGTACCACCAGTGAAGTCCCCCTTTCCTCTTTTTGATGCCACTCTAACCAAGGGTGTGTGTGTGTGTGTGTGTGTGTGTGTGTGTGTGTAAAACTCTTGGGGAACTTTTCTGGCTGTTCAAGTGGTTAAGACTCTGTGTGTGTGTGTGTGTGTGTGTGTGTGTGTGTGTGTGTGTGTAAAACTCTTGGGGAACTTTTCTGGCCATCCAAGTGGTTAAGACTCTGTGCATCCACTGCACAGGTCCAATCCCTGATTGGAAAACTAAGATCCCACATGCTGTGTGGTACAGCCAGAAGTTAAAATAAATAAAGAATAAAAATGTAAAACTCGGAGTAATAAGAAAATAATGGCCTCCATTTACTGAGCACTTATTATGTGACAGGTACTATGAGAAAAACTTTACAACTATTTTCCTTGGAAGAATCACACTGGGATGTTATTATTCTTATTTAGCAAAAGAAGTTGGCACTTAAGAGAGGTTATGTAGCTTGTTTCTGGTCATGGTGGCAGTCAATAATCAAGTTAGTTTGTTTACCTCCAAGGCTTTTACTCTCTTCTCTATGTGATACCAGAGCGTCACTATTTCTTCCTTTTATTTATCTATTCTTTACCTATTCTTTACAACTCAAGAAGTCTGATTTTCACTGATCTCCCTTTCCTCTCTGCCTTCTAGTATTGTGCAGTCCACATCAAATTAATTAACATTTTCTCTTACATAATCTTTTGTATTTTCAGACTGTTTCATGCATACATGCTTGAGCATTGCAGGTGTTCCATAAATACTTCTACTTCTCTCAAGTACAAAAGAGGATCTTGAAAGACCCTGTGTCTTATAGATCTCTTTGACCTTCATCTAGAGAATGGTCATCTAGGCTGGCCTATGGCTGGAGGGCTAGACCTCACTTCAAAATAGTTCTCACAAACACCATACTCCCTGCCCACAGACTAGAAGACTTCTCCTTAAGAACAGGACCCTGTTTACCTCATTATACCTTATCATAGTGTAACACGAGACCTGACCCATAGCAGAAACTCAGAAAGGTTTGATGAATTAAAGACTGGGCTAGCACTTACTCTATTGGAGACATGTCAAGGGCAGCCTTCCCATATAGGGACCCCAAGCCCATCTTCTCTCACCCCAAGGAAGAGAAGAGGGAGAGCACTAAGGTTGGTCTGGAACCTTAAGATGAAAGGTTGCTGACCCTGCCTATGACCCCAGACAGTCAGTGTGGCATCCTCTCTGGCCTAGGACACTCATCTGACCACAGATTTAGGTAGAGCTTTCCAGAGCCCATGTCTCACCTGCACATAACCAAAATCAAAACGTAGGCAAACTCTTAGGAATCTGTTACCTGTTCTGTTCTGTGTTATTCTGTTAGCTAGAGACCTACCAACACTTCTACCACTTCCCATCTCTCTTAATCCTCCCTGGTAACTAGAGCCCTGTGATTTGTCCTACAATTACGCTGGGCTCACCATCTCCCACTCCCCTGCCCCTACTCTGATCCTGACCAAAGCAGCATTCTTCCATGTCTGGGGATCCTCTGGGCAGGGCCAGCAACAAGAGGAAGGAGCCTGTTCCCTTCACCAGCTATGCTACTTGGTTGGCCAAGTTTGGTCCCTCTGTGCTCCCCATCTCTACATCTGCTTGCCTCTCTTCTGCCTTTTCTTCAAGATGCTAAAAACTTGCAATAAAAAACAAATACAAAATGCTGTAATTAATAGCCAATTCCAAGCCAACCTAGCATCTCTACTAATAAACCTCAACACTTGCAAAAAGAACAATAAATTCTGCACCTCTCTGGTTCTGGGGTGGTCTCTTATATACACAGTGTGTGCGTATGTATGTTGGTAAGTGTGTCTACATATATATTTATTTCCCTTTATTTCCTATCCAGGGAGGGGCAGAATAATGAACTGCGTGCGTCAGGGAAGATGAATCTGAGATACTAGGGAGCAGTGCAGTAAAAAGATTAAAGTGTTATTATTGTTGGTTTTTTTTCCCCCATGGTCCATTGTGACAGCTCGACCGTCATCTGTAAAAAATGTCTCGGCGAGAGATAATCATCGGAAACTCAATAAAGCGTCAGGGGGAGCCTCAGCCCCCATCAATCACTGGGTGCCTGGAAAATTTCAGCTCTGTCTCCCTTCCTGCTATCCATATAAATGTCTCTAATATATTTTGTGTGGTGTGTGGAACCCACCCTTGATTTGGAACTTTTGATGAAAAAATATTTATATACAAAATATGTAAATCAGTTAAAAATTATAAGACTATAGTTCTTTGCCACCCCATCCCATTTTTGCCTCTTTTTTATAAATGCATTGAATTTATTCTTTTTAATAAAACATGTCAACTAGTCTATCTCCTCCTAGTCAAACATATATATAGATTTGGAAGGCTAAAAGAATGGAAACAATTAACCTAACTGGCTGCTACACTTAATCCTAAAGTTGGCCAAAAGGCCTAATGGATAGACAGTGCATTGTCCACTCAAGTGACTCTATAGGGGCTGACACTGCTGAGAACTGACATGCAGAACCACTGGTGCTGAAGGTGTGACAAGGCTTTGACAATGATGAGGAAGAGGCAAGGACATTATTAAAAATAATAATTTGCCCAAATAGCTTTTGGCCTGGCAGACCCCCAAATTTTCCAAGGCTTTGGACAGGTCAGAGGTTTTGAGCCAAGTGTGGGGCACATGTTGGCTGACATGGGTGCTGGGTTCTCTAAAGAGCATGAGATGGCATTTGACATCATCTCCCTGCCTCAGTTTCCCTTAGTGCCTATGTCACAGAGTTGCTGTGAGCATGCACTAAGTACCAATAAATGTAACCTGCTGCTGTAGCTATCATCATCATCATCTTATTATAATCACTTACCCCCCTGCTTCTCTGCCATGGAAGGAGTCAGCTCCTGTAGTACCCTCTCCTCTAGGACCTGCAAGGCTCCTCTCTGCCTAAGAGATAAAGTTCAAGAATCTGGATCTGGCCCCAGCCTACTCACTCTAAAGCAGCACCTTTACTGCTCATTACCCTCTAAAATGAATCTTCTGCTGTATGGATGCTTCACCCTAACAAGTTTACCTGCTGCCCTGAAATATATTTTTTCTGTTTCCCACCTCTGAAAATTCTGGACATAACATAGGCCCTTCTCTGAAAAAGTGAAAGTGAAAGTTGCTCAGTCATGTCCGACTCTTTGAGACCCCATGGACTATACAATCCACGGAACTCTCCAGGGGATCTTCCCAACCCCAAGATTGAACCCAGGTTTCCCACACTGCAGGTGGATTCTTCATCAGCTGAGCCACCAGTGAAGCTCAAGCAGTTCTCTGATTACACACAATTCACACTCAGTTGCTATGTAAAACTCAGTTGCTCTATAAAATCTTTTTATATTTAAAGGCTCAAATACCATTTTATTCCCTGAAGCTTCAGACAGATTCTCTTTTTGAGCTCTGATAGTCCTTGTCATTGGCATTTCTGACTGGACCCTTATCAAACAGTCTTGGTCATGTCATCAATCTTTATTATTATTATTGCCAGCACCTTATATGTGTATGATACCTTGTATTTTCTCAAGTATTTAATAAGTATTTTAATTTGATCTTCGTAATAAGCCTATGGTATATAGAATATATTATTCTCTACAGAAGAGAAACTCAAGGCTCAGAGAGATAAAGAGAAGAGCCCAAGGTCACACAGGTGATGGTCAAGCCATTCTTTGAACTCGAAGATAATGTTTGGCTCTTTGCAGATAATAGTTTGCTACTGCTGAAGGCTGTGGTAGAGACACTGAAAGCATTTGGAAGCATTTGAAGGCTGTGTCAGAGACGCTGAATGAAGTTTTATAAGAGTATGATGATGATATAAAAACAGATGTTTATATTAATGGAATTCCTTCTAGGTTTTAGGCTAAGGATAAACATACTACTAATTCTCCCACTAATGTTTATTTTACAAATAAGGAGACAGAGCCTCTAAGAGGTACAGAAAATTGTCTGAGGTGTCACAGCTATTAAGTGTTCTGTACACCCATAATACCATGCTTAGGCACACAGACTCTCTAGGAATGAAACTTAAAGTGAAAAAAAGAGTCTCTTCCAGGGAGAATGTCCCGATGCATTGTTTTAAAGCAGTTCAAGCACAAGTAGCCTAGATCATCTACTCAAAGAGTAGGAGTCTGTTAGAAATGCAAAATCTCACGTCCAACCCCAGACACACTGAATTAAAATCTCAGGATCTGGGAGTAGGGCAGGAATCTGTGTTTTGACAAGCTACATCTATGGTGTAAAAAAATCTTATTCTCTATAGATGAGAAAATCAGGGCTCAGAAAGATAAGAGAATTGCCCAAGGTCACACAGGTGATGGCCAAGCCACTCTTTGGACTCTGAGATAGGTGATTCTTATGTCCTTGGGAACATTATTACTCCCATTTGAGTTTGTCTCCAAGGGCACAGATTCTCTCTGCTGTGCATGGGTAGGGCTGGGCACGCAGTGGGTGCTGGGTGTTAACTTACATTGAATACATGAGCTAGGGTAAGATTTCTTCTTAGCAATGTCCTGGGGAGAGGGAGAAATATTATAGAGAGCAGTTCCATTACCGCCAGTGGGGACTCCTAGCCACCTCCTGAACTCCAGGGCACTTGTCCACTGGTTTGTGATGTACCAGCCTGCATCGTCCTGTCCCCCATCTGAAGACACAGAGACGGGGAAGTCAGCTGGGGCAGGCCAGGACCTGCAGCCCCTGGAGCTGTGGGAAGAGGGCCACCCAGGCTGGGGGTGGGGTTAGGGTTGGCCTTGGCAAGTCCAGCCGGGCAAACCAGGCCCCTATCCCTAGAAGGGCCCTGTGCCAACCCAGCTTCTGCACAACTCATCTTTATTCAGCCGCCACTTGGAGCTGAGAAGAGAAGCTGATTTATAGCCTGCTCTGGCTACGTTTCTGCCGTGTTTTATCGTTTTAATTGTGTATATGAGAGGCGCTCAGAGTGCTCGCGTGCATTTCTGACAGCCCCAGACACCCAGGGTTTATAACATTTACTTACAAGCAGCCAGGGGCATCCCTGACTGGGTGACTTGTTTACTGTTACCACTAATTTACTGCCTCCTCCACCTGAGGATTGAGGCCCACACCCAGCAGCCAGCTACAAGTGGGACTCTCCTAGGGTGGGCATGAATGGGGCTCAAGGCAGTGTGTGGAATGTGGTCAGGATCAGGAGATGAAGTGGTAGGGAAGCAGCTGTGATCTCCAAGCTCCCCTCCGTGTGTCCTCTCTGTGCCTTTGCTCAAGTGTGATCCCTGTTTAGAATATCTTTTCTTTTTTCCTCCTCTCTCCACTATCCAAAGCCTGGCTCAAATTCTACTTCTAAGTACATTACTTGCTCTGAAGATAAGCCTAAAGTTTCTAGAACCTTGGAAATCACATGGCTGACAGGAACTTTGGAAGCAATATAATCTAATGACCCTTTACAGAATCCCTGATGGGCAGCCAGCCAGCCTGTCAGTACCCCTTGAGTGGTGAGTTGCTCAGTACCTCAAAGGCAAGTTTCCTGCCTTTCACTGAGCCAAGACCCAACTCCACGGAGAAATTTTCCATCATATGCTACTGTGCTTTGCATGTGATTATTATTCAAACAATTCTTTAGGATGGGTATGTTATCCCTATGTTACAGATGAGAAAACCGAAATTTAAGTGGCTTAAGGTCACACGACAGGTGACAGAGCTTAGGTGAACCATAATTTCCTAGCTCTGAAGCCTAACCTTTCTCCAGGATATCACTGTGCCTCTGAAGATGCCATTCCGAGAGATGGAGAGAACAGAATAGTCAGCCAATAAGGCCAAGAATCCCTGTACCACCTGCACCAATAGCCTGAAACACCAACCCTGACAAGAGGGGAAGACACTGTAACATGCCAGCTGAGCAGGCTTCTGGCTAGAGCAATACCACATACCTAACAGGAGAAGCAGTTCACCAGGAACATGAATGAGGCAGCTGACAGCAAAGCGTCAGCAGCAAAGAGGTTTCTTTTCTCTCTAGGCTGTGCCCATTCTGAGCAGGCAGAGCAGACACAGCACCTCTCTGAGAGAAGAAAACCAGGCAACTTCTCCAATACCTTTCGGTCTCCTTGCCTGGATTCTCATTCCTCCTCACATCTTAAATGCTGGTATCCTGAGTGAGGGACTTGTCCTCCTATCCCTTCGCTTTAACTCTTTTCCTCAGGCAATTTCAGTCACATTCATTATTTTAACTACCAAGCAAATGCTGCCAGATGTCTTTGAACTTCAGATCCACTCATCCAATGATTCGCCCAAAGCAGAAACCAAGGTGACAGATGGGCGCTTCCTTTTCCATCAATTCTCACATTCCACCAAATACTCAATATCCTCCTAATATTTTTTCCAATATCTATTTCTCTCTATTCCCAAATATTTCTCTTAGAAATCCCCATAAATGAGAAGAGCATTTTGAGGGAGAGGAGCATGGTTTCTCATCCAATTCTCAAAGGGATCAAAACATTAAGGACTATTGCTAACTTCTCGTCTCCAATTCGTCCCCATCCCATGAGAATGGTCCATCTAAACTGCTAATGTAAACTGAGCATTCCCCTACTTGAAATCCTTCAATGGCCTTTAGAAAACACTATAAGCTCCCTAGAATTGCCTTACAGGGTCCTTCCCACTTAGAACCCTGCCTCCCCTAGGGTCTTACTTCTAGTTGTTCTTAGTCCTAAGGCAGATGATTCCACCTGCTATCACTTAGCCCTTATCTCTGCATGTGTTGTTCCTTCTGCCTGGAAAGTCCATCCCGCCTAGTCTGCCTGGCAGTCTCTGACTCAACCTTAAGACTCAATTCAAAATCACTTACCCTATGACACTTTCCAGACACCCGTCTGCCCTCAGGTAGAGGGCATCACCACCTATACAAGTGCTACCTATATCCTTTGTACATCTATCTACCTTTGCATTTATCATTCTGCACTGTGATGCCTGTTCATAGGTCTGTCTCATTACTTGACTGAGAGCAGATCATATATATTGAGGGACTAGATCATATATATTCCTTTTAATTTATTCCTAGCATCTGGCAGAGTGCCTGGTACTCAGGAAGTATATGCTCAATTATAAATGAACCAAATTAATAAGCAATTGTAACTGTAGAATACTTTATGATTCACACATCACATCTCTTCAACTTCACAATAACACTGAAAAAGTAGACAAGGGATATATTACAGGGTTTAGGGAGGTCTTGTCAAAGTCAAACTGTAACTCAACACTTCCCTTCAGTACTGACCACAGGCTGAGTCCCACAGAAATATCTGTTAGAAATTTAATGAACTTGATGGCACTGACTCTATGCTCCAATACTGAAGAACTTTCCTATGAATTTGCCTACACACTGGGCAACGGGCTTGTAACTCTTCTTCTCCTTAACCTCCTCACATATACCCAAGTCAGGTAGTTTCCCATGAAAAAGTCAATCCAATCAAAATAAAATTAAAAAAAAACCCACAGGATTCTTTTGTTTTTGTCTACTTCCTCAGTGAAAATGACCCTGAGCTGGGTACAGTGACTTACTTGCACACAGTGGGCAATCAATAAATACTGGTTGAATGGATCAACAAATGAGGTATTTCTAAATGGGAAAAGGAAAGAAAAATATGTTTAACAAGGAGCTAGAGGCTTAGGCTAGTAAGGAGAGGAGAATTCTAAGATGATTATAAAGGACTGTCACTCTCCAGGTTCAGAGTCAGAAAGCAGAGTATATGAAGTCCAAGTGCAGAGTACATCCACACTTACACACCAGCAAAAATCAGCGGAGCTGCCAGAAAACCAAAGCTGGCAAAGGCAGCCTGGAATTCAAAACAGAGAAAAAGCTATGAGTTAGATCTTGCAAGCCACAGAGCAGTGAACTTATGAATGATTGTTGAGAGTTATTGCTTAAATCTGGAATTTATTTATATTTAATGGTTCTGAAACACTTAGGTGATTACTGGGCACCAGTGTGGGTTTGCTAAGGATAATACAAAACCATGCCAGAATAACCTAGCATCTTGCTGGGCAAGGATTCCTATGCAACAAATTAAGACAAATGTTAAACATGTTTTTATGTTAGCAATAAATCTGAGAGCATCTCTTACAATTTTGTGGACAAAATGGAGAAATGGCAGCTAGAAAAGAAAGAAGTTTGGAGGATCTACAATTCTGACTGTTGAATAACGCTTCTAAATTGTCCTGATCATGATTTCCAGGGCTCCATACTTAACAGAGTCCTTATAAACACTGTAATCAAAGACTAGCACATGAAGTGCATGATGGCAGAGATGTTGCCTGCCTAGCAGTGCTGAGACCAGTGCCTGTTAGATAGGAATGTAATCAATAAAATTTCTAAAAATTACTTTTGAATAAGTAAATGAGTCTATAAAAAGCCTATTCGCTAAATTTGCAGATCATATAAATTAAGAGATAGTTAATATTTCTGTATTTCATAAGAGATATATTAGTCTGTTCCAATATTTGTTGCCTACCTACCTAGAATGTAGGCTGGCTAGCACAAGGGTCAAAAAAATTCAAAGGAGGTTGATTAAAAAAGGCAAAGAAAGAGAAAGGAAGCAAAGAACAGAGGGAAGGAGGGAGGAAGGATGGGAGACAGGATTGAAGGGAGGGAGGGAGGAAGGAAAGGAGGAAGGAAGGAGAGAAAAAAGAAAACATCTAAAATATCTAAAGCAAACTATAGCCTATGGGTCAAATCCAGCCTGCTGCCAACTTTTGTAAATAAAGTTTTATTCGAACACATCCATCTACACTCATTTGTGTATTATGTTCTATGCTATAATGGCCAAGTTAAATAGCCACAACTGAGAACAACTGGCCCACAAAGCTTTAAAATGGTTACTATCTGGCACTTGCCAGAAAAAGTGTGCTGACCACTGACCTAGAATGCTGAATATGAGCCTGGAAAGCAGAACACAAAGGTGCATGCACGCTCAGTCACTTCAGTCGTGTCTGACTCTGTGACCCCATGGACTGTAGCCTGCCAGGCTCCTCTGTCCATGGCATTCTCCAGGCAAGAATACTGGAGCAGGTTGCCATGCCTTCCTTCAGGGGATCTTCCTGACCCAGAGATCAAACTCACGTCTCTTGCAAGTCCTGCACTGCAGGTAGATTCTTTATCTACTGAGCCACTTGGGAAGCCCCAGAACACAAAGGTTCAAAACTTGAAATGCAGGAGTGGGGACTGGTGTGACAGCAGAGGCAGAACTAGATGGCTTCACAGTTCTGAGATTCTGTGAAATCAAAAATACTTACTGGGCAGTGTTTGAATCCCAAAAGCAGATGAGAAGGCCCTCGAATAATTCCTTGCCTTCTACCTGGCCATGACCCTCAGCAAATGCTCCTCCTTGCCTTTTGGTGAGAGCACCGAAACAGAAGGTAGAGCTGAGGGTGGCAATGCTGTGTCTGAGTGAACAGAGGACAGCCTTTAAGCTGAGTTCCCACACATCAGGCTGCAAATACAGGGCAAGTCTGGCACTCATGAAATTCTCATCTACTGCAAACAAAATGAATATAATTCCCCCAGCTCAGTGCAGAATCCAAGGTGGCATAGGTCAGGGCTTGCACATAGAACTGTCAGCTCACAAGGAAAGTAAAGATATATGAGCAGATCAGAGTTCAAATAACCATATAAAGGGCTAAGATTTAGAGAACATTCAAAGGAGCAGTGGAGGACAGGTTGCAGAGAAGGCTCTGTGGAGGATCTAGCTACAGCAAAGGCGCTTGACAGAGAAGGAACAGGTTCAGAGGTGGAGAGGCAGGGGAGGGCAACTTCACACTTCACCTGGGGAGCAATGCTCTGATGCTTCTGACATTGTTCTCATGCTGCTGATATGAGAAACCTTGCTGGGGAAGCAAGGACACCTCCGCCCTAGGTTACCTCTGCCCTAGGCTACCACATACCCTTGTCAGTCTGGCACTCTTGCTGCCCTCTGCTGAACCTCCCCTCAGGTCAATGTTCTGACCCTGAAGCAGTCAGCAAGGCTGTTTCTCCCAGCATCATTGCAAATTCTAAAGCAGCCACAGCTTAGCTGCCCTGTTGCTGGAAAGCGAGGGGAATCTCAGGCTCTGTGAGTGAGCCAGGATAATGGGTGGGCAGTGGAGTTAATCTGGACAAGCAAAGCTCAAATGTCAAATATTCATCTCTGTCTGCAGTCAAATCAACTTGCCCTCCTCTCAATTCCACTTTCGAAAAACTATTCACCAGAGGCAATTCAGACTAACTTGCTCAGGTACCTTCCAACAGACATGTGACCAAGCCCTGGTAAAGGGGCACATCGGCTCTTTCCTCCGGAGAAGTCCAAGCAATCACCCACACAACACCCCAGCACGGCAATGATGACCACTCCATTTTACAAGCACAGACATCAAGGCACAGAGGAGGTCCATTCTTTGTCCTGGATCACTGAGTAAGTCAAGGGGCCAGTGCTAGAGAGAGGACTATATTCCACATACAGGAAGGGGAGGAAAAAACAGTACTCAGGGTAGTGTGGAGGGACTTGTGAGGCTAAGCGAACCAATAAAGCTGGTTTCTAGTCCTGGGGCATGCTAAGCCTGCAGGAAGTAGAGGAAGAATAAATCCACATTCTACACAGTTGCCTTACTTATCTTATGGAAACCTGCTTCATTGTCCACTCATCTGAGACTCCACAGATTGAGGCCCTTTTGGCAGAACACCAGTTAAAAGGTTTTCCTACCCCTCTCCTCAGTCATGAAATCAGGCCTCTATTTTATTCCCTAAAACCTGAAGTGACATAAATTACAGAGCCAGAGGGGGCTGTGTAGGGGATCTGTCCCAAGCCTTTGGGTTATCCATGAGGCCCCAGAGGATGAGGGACTCGCAGGCAATCTGAGTTGCTGGTAGAGCTGGCATGGAGAAGGGCTGCCGGAAGCCGTAGGGAGGAGAGCCTGCAGAACGGCACAGTAGTCCACACTTACCTTCTAAAGAATGGATTCCCTGCTTCTTGGCGGTCTTATATACACTGCTAAAATCGTCCCCGAGGTTTGGGTCAGCACCAGCTGCAAGCAGGACCTGCACCACACTGGAAGAAATTAGACAGACATAAGTGTCACAAACAGGAAAGGTCCAGGAAGTAAAGACTCCAGTTCTGAGGTATGTTTAGGGATTGGCTCTGCCTCTGTTCACCTGAGTGGTACAGTGGAAAGAACATGAACTTTACAAGTATCGAACACAAGGGTAGGAAAGTTGGCTCTGAAACGTTACTGGCTGAGAGGCTCTGGACAAGTTATCTAACACCCCACTAAGGCTCAGGATCCACAACTATAAAATATGAAGTGTTTATTCAACAACTATTTATCAAATGCTTACTATGTGCAAGTCACTGTTCTAGGTAGTAGAGTCCATGACCTCAGGGAGCTTACAGTCTCTTCAGGGAAGGACAACAATTTACCATAAAATTCTAGCGAAGTTTGATGAAGGCTATGATGGAAAAGTACCATGTATGGTGGGAAACCAAGGGAGGGGATCAAGAAAGACATCCTGGGGAACATGATTAAGACCTGAAAAGGCTGAATAACCAGAAACAGGTTGGTGAAGTGGGAGGACCCAATGCATTCACAAATATCGGAGGCAAAAAAGCACGAAGTTTCATCTGAAGAAAGAAGACGTTGTGTAGAGGTTGTGTAGAGGATGTACGGGGAAGAGAAATGGGAGATGAGGTAAGCCACTGAAGGGCTTAAAGGGGAAGTGACATGGCAACACAAGCTTTTCCTCCCCATTTATATGTGTATACACACACACACATAGTACAAATCATACTGAAATGTTAAATTGAAAAATTAAAGTCTTCTCTAATAGCCATCTCCTCATTCTAAATTCCAAGAGTAATTACTATTTATAGTTTGGTGTGTTCTCTTCTAAATCTTTGCTATTAGAAGAATCACTCTTAGAGCCATGTGAGAATGGACTGAAAGGAGAAGGACAGAGGCAGGAGGCTCCACAGTGAGGTTAGATTAGGTGAATTTATAAAGCACCAACCACAGTGCTTGACCCAGGAAGTGCTCTTTATATGTTAGTTTCCCTTGTTTTATGTGATGTTCCTGCTGATACTTGCCCCCCCCCCAACTTTTTTTCTAATAAAAAAGGTTCATGTTCACTATAAGAAATTTAGAAAATATAGCTAATCAAAAGTAAAAAACTGTTTTAGAATATGTAACATCTTTCCAGCTTTTTTCAACGTATGCACATTTTTATTTACCAAAAAATGGGGTCATACATAAGTTCTCCCTAAACATATACATACCTCTTCTGTGTATTATATATTTGTTTATCACACTTTATAATGACTGCACAGTATTCTACCATAAGGCTTGCCTATACTTCATTTAGCCAATCTCCAACTATAAAATAATTATTTTTTTAATATTTCTATAACAATCTGTTTCCTTTGAATAAATTCCTAAGAAATGAATTTCTAGAAAAAACCTATAAACATTTTTAAGATTTTTGATAAATGTTACTAAATTGCCTTTCAGAAAGAACATAATTTTTATTTCTATCAAAAGAAGGATGAGAGTAACTACTGTGCCTTCCTTTCATCAAAATGTGAGTCAGTGACTAAAGGTCACTCAGCCGTGTCCGATTCTTTGCAATAGTCCATGACATTCTCCAGACCAGAATGTAGGTAGCCTTTCCTTTCTCCAAGGGATCTTCCCAACTCAGGAACTGAACCCAGGTCTCCCGCATTGCAGGTGGATTCTTTAGCAACTGAAGCCGCAAGGGGAGCCCAAGAATACTGGGGTGGGTAGTCTATCCCTTCTCCAGCAGATCTTCCTGACCCAGGAATCAAACCAGAGTAGCCTGCATTGCAGGCGAATTCTTTACCAACTGAGCTATGAGGGAAGCCCTTTCATCAAATAGGGCATGTTTTTTCTTTATCATAGTGTGTTAATCTGGACACAGAAAATGGAATCACATCACTGTTTCAATTTGCATCTTTGATTACTAGTGAAGCTGGACTTTAAAAAATCTTCAGCAATCAGTTGTGTTTCCTTTTCCATGAATTATAATAATCAATAGTGTTTTTCTTCTCATGAATAATATCCTTTGCCTATTTTTCTTTTAGTATGTTCATCTTTTGCTCACTGGACTTCAAAACTATTAATGCTTTTGAAGGCATAAATTGCAAGCATTAAAAAAAAAATTATTCTAGGGAATTCCCTGGTGATCCAGTGGTTAGGATTTGGTGCTTTCACTACCAAGGTCTGAGTTTAATCCCTGGTCAGAGAACTAAGATTCTACAAGTCATGTGGTGACATGTACCCAAAAATAAATAAATAAAAATTTAAAAATTACTCTAATTATCGTAACTATTAAAAAGCCAAACTGTAATTTTAGATTCTCTCTGTTGTTAAGTTTTTCAGTATCTGCAGTCAGTAGTGTTGTTGGTTTTCCCTGTATTAACTGGTTTAAATTTCATAATCTTCAACAGGCACAGGACCTGGCCCAATTATCTGCTGAATGGATGAATGAATTTCAGTAACTTCCATGCGCACACACACACACACACACACACAGCCCTCATAGATAAGTAACATGGTCAAGTGAGTCTCCTGACTCTAATAAAAGAAAGATTTTAATAAATAATAATAAAAGATTTTAAGAATTACTTTTTATAGGTAATTTATCCAGGCTATGAATTATGATCCTAAAGAGAAATGAGAAGGGTCTCTAAGCAGCTAAAATCCACATCTAAAAGTCAGATATGTAATTCACAGCAGACACTGTCAGGTTTTTAGTTGGAGACTATTTGCTTATCTGTTCAGTTCAGTCGCTCAGTCATGTCCAACTCTTTGCGAACCCATGGACTGTAGCACACCAGGCTTCCCTGTCCATCACCAACTCCCAGAGCTTACTCAAACTCAAGTCCATCAAGTCGATGATGCCATCCAACCATCTCATCCTCTGTTGTTCCCTTCTCCTCCCACCTTCAACCTTTCCTAGCATCAGGGTCTTTTCAAATGAATCAGTTCTTCCCATCAGGTGGCCAAAGTACTGGAGTTTTAGCTTCAACATCAGTCCTTCCAATGAAGATTCAGGACTGATTTCCTTTAGGATGGACTGGTTGGATCTCCTTGCAGTCCAAGGGACTCTTAAGAGTCTTCACCAACACCACAGTTTAAAAGCGTCAATTCGCCAACACCACAGTTTAAAAGCGTCAATTCTTTGGTGCTCAGCTTTCTTTAATAGTCCAACTCTCACATCCATACATTATTACCGGGAAAACCATAGCTTTGACTAGACAGACCTTTGTTGGCAAAGTAATGTCTCTGCTTTTTACTTTGCTGTCTAGGTTGGTCATAGCTTTTCTTTCAAGGAGCAAGCATCTTTTAATTTTATGGCTGCAGTCACCATCTGCGGTGATTTTGGAGGCCAAGAAAATAATATCTGTCACTGTTGCCATCGTTTCTCCATCTATTTGCCATGAAGTGATAGGAATGGATGCCATGATCTTAATTTTCTGAATGTTGAGTTTTAAGCCAACTTTTTCACTCTGCTTTTCACTTTCATCAAGAGGCTCTTTAGTTCTTCACTTTCTGCCACAAGTGTGGTGTCATCTGTATATCTGAGGTTATTGATATTTCTTCCAGCAATCTTGATTCCAGCCTGTGCTTCATCCAGCTCTGTATTTCATATGATGTACTCTGCATATAAATTAAGTATGCAGGGTGACAATATACAGCCTTGATGTACTCCTTTCCTGATTGGAACCAGTCTGCTGTTTCATGTCCAGTTCTAACTGTTGCTTCTAGACCTGCATACAGATTTCTCAGGAGGCAAGTAAGGTGGACTGGTATTCCCATCTCTTGAAAAATTTTCCACAGTTTGTTGTGATCCACACGATCAAAGGCTTTGGTGTAGTCAAAAAAGCAGTAGATGTTTTTCTGGAACTCTCTTGCTTTTTTGATGATCCAGTGGATGTTGGCAATTTGATCTCTGGTTCCTCTGCCTTTTCTAAATCCAGCTTGAATATCTGGAAGTTCACAGTTCACATACTGTTGAAGTCTGGCTTGGAGAATTTTGAGCATTACTTTGCTAGCATGTGAGATGAGTGCAATTGTGTGGTACTTTGGACATTCTTTGGCATTGCCTTTCTTTGAGACTGAGATGAAAACTGACCTTTTCCTGTTCTGTGGCCACTGCTGAGTTTTCATATTTGCTGGCATACTGAGTGCAGCACTTTCACAGCATCATCTTTTAGGATTTGAAATCATTCAACTGGAACTCCATCACCTCTACTAGCTTTGTTCATAGTGATGCTTCTTAAGGGCCATTTGACTTTGCATTCCAGGATGTCTGGCTCTAGGTGAGCTCTAGGTTATCTGGGTCATGAAGATCTTTTTTGTATAGTTCTTCTGTGTATTCTTGTCACCTCTTCTTAGTATCTTCTGCTTCTGTTAGGTCCTGACCATTTCTGTCCTTTAATTTACTTATAGGTTACAAATAATTTGGAAAGGATTGTCATTAGTCTCCCTACTTCCCAGAAGATGAAAAGTTAAGAGGGTTCAAAAAGGCTGTTAGAGATGGGCAAACTCATGGCAAAGGATGCAGTATGGTACAGTGGCTATAATGTTGGCTTTAAAATCTGAGACCATGGCACACATGGGCTTCTGTGGGGAAAATGGACAAGAATCCGCTTGCCAATGCAGGGGACACTGGTTCGATCCTTGGTCTCAGAAGACTCCACATGCCTCAGAGCAACAGAAGCCTGTGCACCACAACTATGAGCCCACTTGCTGAAACTACTGAGACCAAATGCTGCAACTACTGAAGCCTACGCATCTAGAGCTTGTGCTCCACAGTAAGAGAAACCACTGCAAAGAGAAACCTGTGCACTGCAACGCAATGCAACGAAGAGCAGCCCCTGTTCACCGCAACTAGAGAAAAGCCCACACAGAGCAACAAAGACCCAGTGCAACGAAAAATCAATCAATCAATAAAAAAAAATCTGAGTCAATATGAGCCATCAACATAAATAATGACATTAACGGACTATCAGCCATTTATTACACCAAGATTCTAAGAGTCCATATAGTCCATATAGTCAATGGGGGAGAAAGGAAAGCTCTCTTTTTGTTTTTTTTTTACTGTAGAATGACTAATAAATGTAGAACAAATGATGAAATTAGAAAATCATTCTGTATCATAATTATTAGATATTAAGAGTATCTAGCTCATATGACTCTGTTAGTGCATATAATGTGCTTTAATAGTGTATTGCACATAGTAAGTGTTCAACAGACATTAGTTACTATGACTGTGTACCTGACCCTATGGTTGGGCTGTAGGAAAGTCAAGAGACTTACGAACTGACACACAAATAGGGAAGATGGTGTGACATTTTATAACAAGTACAGGGAAGTGCTATCATTTACTAACTGTGATCCTGGACAAATTATTATACCTCTGAAACGTCATTTCCTTACTAGAATAATAGGGATTATGATGCCTCCCCCTTGTAAGTTATGAGATAAAAACTCTACAGTGCCTGGCACATCAAAGGAGATCCACAAATATGAGCTCTCTTCTCTGTGTCCATATAATCTTAGTGATAACTGCATAGGCTGCAGTGGGCTCCAAATCTATACCTAATCAGCCCCAGCACTCGTGCTGCCATAGCGCCGTGTTAAGAAGGCAGCTCTTCTATATTCCACACAAGTTGGCTTGTTTTAAAATCTAAGTGAGGAGGGTTTGTCGATCTAAACTCAAAGGGACATAATTTGGTTAATGCTCAGCTGCTGTGTCCAATTACCATTCAATCACAACCCCTCCTGGGGCAGGCTGTCCCCTGAGGCATTTAGTGTCACTAACTGTGCTACCTGGGCCTCTCCAGGTTCCTGAGTATTGATTCCATCTGTCCAATTTGCAGGCTGCAAGACGTGTCCAAGCAACCGAGTATGCTACCCTTGGCCCCAGGGGGCAGACAGTGGTCTGGCAGGACGGGGAGAGGAAACTGATGAGGCTACGCCCTGGGGCTGCTAACCCAATCAAAAGGAATGGGCGATTCACTTCACAAACTTGGAGGACAAGGAGGGTAAGCATCCAAGCAAGTGACTCATCCTGCAACCTTGGAGAAGATTCCTTTCACTTATCATAAACGCAAAAGGCAGCAGCCCCACGGTGGGGCAGAGCTAGGACTAAAAGAACCATGGCTGTTCTGTGGTCCAGAGTAGCATCAAACAACTTACCAGACAGCTAGTAAGCTTTTTGTCCAAGAGCCATCTCATACTTACAAAGCATTTGACCCAGAGTTCCATGGGGATCAGGCCTTTTTTGGAGAAGTCAGTCCAGATCAGGCTAAAGGACTACATGACTATAGTTAGCTTTGAAGACAAAAAGAGCTGTGTGGACCTGTGGGATGCAGCAGGAAAGAAATAGGGTAGGAGGCCAGCCAGGTAAGAGAAACCTAGGGCAAAACTGGTGAGAACAGGCTTAGCAGCAGGTCAGGCCCAGGGAGGGCCAAGAAGTTCATAGTCAAAACAGAGCCAAGGGCCAGAGACCAGGCAGCAGAGATGTGAGGCAGAGAGCCAAAAGCCAGGTCTTATGTTAAGGACTAGAGGCAGAGGGAAACAGCAGACACAAAACAAGTCAACAACCAGAAATCAAGAAAACACACTGGTATGAGGCCAAGGGAAAGCAAAAGAAGCAGACACCAGGAGCAGCAATGAGGAGATTTCGGAAATGAAGAGATCTCTGTCTCTTTGACATTTTTGTTTTTGCTGAAGCCAAAACAAATCCCTCAGTTTGGAACTGTATCTGGGAGAAGGTGACATATAAGAGATGGTGAGTTGGCCCACCTGGCTGACAAGGGAACTACTAGATCTGATGGTACAAAGGGAGGCAGGCACTGCTATTCAAGGTGATCCACCAAAGGATAACTGCAGCTGACTCTGTTCTGGTGCTGGCATGATGGCTGTCACTCGTGAGGTTTGGGTTTAGGTATCACTACCTTAAATGTGAACAGCTGGTGCCAAATGGGCAGTGCCTAGTATGGGCTAGGTCTTCATGGTTTTAATAGCTGGATTAAAGGGGGCAGAGTACACCATTCCACTCACTTATGTTTTTCTGTAACACACTCAAAGGAACTATGTTGACTACTCCACAGGTTCTCACTGGGCAAAGCCTTACAAACATCAGCAATTCTCCCAGCCAGTTCAGAACCTGACCTCTGGTAGTCTGTGGAAAGACATGCCTACCGTAGTCAGTATCAACTTCAAAGGCTAGAGATAATCTCCAGATAACTTACTTCCAATACTAACCAGGAAAGTCAGAGAAAATCTGCAGCCTGAGAGAATGGCAGTTTAGAGTTGGCCTTTAGTGACTTGGCTCTGGTAGCAGTACGTGACTTCCTGTGTGTCCATCACAATCTATTCTGGTCTTATCTCTGCCCACATGTGCTGACTTACCAAAAAGACTGAGCTGTGTGAATACTGAAGGTGACGGTTGTGAGGGATAATATCCAGCTGACTGGCTGGCAGAGGAAGAGCAACAGGACTGAGCTAGCCAGGCTGGGGGGCTGGCAGGTACTGCAGGCCTGGAAGCCTGACTAGTCAGAAATGGTCGGTATTGAAAGACTGGCCTCAGGTAGGGAGGAAAAGGCAGGTCCAGAACGTAAGACCTGGGTAAGAGTTACACAAGTGAGTAGGAGTGGTGAGCTCTGAGTCTAGGCTGAGAGCTGTTTTCTTTCTACTTTCTTTTACTGCCTGCTGGTATAAGTATCCAATTTCTCAAGGGTGCAATGGAGCTAAGTAGGAAGAAGACAGCAGTCTAATAATAAGAGCTAGCATTTGTATATACTTCCTACCCGCCAGGCACTATTTAAAATATTAATACTTTACATACACTAACATTTAATCCTCACAACAACCCTATGAGGGAGGTTGAACAGAAACCAAGGGGTAAGTAACCTACTCAAGGTCACTCAGTTGCAAGGAGCACAGATGGGATTCAAACCAGGACAGTTTGGCTACCAAGTCTATGTTCTTATCATTCTGCTATATTGCCTCTCACTTACCTTTATGGACCCCCAGGTAGCTAACAGTCTAGAGGACTTGCCTCAACTCAAGTTTTTGCAACAAGGTAAGGGTCAGGAAGTCCCACAGAAAAATGAGGTAAAAACGCCCAATGGAGGAAACAAACAAGATGATTAAGTATATGAAGAAATTCTCAAGCTCATTTGTGATTAGAGAAATGAAAAAATTTTTAAATGAGATAGCACTTTATTGGGAATTTGGGGTTGACATGCATACAATGCTGTATTTAAAACAGATAACCAACAAGGACTTGCTATAAAAAAAATTTAAAAATGAGATAGCGCTTTAAATTCAACATACTGGCAAAAGTGAGAAAGCTGAAAAATGCCCAGTGTCAGTGAAGGCATGAAGATCTTGGATTCTTCAGGCACTGCCAGGGGATGGATTGATGCAGCCATTCCAGAAGTCATCTTGTAATATTTGTCACGTTAAAGTACCTGACCCGATAACCCAGCACTTTGCTCCTGAGTATACGTATCTCAGAGAAATTCTTACACAGGTTCATACATGGGAGATGTCCCCACACCTTTTGTGGCAGTGGGGAGTTGCAGGCACTCCAGCGTCCATCACTGAGGAAACGAGTGGGTTAAATGTGGTAGACACATGCTATAAAACATGATGCAGCAGTTAGAAGCAATAGGCTGGACACAAGAATAGATGATTTTTAAAAAAGGGTTGAGGGGCTTCCCTGGTGGCTCAGTGGTAGGTAAAAAGAATCCGTCTGCCAGTGCAGAAGACATGGGTTTGATCCCTGATCTGGGAAGATCCCACATGACATGGAGCAACTAAGCCCATACACTACAACTACTGAGCCTGTGCTGTAGAGCCTGTGAGCCCAAACCATTGAAACTTGGGTGCCTTAGAGCCTGTGCTCCACAAGAAAAGAAGCCACTGCAATGAGAAGCTAGGACATCACAACTAGAGAAAAGCCAGTGCAGCAATGAAGACCCAGCACAGCCATAAATAAATAAATAAATAAAATTACTAAGAAAATTAAAAAGGGTTGGATTTCCTGCCCTCATTTCTTATAAAAGTTTATTCCTTCAGGGAGTCTCTCAACTGCAGAACTTCTAATTCCTATGCTGATCTAGTGATCTTGGGGGCTGAAGAATTAAGGGCCCAGTGAAATCAATGAACTCCCTGAAGTATACCAAAGACCATAATATATCCCTCCTGCTGGGAGTGCCCGCCGCCCACTTTCCCTTCAACTGGTTAGTGCTCATTTACCTTCAGGACTCCTCAGTGACATAGTCATTAACTCAACGGAGGCCTCTCTGACTCTCAGCCCGGGTGTTCGCCCTTCCTGCTTGCACAGAACCCAATTCTCACTCAAGTGGAAGGTGCCGCTCACCATATCATATCTATTTTTATTTACCTTTCCCAGTAAACCCACAGGGCAAGGGCCATGTCTCAACCTTCTTTACTAGCTTCTTGCCCAATGCCTTGATCACAATAAGTGGTTGACAGATGCTTTCTGAATGACTGTATGAATAAATGAAATAATTCATCTGGTGAGAAACGGGGGAGAAAGGTGGAAAGCAACTGTCTTAGCCCTTTCCAGCCTTCTCCCACCTGAGGGTCCAAACTGAGCTGCAGGCAGCTCAGCTGTGGAAAATGTCCCCATCTGCCTCTCCTGAGCACCAGACCCTTCCCAACTTACACCAGGCAGTTCCCAAACAAAGATGAGGAAATGAACCAGAGGGGGGTCTCTAAGTGGCAGCTACCAAGACTCACAGAAGTCCTTTTGGAGCAATAGCCCCCACGAGGCATGTTTTAATTCGCTGATTAGGCTGTAATCAGATTAGAGGTGGAAGCACCCTTAGGAAGTTGGCTCATATGGACCTTGATGAGCTCCCATTTTCAAGACTGTGAGGTGTCACAAAGCTCGAGAGGGCAGTTGCATCGATTGGCTTTCTGTCCTCAGTGGCCAGAGGGGCTTTGGGTCATCACACTGTTTAGGAAAGAGGGAGGAAACCTGTGGTGTGAGCTGAGGCCTAGGCCAGGCCAGGCACGTGTCAGAGACGGCTGGCGGGCAGCTGGAGCTGGTGAAGCAAGAAGGGCAGTGATCCCAGCTCCAGGTCGTCCCCACACAATGTGGAGCTGCTGGAGAGGCTCCTCTGACTCCCCCTCCCCTTTACCCCCACATCCAAGCACAGGGTCACTGTGTCCAAGGAGAAGACAAAGAGTTGACCTATTCTCAACCCAGCGCACACCTCGGTGAGGGGAGGAAGCAAAGAAGTCACAGTTCAGGAGGTCTGCTGGAAGTCAAATGAGCTGTGGCTCATTCAGTCTACTGGCCAGTCTTTGGGAGGTCAGGAAAGCAGGGTGGCCGACCAAAGGCACGTGTTGAATCTAGAGATCCTGGGGGGGGGGGGGGGGGGTGATCGGGGGGGGGGGGCGGGGGGGGGGGAAATAGGAGGGTGGTTTTCTTTTCTTTTTTGGGGGGATGGGGTGCAATTTTCTTTTGAAAGCTAGCTTCCTTGGGAAACAAACTAAAGATTAGGTAGGAAGCAAGGTACCTGTGTAGAAAACATGTCCCAGTTTTCTTGAATGAAGATGATATTTTATTTACTTCCCTCAAAAGGCAAAGATCAATAATCATAATAAAGCAACCATAGAGTGTTGAGCATTTTACATTTACTATTCCAGATCATTACAACCACTTGCAATGAGGTACCAGTCAATTTTATAAATGAATAAACAGAGGCTCAGCAAGATAACATGAGCTGTCCAAGTATACGTGTTAAATAAACACAGGAACCAAGACGCAAATCCATTACTGTCTGATGCACATTCCCCTAAACCATACTGGTTCTCACCCACCTGACCATCCATTAGTCTGTCCTAACATTCCATAGTTGCTGGGCCCTTACTATGCACCAGGGACAGTGATATTTTCAGATGGTCATAAAGCTAGCTGGGTTAATAAGAGGGAATCTGATTTAGATAGACAAGGGTCAAAAACGAATAGTGGGCCCAGACAAGGTGAGATAATTTGGGCAGAGCTCAAGGAAGGCATGACACGTTAAGTGGGCCACCAAACCAGGATTATCCATTACAGGGTTTCCAGGACAATTGCAATTTCACACTTTTCACCTAGTTCTAAACACAGGTCCATGCCTTTCAATCTGTGGTTCGTAATACTCGGTCGCCAAACTGATGGGCCAGAGTGGTCAGGCCCTGGTTATTAGGGATTCTTTCCACAGTATGGGCTAGACCAGGCTCTCCATAGGCAAATCATCCATAAGAGCATGTTGGGGCTCCTACACTTACTATGCACTAGGCTGTCTTAAGTGCATTTTAATCTTTGCAACCACTTGATGCTGAGGCAGGTGCCATTATTGTTCCTACTTTGCCAACGAGGAAACAGCTAGTAAGAGGCAGAGGCAGAGCTAGGTTTAAACTCAGGTCCTTTTTCCAGAGCCCCTGTTCCTCATCACTCTGTCACACACATCTAGACTGTGCTCCCTAAAGTAAGGACTGTGCCTGGCCATCTGTTTCTTTGCACCCAGGGCAGAGTACAGGCCAGTAAGTATTTGTTGCATCAATTCACTTCTGAGGCCTTAATACTGCACTGCTGGTGCACACACTGAGGTTGCAATCAGCTCCTGGGCTTTACTTGCCAGAACTGCTAACTGGGTTGCCGTGGATGTTACCGTTGGTTTGGGTTTTAACTGCAAACTGAAATACTCATCCCCCCTATTAATTTTTATCACCACAGATGTAACCATTGCTCTAGCCCATTGAGTTCTTTTTTCACATTCTCAATTCTTTCACCCAACATATCAGCTTCATTTAATTTGCCAATTTGGTTGTCATTTATCAGTGGTCTCATTAGAATCGGTGATATGACTACTGAATAGGACAGAACCCTGTGGTTCACAAGTACAGTCTGCTTCCCAGCCTGATATCCATTCATATGTAAACAATGAACCAGATCATTCACCATTCATTAATTTTGACTAAACTATTGCTACATGGTATTTTATTCACACAGATAGCATGAAAGACAGCCAAAGCCTTGCTGCATCCCAGGCACACTCACCGTATTTATTGATATTTACTGTATATCCCCGACCCACCGGCCTGGCAGCCCTAATAAGTGCAGCTCATGGCACAAAGTGTGTCTGAGGTCTTTAGAAGGAGGTACAGGAGCGCACCACATCACAGTCCCTAGAAATGGAACACTCCTCCCCAGGCTGCTGAAGGGGATGAGCACTGGGTGCTCTTTTTGTCCCAACTGATCCTCTCTGTGAAGACAGCATTGAACACAGAACCCCAGGATGGGATACAGCAGTGGAAAAGTGGGTGGATACCCTGAGACTGTCAGGTTAGGCAAATGAGCTGGCATCACTTTCCCAGGAGCAGTGCCTGGGTGGCCTGAGGTCAAGGCATGTGTCTGCCAAACTAGAAACGGGTGCATGCTGGAATTGGAATATCATTACTATGAAACAGGATTATCTTGGGCAATGATTCTAAATGGGATTAGAAATGGCTTTGTTACTCAGAGATAATCAGCTATAGCAGCAGTGGCGGGAGAGACGTCAAGCGCAGCACACTTTTCTAGGGGCATAGTGCTGGCATTCTGGGCACCTGGCCAACACCCTCAGCCAACCTTCCTTGCTGGGAAATACTAGGAACTGTTCTTTACCAGGCAGGTGGCCACCTGGGACAATAGCCAGCTTCATGTCAAAATGCTCAGGTCTGGGGTCCCATGTTCTAGGCACGGCTTCTGAGATGAAGAGGAGTAGAAAAAGAATCTCCAGAGCCCTACTGTTTCTGTATCACACAAAAGAGATACTGGTGAGAGGCAAGTAATAGTGCCACCTCCCTCAAAGACAGGCCTACTTGCAGGAAATTCACTAACTTCATGAGGTCACCCACAATCAGCCGCAGCAGGGTTAGTCATAATAATAATTAAGACACCACCACTACTACTACACTACTTTTAACTAAAGTAGCAAACTCTGCTCCAGTGCTTATTATGTGGCAGGCATCACTCTAAACACTTTTACATATATTTACACACTTAAAGTAGCTTACCTTGTTATCTCCGTATCATGGCTGAGGAAACAATCACAGGTAAGTGAAAGAATCTGTCAAGACCAATAGGAGGAACAGCCTGGATGTGAACCCCAGTCTTTCAGCTCTCAAGCTCAACTTCACCACATGTTGGACAGTCCCAGCCTGAGAGAACTGTGGCCTGTGCTGGATAACGCTTTCCTTTACGCTTGCTGGTTTCCAGACCCTGCCAATGCCTCCTACGAACTCTGGTACACCTCTACTTTCTTACCTTTAAGAGCCTATGCTCACAATGGTCCTTATTCCAAAAATGCTGTCTTTCTACTCTCCACCTCTACCGATCAAAATCCTGTCCTACCTCTACCAATCAAAATCCTGTCCCATTTTTCAAGGCCCATCTCATGTGAAAGGGCCTCCTTTCATGATCACCCCCTCCCCAGCATTCCAGGCTGGTCTTCTCTGGGGCACTGACCATACTCTGCCTCATTCTACAGTTAAAGGGGGCTTGTTTTATCCCTTCTCTGAGGACAAGGAGAGTAGTTTGTTGATTTTTTAAATTTCTCAGAATCATCCAGCACATAGTGAGTCATCAAGAAACCTTGCCTGAGTTGACTTGATACCTAGTCCTGACATGGCTTTGATCCTGAATCTTCCCTATCTGGGCAGTGCAGTCCAGTGGAAAGAAAAAGGGTTTGGGGTTCAGAGGGACCTGGCTTCAAATCCTGGCTCCCCCTTTCACCAGTGGGCAAGCTTGAGCATTTCTGAACTTCATTTTCTCTATATGTAAAACAGGGATAATAATCCATCCCTTTTAGGGTTGCAGTGAGGATCACAGCCAATACTGGAAATATTCAACATAGGCCTAGCACACAGAAGACACCACAACCATCACTATCACTACAGTCAGGAGATTAAACAGCACAAAGCCAGCCTCTTTGGGCCAAAGGAAGCACTGTTGTGCAGCAAGCAGCCAGGCTGACAACAGGCTGGGGATCTTGGGAAGAGGCTGGACGCCTCCAGGACAGGCTAGACCTCCACACTGGCAGGCCTCCTAAGGACCTAAACTGAAGCATGGGTCCAGGCTGCTCTGGCCAGCCAGCAAAGAAGAGCCTCCCAAGGAGGCTGCCCCCGTCCAGCTGCAAAAGCAGTATCAGCTCTCTGCTCAGAGAACACCTGCAGAGTTGTCGGCTACACAGAGAGGCCTGTAAAGCCTCTCTTGAGGGTCAGCAATCTGGCTTGGCCTGCTGGGTTCTTAAAGATAGGGTGTAATGTCCCCCTCCCCTTAGTAAGGTGGAGGGAAAATAAGCCAATGCTAAAAATAAATGACTGCTATGAAAGGGAATTAAATGGTCTTTGGCCAAGGATGGCGGTATTTTAAAATTAACAAAGCCCAGGTACCACATCCAGGAAGGCCTTGGCAAATGCGTGTTATCCTCTCATTAGCTCAGCTCCTCAGGGACCCCAGCCAAGCAGGGAAGGCAGTGCCGGGAAGTGGTCCTTCCGATGCTGATGAAATGTACTCCGGGAGAAAAAGCAGGAGGGAGGGAGACTCTTGTGGGGAATTTCAAACAGTTCTGCTGGAGCTTCCTTCTCTGTCTGGTGGACTCACCTTCTCTGAGGCAGGGGCTTTCAAAGCAACCAGCAAGCCCAAGCAGGCTCAAATCTCAATCTCCCCCCACCACCCACCCTTTCAGGATCCTTGGTTCCTGAAGCACTCCAATGGCAACACTATTTAGGCAGTCCTCCCTGGATGGCAGTCCAGGAACAAGGAACCCAAGGATGATACGGGATGAGGCAAGTTCCGAGTCCTGAGCCCTGCTCTTTCTCCTTGCTATGAAGAAGAACCCTATGACACTTTGTGAGCCTGACGTATACCACTCACAAAGTGAAGTGATCACTATTCATCAGTCACGTGACTCCACAAATCTTTACTCTCTACAATCAGAACATACAGTATTCCAATGTAAGATACTATCAGTAATAAGGATTCAAAACATTCTAGGTGACCGCAAATAATATGGATTCATTTTTTTCATTTTAACACTACAATCATGAATTCTCAGTATACCAAAGGTCACAATTAACAGTGAAAATATAGAGAAAGATGGTGGCATTTGAAAATCTTTTTTCATGTCAGTTTATTGAAGCATCATTTACGCATAGTAAAATGCAACCTTTTAAGATATACAATTTGATGAGTTGTATGGCCACCACCAGAATCAAGAATTAATACTCTTAAAGTATTTCCATCACCCGAAAAGTTCCTTTGTGTCCTTCTTCCCACTCCTAAACACTGCTACTGCTGCTAAGTCACTTCAGTCGTGTCCAACTCTGTGCGATCCCATAGATGGCAGCCCACCAAGCTCCACGGTTCCTGGGATTCTCCAAGCAAGAACACTGGAGTGGGTTGCCATTGCTTTCTCCACTCCTAAACACTAGGAGCCACTAACTTGAGTTCTGTCCCTATAGTATTGCCTCTTCCAGACTGTCATATAAATGGAATTATATAGAGGGTAGCTTTCATTATCTGGCTTTAACTTAGCATAAGACTTTCAAGATTTGACCATGTTGTTACCTGTACAAGAAGTTAGTCTTTTTTTTTTCAGTGCTGAGACGTCCACTGTATGGATGTACCATAATTTGTCCTTTCATCAGATGATGGACATTTGGGTGACTTTAAGTTTTTGGTGCTTATGAATAAAGCTACTATAAATATTTGCATACAGCTCTCTTGGTAGATATATGTTTTTATTTTTCATGGACAAATATCTAGGAGTTGGTATTGCTGGGCTGTATGATAAATGTACGTTTTACTTTTATAAGAAATTGCTAAAATGTTTTCCAAAGTGGCTATTCCATTACACATTCATATCAGTAGTTATGACAACTGTTTTGGACTACTGTCATCACTTGGTAATGTCAGTTTTTAAAATTTTGGTCATTGCAACAGGTGTTTGGTCAAATGGAACAGCATTTCACTGTGATTTTAACTCGTATTTCCCTAAATGCTGAGTATTTTTCATGTACTTATTTCCCATCAATCTCTTCTGTGGTGAAGTGTCTGCTCAAGTCTTTTGCCTAATATTTAAAAACTGAGCTATCTTTTTATTACTGATATGTCCAAGAGTTCTTTATACCTTCTGGATAATTTTGTTATCAGACGTGTTTTGACAGCTTCTTTTTTGAGGAATCAGAAATTGTACTATTTTAATTCCAAACCACTAGCCCCTGCACATATATGTTGAAAAAGAAAATAGAAAAGTCAAACTTTCAATTTACAAGTACCTTAGTGCCGTTGGACAAAGGGTCAAGCAGTACTCAGTACCTATTAAAACTCACAAGACTGTTTGTACCTCCACGATGAGCACCTCACCACCACTGGGCTTTAAAGAAAGCTACATTTGGAGAAACGGCTGTCCTATAAACTGCTTTGGGCCCCCCCCCCCCCCCCCCCGGGCTCGGCACCTCCCAAAGCCCTGTTCTGGTCCACCAGGCTCCTGGAATGGTCAACAGTCGTCACACTCCATTGCTGGCCATTGTCCGCTGGGAAAGGTAGGAGGCTCCCAACCCAGCCCTCGGGCGAAAGAGCAAACAGTGGGGCCTGCGGCTGCCTGGACATCAAAGTAGAGCAAACAGGCCTGGCAGGCCCTGCCTCTCCGCCTACACATCCTGCAAATGCCATCTGAAGGAGCATCCCTGAGGGGGTCATGACTTCCAGCTTGTCACCGCACACATCAAAGTTTGCACCACACACGAACTCAGTGCACGGGTTCGAATCAAGTTGCCCAAGAGCGGATACTCCACCATTGTGTCCAGTTTTAATCCCGTGTTTTCCCAAGTAATTAAGCCTTCTTGCTTATGAACTTGTGACTAAGTAAAGCATCACTGAGAAGTTGTAACATCAAAGTGCCTTCCACCGTCTGTCCATGTTTAGTAAAATTGGATTTCTTTCCGTTCTTAAAGAAAAACTAATTGAATTTAGCTGAAGGCTGGGTATATTTGCACGAGCCAGTAGAGGCTGTGCTAAGTTACAGTGGTCATCCTTGGACCCTATGGCTTAGCCTTTAGCTGGGCTGGGTCAGACTGCAACATGGAATGAGGCACCCAGATTTAGGCTAAACAAGTGCCTGTGGCATGAGGCTTATGGAGGGCTCACTGTGGAGAAGGGGCCCGCCCTGCCGCTACTCCTCAAGTCAATACTACACCCAAGCTGTTACTAGGCTGGTGAAAGGATTGTCCTAGCAGAATGTTGGTAAATCTTTGGCAGGATGGCTAGTGAAGACAATGGCCATCACAATGCTCAAGTCCTTGATGTTAGCAGTCCAAGTAAGCTTCTTAAGGCAAAGGCTGGGATGCTTACTTAGTATCTGAAGGCCCTCTAGCCCAGCACATCAGCACCTGACACAGATTAGTTTTTTTTTAAAGTTGCTGGATGCCTAACATGATAATAAAAAGGTACATCAGAACCAAGTTCCTCTCTCCTGAAGAACCAAAATTCTCTGTATCCTTTTTTGCCTGGTCATGAAACTTCAAACTAAATCCATACTCGTTTCCACAAGTTACCTGACTTACAGAGAGTACAGCCTGGTCCCATTTATGTAAAATTAGACACACACAGATATAGATATATAGTGACTGGTCTCTAGACAGAGGAGATTCAGCTGATGACTCCTCACTTCTCTATACTATTTTTTCAAAAACAAAACACCTATTTCTAGAAAAGAGAACCTCAAGTTCAATCTTGATAGAATTATCTTGCCTTTTACCAATATCATTTCTGATCTTGCTCCAGTTTTAACTCTCCTGTGTACGTCTATGTATTTTAATTTCAGTCACCTCAAATCCTTTTTGGATATAAAAGGAGGGGGCAAATGATTTTCTTTGTTCTATAGCACTATATTTTCTATTCAAAACTAAATAACACTTTCTCCATTCTAAATTAAATAAAATAGTAAATACATACATAAAAGTTCACAAGAAGTTATCTCCTTAAGGACAGAGACTTTCATGTTCACATCCCCAAGGACTTAACACATTAAGCAGCCAGGCACTAAAGGTAGTGGAGGGTGAGATGACTGGACTTTTCTCAGGATGTCTCCCTTGAGCTTGTGGGCTGCCAACACTGGAAAGGAGGTAAAGGTTCTCTGTTTTCTGCCTTGAATCTCAGGTTGCTGCCCCTCTACTCTTCCTTGATACAAACTCAATTCAAAGGTGGTGGCATTTCAGGCCTGGCCAATATGATTCCAGACGGGTTTGGTGACTGGTAAGATGAGGATTAGCACACTTCTAATACAGAAAAGCACTGGCAGACTGTGCTGGGATGGACATAGAAATCCTTTAAGACCACTCCCACAGCACCTCAGGAATGTGGCCCATCCACCCTGAGCAGTATATTCCTGGCATACCAGATTCTACTTTTCCTTTTTTTCCATTAGCACTTCTTATCTCCTAACATATTATATAGTTTACTTGTGCATTGTATTTACTGTTTATTGTTTGTTTTTGCCTCTTTCTACCCAAGGACCACCACTTGTACAGAAATAAGCTCTTTGAGGACAGGGATATCTGTCTATCAAGAACAGTGCCTGGTAAAGAGAAGGTACCAAACAATTTTGTGATATGAATAAATAAATCTAACCTGAGAATATGCTGTTTTCTGTAAAAATCTGTCCTCGCTGGGTACAGGAAGGAAGAGGAGGGCATAAAATAGAAGCTTAAAACACCAATAATTAGTCCCAGGAACCAAGTAAATACAAGCCAACACTCTCTCTTTGCTCAGTGAGCATCACTGATTTGCTAACGGCCCTGGATAAAGACAGAGCAATCAGTTAAACCACCAACTCATTAGAATAAGAGAAGTGTCCTCAAAGCACATCTACTAGCTATCTGCTCACTGACTGACATTACTCTTAATTATAGTGTTATTTCCTATCCTGTAACAAGGCTGAAAACATCACACATAGAAGGGCTCACACCCTCTCCCTTTTCTCCACCCCTGGTTATCTCTTACAGATAGAGATACCTGAAAGCTGAGAAAGACTGGTGGGTGGGGGTAGAGGCAGGGTAAGTGGGTTATCGGTGGTAGAACAAACATGTGTGATTGTGTGTGGACAGGTAACATCTCACCATCTGTAACCTGTAGCACATACATGATCTCATCTGACTCTCGTAAGAATACAGTGAGAATCTATCTGCTCTACTGTCAGATTCAGTCCCCTCACACCCTCTGCTTTGATAACATCCTGTCCACACTGCTCTGACATCATTGATTACACTGTACTCTGTTTCTCCACTTGCCTGTCTTTTCCACATGAGACCATGAGCTCCCAAGGCCTCTGATTCCCCAGTGATTAACACAGAGCCTGGCTCAGAGGAGTTATCTACCAAATGTTTGCAGAAATAGTCACTTTCAGGTGAAGAAACAAGGTGTCCATAGAATTTTGAAATTCAACCAAGGGTCAGAACCAGGACTGGACTCTAGGCTCTGACTTGTAGAGCCTATTTACATCAATTTTTCTTATAAAGACTATGTGCTTGGAGCTAAAGAGGCAAATAAGGATACAGAGTGCTGAGATCAAGTTCATGATAGAGGAGCAGAGAAGAGAGAACTAGCTCAGTACAGCTAAGTCTCTCAGCCAGTCTGAGGCAGTGCCATCTTGACATTATAAAGTTCTAGTTTGGTTGATTTCTACCACCTTATGACTCACAAAGGTGGTCGGTACTAGCAGATGAAAGCCTTAAAGATATGCTTGAAGGGAAAATGAAAACTGGCCCTTCCAATCATCAATATCGGCGGCTGCTACTGAAGTGCCCAGTCTGCCTTCTTTGAAAGCATCTTTTTCTGCTTTTTCAGTCAGTTCTTTTGCACAATCTCAACTAGAGACTCAAAGCATCCAGCCTGAGCCTGGGATCTGGCAGAGGGAGGCAGCAGTGAGTTACAGTAAAACATAAACTCTGCAGGCAACCAGACCAGGTTCTAAATTTCATCTGTGTGACTTCAGACAAACCACTCTGCCTCTCTGGGCTTCAGTTGTCTCAGCACAAAATTAATACATATCATGTGGATGGCTGTGAGTAGTAAAGCTCACTCTCTGTACAAAGTAGACTATTTCAACCTTAACCCAACAGCTGTATGCTGGGGCACTAGGAGAGTGGGCAGGAAAATAGCAGAGACTGCAGCGAGAGGGCAGAACACCCACCTTCCCTAATTTCTATCAGAACTTCCAAAGGAACAGCCCAAAGAAGCCCTTGCTGGGGACAGTAACTGCGGACTGCTCAACATGAACAGATACGATGGTGGAATCATGATGATAACTTGAACATGTATACTTAACCCCTAACAACAGGTTTCTCAAACATTTTGTTGCTTCGATAAAGCAAATGATTTGCCTAAGGTCACAAAGTCAGTGAATGATGGAGCTGGGATCCAGGACTAGAGTTTCCCACTCCACATCTCCTGAATGTTCCATCGCATCAGGTGAAGAACAGTACCTTAGGCTGAGGCCATTTCCCTGACTCTGGAGAAGACAGCAAGGGGACAGGCTAAGGGTAGGAGAAGGTTCAGGATCATGGTCTGCAGAGTTCTGGCAAAGGGAGGGTGGAAGGAGATCTCTCACCTGTTGTTTCGGTTGATGGCTGCCACCATTAGTGCTGTCCAGCCAAGTTTGTGCCTTGCATTGACATCAGCACCTTCCGACAATAGTCTAGAGAGAAACAGAAATATTTTCAGTGTACGGTTTATCATGGACGTAAGAGTGGAAGACGTGAAAAATCAACAGGGAGGCTAGATGGATTTGGAAATAGTTATGGACCTCTGAGGACCAAATACCCATCCCAGCTCCTCTGGTCACTATCCCCTGATCCTACGCTTCCTCCTCCTCTCTCTTCCCTTAAATGAGTCTGCCTCCGCTCTTACCCTTCCAGCCTTCTGAGGAAAGCAGGTGCCTTCCCTCTATCCAGAATGCTCTCTCCCCAACTCTGCCTATTTTAATCCTACTTTCATGGGATACAATCCTGGCTTGGGGGACTCTCCCCCAACAAGGCTCTCCTGACTCATCCAGTCCACAGATTTCTGTCCTTAGAATCCTTCCATGCTTAGCACCAAATGTCTGATGACACTTCTCATCTATGTAGCTACCAGTTTACTGAAGGATCCCACTTCTCAAGTTTATCTGTATGGTGGCTGTTTGGAATTGGAATTCTTTGAACCCAAGGAAAAATGGAAAGAGTGTTAGAAATGCTAGATTAGGTTTCTAGGAAAGTCCATGTGAACCTACTTGACTACATGTCAGTGCCTAGCATGTCGTAGATCAGCAGCTGTTGGATAAATGAACCAGCACAAGGTTTTAACCATACCCCTAAAAGCCTGGGGTATTTTAGGTCCTGGTAGCAGGGGACCCTATAATGTGGGGGTAGATACAGAGAAGGAGAGCAAAGAGAACCATCTCTTACTGAGCACCTCCCACAAGCAGGAACTGCCTAGGAACTTTGCATACATTCTCTCTTTCACTCTTCATACATGCTTAAGGAGCTGATATTAATCTCCTCTTTTCATGGATGAGGTAACAGGCTCAGAAAGGTGAAATGACTCGATAAAGGTCACAAAGCTAGGTAAGGGGCAATACTGTGACTGGAACCCAAATAAATAATGGCTCTGAAGCCTGAACCCTCGCTACACTGAACCTGGCTCCATGTAACACGGAAGACAAAAGACTAAATGGACTCCAACAAAACAGCATGATATGCACTTGATCCTGTGGTGAATTTTGGAATGGGGTGTGGAGAAGACAGGGGGTTTGCTCTAGGGAATTTAGTTGTGGAGGGAGAACTCAGGATAATAGGACACCAAAGCCTAAAGTGTGGCCAGGAAAGGGGGAGACCAACAGTCAAGAGTGGTTCACCAACAAGGCAGGAGCTGCTTATCAGATATGGGTGTTTGGGGGAACTGTGAGGCTGTCTACTCATCAGTGAGTTCCAGACAAAAGGACACTGGTAGAGAGTCCAGATGCTTGGGGTTGAGTCCTAGCCCCATTCTTATGCCATTAACTGTAATAGCTGCCCCTCTGGACCAAGCCAAGTCTGTGCTACTGAAGTAAGCAAGTGATGAAGGCTTGGGAGGAGGAAGAGACACAACATGTACTCATTTGTTCACTCAGCCTGTGAACTCATTTGTTCACTCATTTGTTCCCTGCCTTTGCAGGCAATGAGACAGGCAGTTAAAGCCTGAGGGGAGACAGATCAGCAAGCACATCACCACACATCTGACGAGTGCTAGGAAGGGAGCTTCGGGTTGTAAGTGTACAACCAGGGAACCTAACCAAGTCTTAATGATCCATCAGGCCTCTCAGAGGAAGTGATGATAACAGTTAGCCGGACAAAAGGGGATAAGGGAGGGGAGGAGTGTTTCAGGCAGAGGTAAAGCCTCTCAACCAGAGTAGAAGGCAGCATGGGTTATACAAGACCCTCAGAGAGGTCTTGTACAACTGAGGCATGAAGTGTGAAGGGAAAGTGTTGAAAGAGGAGATTGGGAAACCTTCTCTCACCTCTAGTTTGAAAGGTTTCTTCCAGGCAAAATCCTTGGCCTCTTATCTTACCATATACTGTTAAGCATCTTTTGCACAGAAACAAGTGTCAACAGTCAAAAATGTTAAAGAGGCTAAGAACTCTGGGGATAATTTTCTGAGACAAAAATCTCTTTTTGGACAAAACCTTTCCTTGTTTAGCAGGCCAAATGGTGCCATGGAGAGTGCAAAGTTCTGAGAACTGAGAGACTGGACTTCTGATTTAAACTGTGATTCTGGCTGGCTGGTTTCATGTTTCTGGCCCTCAGTCCACAAGACTAGAAAATCAGGAAGGGCTGAAGCAAATCAGAGGTTTCTAAGGGAAAGACATGAACTCTGTCTTGAAGAACAGGAACAATTTAGAGGAGGAGGAGGAAATGCATGCCAGTCATGGCAAGACACAAGATACTGTTCAGAAGCAGGGAAGCGAGGAGAAGGTATACTCAAAGAGACCACCAGGCAGACCCATCCATGTGGCAGTTAACAGCACAGAAACAGGCAGCTGCCAAGATATGCAGGGCCTACCAGAGGGTCTCAAAAACCAAGCTAAGAGGACAAGACAGTGGGCATAAACCTTTTTGAGCCATAGACTCCTCTGAGAATATGATCAAAGGTGATGATCCTTTCCAGAAAAGTGCACAGGTGCACATACACTCAAAAACAACAACAACACAAAACTTTCTTTACATACAATGTCCAGAGGTTCATAGGTCCTCAGGAAATCAATAGTGGACCGACATTAAAAACCCAATCTAAAGGGTTGACAAACACCTGGCATGTGGTCCTGGGCTCCTACATCCGAGTCAGAAATCACAAATCTCTCTTAGCAGCTCTTTCCTATGGAGCCCTTGAAAGAGCCTCCTCAACACTGGCTCCAATTAGCCACCATCAATAAAAGGAAACCTATTTGCCATTCCTCAGAGGCTCACCATAGGCAAGTGGGGTTGTCACTGGAGTTTGGGGTAAAAGAAATGATAGAATTAACCTAATAGCTTAAGCAAGCTGAGTCTGAAAGGAGACAGAGTAAAAATAGGGACAAGGAGACCACTTTGGAAGCTGCTATAACATAGACCAAGGGAGATGAGCTAACACAGGAGTGGACAGAAGAAACTCCATGAAGCCAGAACCCTTTATGCCTTAATTGAGTCAGTGACCTGCATTTCCCTGCCTGGGCCCTGAGAATTCTGGAAGCAGCACTCTTCTGGAAGTAGTGCTAAAGAAAAAAAATTGAGATGCTTCCTCTTCCTGCCCCTAAGGGCTTAGTGTAATAAAAAGGTGAACAGAAGGCTCTGGAGTAAGTCAGACCTGAATTCAAATTCTAGTCCAGCTTGATAATGCTGAACAAATAAATTCTGAGTCTCAATTTTCTCACCTATCAAGTAGGGACAATAATCTCTGACTTACAGCAGGTACTCATTACAGAGTGGTTTTTGCCTGCCACCCTAACCTGTTTCCATTTCTGTAATGGAACAAAGCAATCTGGCCTCAAGTTGGTAGTGGCAAATTGGCAAGTACCTGGGGATTCTAAGACAGGGTCATACAGGATGACCTGGGTAGTTCGGCCAGGCCAGCTCCAGGCAATCTTTTGTTCATTTATTCAACAAATGTGCACACTCTTACTCCGTGCTTGACTGATGCAGGCTACTGAGGAGACAAGACAGAAATTCCTTTTTTTCCCAGGACCTAAGCCAAGCAGGGTTTTTCTTTACTTTTTTCCACAAATAACTGCATTTTAAAATATGTTCACATTGCTAAGTATATAATAATTCCATTTAAAATTGCAACTTAATTCTCCACAGCACATCCATCAGAGATATTCCCTCTCTGCTCTCCCAAGGATACCCACTCAGGTAACATCCATCTCTTGGTCATCAAAAGCAACACTTCAAGAACATACTGCTGCATATGCCCTTTTGGACCTGTGTGAGTCTTTTCTCAGGGCATGTACTCAGAGTGTGATCCCTGGATTATGGGGTTTACACCACTTGGTTTGACTAAAGAGCCCAGGGTCCTCCTCAAGACAGCTGCTCCATCTACCCTCTCACCAGCAGGACAGGGGCGTTCCTGTGTACCACAGTCACTAGGTAGCAGCCAACTTCCTAAGCACTGCAAGTGCCACAGGTATTAAGGGATTTCATGCTATCCTTTTAATTTACATGTCTCTGATTAGCAACAATTTGGAGCTACTTGTTGTATGCATATTAGCATGCTGAGGTTTCCTTTTTCTGTACACTGCAGGGTTTTCTTTTAAGAGGAAATGCTGGGAGAGAAGCCTTCTCCAAACTTGCTATCCTTTCAATGAACAGAGTAGAAAGAGCACAGAGCGGAAGATCTGTATTCAAGTTCTAGTTCTGCCACCTCCTCACACCCCAGGGAAGGTATATTATCCTCTGACCTTCAGTCTCTTTACAGGCCCACTCCAGGGATAGAGGAGCCTGGTGGGCTACAGGGGTTACAAAGGGTCAGACACAACTGAGTACACACACACACAAGTACTGAAATCTGAGAGAAAGGGTTCTGCAGACCTGAGGGATCATTCCTAGGAGGTAAATCTTATTGCAATGGTCCTGGAGTCCAAAGGCTGGAATTCAGATTCTGGTTCTGTCACTTGTTAACTGTGACACGGGGGCTATTAACCCCTACTGTGCAAGGTGATTGTAAGGATTAAGAGATACTATAAGGCAGAACTCCATAAGGAGTGGTGGCACCTGGTGAATCAAGGAAGGAGCAGAACAAATAAAAACCACAAGTGACCCCAACTCCAAACAACTTTTCCCCTCCCCTACTTCCCTTAGGATGCAGAGCAGCCCTAAAAGTTAGGATTTCACAAACCCATTTCATTTTGTTGCTTTGCAAGTGAATGCCCAGCGGGCAGTCATTTCAAAGTCCTGGGACAGCTGGGCGGGTGGATGTCTGCTGAGAGCAGCTGAAAGGGCCTCTGAGGCCTGAGAAAGCCACCCTTGCTCTCCCCTGTGATTTTCACCAACGGACAAAATGCGGCAAGTGAATTAATCTCTTTTAAAAAGAGCAATGCCTGTGACAGAGCACGGTGTCTCCGAAAAGGTTAGGATTCCATCATCCCTGAGATGATGAGTGGAACGCTTAATGCAGGTTGCCACTCAGGGCAGAGCAGCCTGTGGCCGGGGGCTGAGGAATGGGGGTGGGCACTGCAGGCCTTTCTGGGCGCACTCCAGACTTGTGGAAGGCCCTTCCCTAATAAACTAGGTCTCCTGCTTGGCAGGGCAGTGATGGGTGACACTAATTGGGGGTGACCCAGGGGAGATGATGGAGAGGAAACCACACTAGCAGTCCAGAGCTGAATTCCAGCTCATGTACAACTCCCAGGCAGTAGTGCAGGGCATGAAAATAAACGAGAGACCCTTCGGTTCACACACAGGCTCTGGCATTTATTTTCCTGCCCCGCTCTACTGCCTAGGAGTTGTACATGAGCTGGAGTTCATGGTGGGCAGCCATGGATGAACAAGTAACTCAGCCTCTCTGGATCTCGGTTGGTCTCAACTGAGTGACAGCTCATGCTCTCTGAGCCTGTACCACAACTGTTAAAAAAGGGAGAGGATGCCACCAGCCCTACTCCATATGTCATGCAGGGGCACCATGAAGAAACAACGAGACAAAAATATACAAAAGCACTTGGTATGCAATAAAGCACTATACAAATGGAAGAACCTATGTTATTGTTATCATTGTTTTCTAATGAGTATCTACCCCATTTTATGGAAGTTATCAGTAAACTAGTGTAGAGCCTAGGTGACTCCATTTAAGAAAAAAAAAAAAGAAGCCGCCATCTTGTAGCAAAGAGCAACTCCCAAGTTCCTAGAATAACCATAAAATAGTCCAGCCCCATGTCACTACCCTAGACACGACCAATCACCACACTCCGGGGAGTGCCAAAAATACACCAATTAGGAGGTTGTTTGTGATTAAAAATACCTATCAGAAACTAATGCGCGAAAAGTCCACCAATTGCTGTTTTTTAATTTCATAAACTCCCTCACCCCACCCCCCAAACTATAAAAACGCCTATCCGCTGTTACTAGGGGCTCTCCTACCTAAGCCGCTGCGACGGTGTGGGTGGAAGCCCCTGCTTGAGCCTGAATAAAAGACCCTCGTGTGTTTACAGCGGAATCGGCTCCTGAGGTGGTCTTTGGGGGATCTGTAATCTGGGCACAACACTAGGATGATATATCCAAGCACACAGAACTTAGAATATAAGTGCTCCAAATTTTCTGTGGATTGGTAGGGTGGTCTCAAATTCCCAGGCAAAGGCAATGGTAGAATAAAGATTTCCTGCTTATTGGCAGGACAAACCTAAACAGCGTGTTGGAAAGCAGAAACATTATTCTGCCAAAAAATGTCCGCAGAGTCAAGGCTATGTTCTTCCCAGTGGTCATGTACAATGAGAGCTGGATCATAAGAATGACAGAACACCAAAGAATTGATGCCTTCAAACTGTGGTGCTGGAAAAGACTCCTGAGAGTCCCTTGGACATCAAAGAGATTGAACCAGTCAATCTTAAGGGAAATCAACAGTGAATATTCACTGGAAGGACAGATGCTAAAGCTGAAGCTTCAGTATTTTGGTCATCTGATGTGAACTGCTGACTCACTGGAAAAGTCCCTGACGCTGGGAATGATTGAGGGCAGGAGAAGAGGGCATCAGAGGATGAGATGGCTGGATGGCATCATTGATGCAATGAACATGAACTTGGGCAAACTCTGGGAGATGGTGAGGGACAGGGAGGCTTGTTGTGCTGCAGTCCATGGGGGTCACAAAGAGTCAGACACGATTGGGCGACTGAACAACAGCAGCAGCCCAAAAGCTGATGATTTCCACAAGAGTAATGAATCAAGTGGGAAAAAAAAAGCAGCAGCGCTCCCATCTATCTTCAGGAGAGTCCTGAAGGCTCTGGACCAAACAGGCAGCAGTGGTTACCTCAGGTGGAGAAGGGAGTCAAACTTTCACTTCCTGCTGTGAATGCTTCTCTATTGTTAGAAGTTTTGTTGCTGTTTTTTTTAAATAACAATGAACATACTATTACTCCTTAAAAAAAACAAAAAACTTTCTTAGGAAAAGAAAAACTTTGAACCTAGAGACTGTTATACTGAGTGAAGCAAGTCAGACAAAGAAAGATAAATATGTAATATCACTTATACATGGAATCTAAAAAAAAAAAAAAAAGATACAAGTGAACCTATTTACAAAGCAGAAATCAGGGGCTTCCCTGGTGGCTCAGTGGTAAAAAAAAATCCACCTGCTGATGCAGGAGACAAAGGTTTGATCCCTGGTCTGGGAATATCCCACCTGCCGCCTGACTACAACTACCAAGCCTGCACTCTAGAGTCCGAGAGTTGCAGCTATGGAGCCCCCATGTTGCAGTGTGGCAACCACTGAAACCCACACACCTAGAACCTGTGCTTTGCAGCAGGACTAGCCACTGCAACAAGAAGGCACCCCAACAAAGAGCAGCCCCTGCTCCTGCGACTAGAGAAACTAGCCTTGCAGCATCAAGGACACAGCACAACCAAAAATAAATAAATAAACATATTTAAAAAACAAAAAAACAGAAATCAAGTCACGGATGTAGAAAACAAACTTATGGTTATCAAGGGGGAAAGGCAGTACCGGGGGAATAAATTGGCAGATTGAGATTGACACATACACATTATATATAAAATAGATAACTAATAAGAGCCTATTGTACAGCACAGGGAACACTATTCAATACTCTATAATGGCCTGTAGGGAAAGCAATCTGAAAAAATATGCATATGTATATCTGACTCACTGCGCTGTACAGCAGAAACTAACACACTGTAAACCAACTATACGCCAATAAAAAATCATTTAAAAAAAGAAATCACTTTAAAAAAGAAAGACTTGCCCGTTCTCCCTCCCAGAAGCCTTCCCTAAGGTGGCCTTGTCTTATGCTAGCCCGCATCTACAGCTGTCAGCTTCCCTGTCCCACACTCCCAGTAGTCAGCATGACCCCTAGCAATGCCTTGTTTCTTGACTCCTGGCACTGGCACAGTGGCTCAGGGGCTGGACAAATGAATGCCTATGGCATTCTACAAAATGCCTACACAGACCTCTCCCCTATACTCATATGCCTGTCTTTTCCCAAGAACTCAGGTTCCTGCATTATGTGGACGGTGTAGGTGTGGCTTCTCCCTCTCAGGGCTGAGGATACTCAAGACACAGGCCTGGGACTGGAGGCCATGGGTTTCAGTCATGGCTCTCTCAACAACTAGCTGTGTGACCTGGACAAATCTGTCTCTTTGGGCCTCACTTTTCTCTGTGGTAAAATAAGGGAACTGAATTAATGATTTCTCAAGTCCCTGCCAGAACTAAAATCTTAGGATTCAAAATACGTACAGCATCATAGAAGTTGAGAAGTGAACTCCTAGCAGTCGCGGTCACCAGCATGACTTCCAAAGAAGAGAGAACTACTCAGGTTTGCTGCTTATTGGAGGGAGGGAGGGAGACAGGGATACAGGGCAGTTTTGAGTTATTCTGGCTTGATCAGCTCTTCTACTCAGGGGAGGGAGGTTCCCCTTCTCCCTTCTTCTTTATGACCAATCAATACAAAGCGGACACTGAACTTCAATCGTGCATTGTTCCAAATGATTTCCGGACCCTTTACAAGAACTGCCCTCAGCTGCAGCTGGGGAGGGGCTTTAAGGGTGGGGAGCCCTGTCCCACCTGCACCAGAGGCCTGGAAGCAGTGAGCCATGCAGACTCAATCATGATTGCTATCTGGGAACAGGGCCCTGGCGGGAGCCTCGCAGAAGGTCCTGTTTACAGTAATAACAGCACCAGGCCCTGCTGTCTGAGCAGAGGCAAGGTGCCTGGGGCTAGAATCCACAGGCAGCCTCCATCTGCGCCTTATCTACCCGGTTGCCCAGGGCCGGGAGGGGTGGGGCGAGGGAGGCAAGGCTGCTCTCAGAACCTGGCATGGTTGGGTTAGGCAATTCCAGGCAGGTCCCAGCACTACAACTCCACAAACAAGGGGCCTCTCTGGCATCTTTTGCTTTCAGTCCTTGAAATGAACATTCTCTTTCAAGGGCAGCTCAGGGCCTTGCCCCTAGCAATCTCTCCAGATGCTCTCATTTCATCCCAGCACTGCCATATCTGGACTACTCCAGAGTGCAGTGGGTGGGCAGTGAGAAGGGAGGACTGGCACTTAGGCAGCACTGCCAACAACTAAGGTGCACTGAGTAACGCACCTGTGTGCTTCATAACCAGTTAACTTCCTATTGTATAAAGTTTTTAAGTTTCCCAATGTAAAGAGGGATGTGCTGAGATCAGTCTATCCAATCCTTTCTTTTTATAGATACATATACAGAGGCTCAGAAAGCACCAGCCTTGGAACAGCCTGATAGGGACATAAGCCCGTACCTGTCTCTTCCAGACTGTGTGACTGTGGGCAGGTCATGTCAACTTCTGAACCTCCACCATCCTACCTCATCAGTCTGGTAACTGAGGTAACCAAAAATGTGCATGCACTTCTAGTGTTAGCTATCATCATTACCACTGTTCTATGTGTTCAAAGGCACATAGCGGAGGAGCTGTATCAGAACTTCACTGAATACTGCTGGATTAAAAAAAATAAAAGCCAAAGATGAAGAGGGGTACCATTCTTTGTCCCATCTTTCTTATAGTTTCTAGAAGGAACTTGGCACACATTAAAGTGCAGAGATTATTATTATTTTTAATTTTTTATTTTGAAATTATTTCAAACTCACACAGCAGTTAAAAAATAGCGCACAAACACAAAACTCAGGTATATCCTTCACTCAGATTCTCATTACATTTTGCCTCACTCCTTTTCTTTCTGTTTATTCCTAGACCACGTGACAATTTATTTCAGACATCATACCCCTTTATGGTCAAATATTTCAGCATGTATTTCCTAGTATAAGGACATTCTCTTACAAAGCACTAACCAATAATGATCAAATTCAGTACATTTTAACATTGACAAAATATTTTGATCTGATGTACAACCCACATTCAAGTTTCCTGAATTATCCAAACAATATGGTTTATAGCAATTCACCCTCCACCCCGGCATCAGATATAAACCAGGATCAAAACCGGAAACACATATTGCATGTGTTTTCAGTTTTCTTTCATCTAGAACAGTTTCTCAAACTTTCTTTGCTATATATTCATAATACACACATTTTTGCAGAATAAGGCTAGTTTGTAGACTTCTTCAATTGGGATAACAACTTTTTGAGGAACCACTTCCTATTATTCAACTATTCACTGCACAAACTTTTCATGAGACTGGTTATTACAGGACTCTAAGCAGGATACTGAGGACTCTCTCATGAATTCTACAGTGTCCTTACCTTCAAGGAATTCACTGCACAGTTACCTGGCAAACAGCTAAAATACAAGCAAGCACCATGTGAGTGTAGGTCAGAGCAAGAGCCACAGGCCTGACTTCTTGGAGGCAGAGACATGAGCTGTGCCAGAAAGGATGGGCAGAAGCACAGATTCCCTTAAGGCACTCCTGGGATCTTCTATGGCAGACAGCTTTGCTTCCCCAAGCAGTGTGTGCCATGGTGAGGACTCAACAAAACACAAATCCAACAGTACAAGGCCAGAAAGGGAAGGGAGGGGTCCAGGGCACCCATCTGGGCACCTCTGTTCAGGGCTCTAAGTTATGTCCCTCTCGGCAGCTGCCGTGGTGACAAGGCAAGGACTGTCTAGGCAGCTGAAGTGTGGGAAAGGGCCATGAGTGCCACCTACTGGCACCACAGCAGGCCTGTAGGCTGCCACAGAGGGCAGCTGGGTGTTGCCAGGAAGCCTGTCATCCTATGGCAGTGAGACACAGAAGTAGCCCAAATTTCTTAAATTGGATTGGCACCTGAGCTACTACTGTTAAGCTCCAGAACCCTATGAGATTTTCAGTAAAGAATGGACTGTGCAAAGCCAACCACAGTATCTGACCCTCTAGATAGGAACAAAATTTGGCCTTCGTTAATTCAGGCTTGTTCCAGTAACAAAGCAGGCTCTTTTCCAAGTCAGGGTCTGTGTTGAGCACTGAGGGTACAGCTGAATCAGACATGGATCTTGCCCACAAGGAGCTCCTAGTCTGAACTGGAGGTGGGGAAATGAAATATAAATAAGTGTTTCAAGGATCACAGGTGCTCAGAAAGCTGTTTGAAGAGGGTCAGTGAGCACACAGCATGCTTGGCTCTTCCGGTCTTTTAAAACTCTTAAATGGTGGTGGTCAAAAGAGCTTGTGTTTCTAGAGCAGCCTACAACGCACCAGGCACTTGACATTTATAATCTCATCTGGTCCTGTGACTAGAGAAGAAGCCCGAGTCATACAGAGAGAGGGTAACTGACTTGCTTAAGGTCACATGGTCAGTAAGTGGCAGCCTGGGCTGGAGCCCACCCTCTATTGAATCACACCGCCTTCCAGGGCATATATCCCAACTTCTCTTTTTCCACACATTTAGCCTGGGATCAGCACAAATATCTGATGGGACTAATCAGCTGACCCTGATGCTGGGAAAGACTGAAGGCAGAAGAAAGGGATGACAGAGGATGAGATGGTTGGATGGCATCACCGACTCAATGGACATGAGTTTGAGCAAGCTCCAGGAGATGGTGAAGGACAGGGAAGCCTGGCGTGCTGCAGTCTGTGGGGTTGCAAAGAGTTGGACACAACTGAGCGACTGAACAATAACAATCACCTGACAGAAAATGATATATATTAAAAAAAAAGGAAAAGCCTTACATAGAAAGGAAGTTAAATGATGAATGGATATACTCTGATTAGTTCTGCTGTCTAGAACCTTCTCCCTTGGAAGGGACCCCTTCTCTTAGACTGAAGATGAAAAAGGCCAGATCCCTTCATGGTAGTCTCCATACTACCACCACCACTTTCACAGCTGCATGGTAATACAACACTGTAAAGTGGTCTTGACTTTAGGTTAAAACAAGCTTGGCAAACAAATCTAATCAGTAGGTTTTAGAAGTATAGGAAGTCCTAGTTCTCTGCAGACAAACTTAACAGACTCTCAGAGTATAGTACATCTGCCGAGAAAGCTAATATAAACTCAGGCCATGTTAACAGACTCATAAAATCTCTAAAAAGGGGATCACTGCCCTGCACTACACAATGATGGTCACGCCACACCAGAATTCAAATAGCGCACCAAAAACTTTGTGGCCATTTCATTACAAAATGACTAGGATGAGAGAAGACTTGAAACCATAGTTTAGAGAACCAAGGTTTATTTGGCTAGGAGCTATTAATATTTAAAAGTCTGGAACAGGGAAAGGGAGCTGTGTAGTCTTAGAGGACAGAACAAGAACCAAAGAGGCAGGCTGTAGAGAGCTAACTACATAACAGCAGCCCACCATGTGTCAAGTGCTCTGCCAGGTGCTTTCATAATATTACCCTGGAATTCATCACAACATAAAGTATTTTTCTAATAACAAAGTGCTGTGTGTGCTTGGTCACTCAGTCACGTCCGACACTTTGCAACCCCATATAGCCTGCCAGGCTCCTCTGTCCATGTAATTTTTCAGGCAAGAACACTGGAGAGGGTTGCCATTTCCTCCTCCATACAGAGTGCTTATGCTTATATTACTCCAACTGCCCAGAATATCTTTCTATGCAGCTCCTTATATCCAAATATTAACACCTCCAGGACCAGACTGAATGCCCCTCTTGTCTATAGAGACTTAATTTTTTACATGTACTAACTACAATTCTCTTACCAGACTGAATGTTCTTCAAAAGACAAAGGATATCACGATACATCTCTATGTTCCTCCTCAACGCTGAATGGGCCATACTGCTCATAATGGGCCTTAAGAATAAATAAATGCCAAAGAAAATGTACAAATGACCAAAAAAAAAAAAAAAACCTCCTGAAAAGATGTTCAACTTCATTTAGCCATCAAGGAAATGCAAACCAAAACCACAAAGAGGTATGACTTCACACAATGGCTCTAGTAAAAAAAAAAAAAAAACAAACGTAACAGGTGTTGGCAAAGATGTGGAGAAATCAGAACCCTCACATTTTATATTGCTGGTGAGAATGTTAAAATGGTGTAGCTAGTTTGGAAAACAATCTGACCATTCCTCAAAATGTTAAACACAGAGTTACCATATGACCTAGCAGTTCTACTCCTAGGTATCTGACCAAGATACCTTGGTATCTGGCCAACATATTTTCACACAAAAATCTGTACACACGTGTTCGTAGCACTGTTATTCATAATGGCTGAAATATGAAAACACAAATGTTCATCAACTGATGAATGTATAAATAAAATGGAATAAATCTATACATGGGATATTATTCAGTCATAAAAAGGAACAAAGTACTGTACATGCTACAACAGAGGTGAACCTTGAAAACATATTAAGTGAAAGAAGCCAGTCATAAGAGGACAAATGTATGAGTCCATTTATATGAAATACCCATACAGGGAAATCCATGGGAAAAGAAATTAAGCAGTTGTCAGAGTCTGGGAGAGGGGGGAATGTGGAGTGACTGCTGATGGGACTGGGCTTTGAGGGGGAGGGGAGAGGTAGTGATGAAAATGTTCTGGAATTATGACACAGTGATGGTTGTATAATCTTATGACTATATTAAAAAAACCACTGTACTTTAAAAAGATGAATTTTATGATGTGTGGATTATATTGCAAAAGGAAAAAGAATAAGTGAATGAGTAAATGTTTCCTCAATCAGTAAGCTTATTACTCGGGAGACAGAGTATGTCTCATACCCAGAGGACCCCAACTGTGGGCTGGATGGTGCCCATCAGAGAACCTAAAGAGGAGACAAGAACACTGGAGAGGAAGTGAGGCTGAAGACAACAGTGCCATGGGTCCTGTCTGACCCATCAGGAGCTGTACCTGAGTCCCAGGTGGCCCTGGGAAGGGTACTGTTCTGCCTGCTGGACTCTGACCCCTGGGGATTCCATGGGACTCCTCCAACTGTGTGTGCTTTACATTTGGTCCTGCTCACTATCTGCAAAGGCTGGTCAAATACACAGACTTCCCGGGAGGCCTGGGCGCTATCCCCACAAACAAAAGGGCATTGAGATGGAAACCTGAGCTCAGCCTCAGAGAGGGATTTTTACGAAGCCTTCCTTGGCCTCCCATCCACATGAATGGAGGATCCTGGAGACCAGTCAGTCTGCCCAGCTGCTGGACCCTGCTGGAGAGACTCTGGAGAATAATCAAGGTTTCATTCAACCAGTCAATCAACTGGCCAGACTCCATCTGTACTGTGTGCTTTCTGAGTGTCTAATCAGCCTTGTGTGAGTAGCTATGGTGGAGGCAGGAAGAGGTGCTGTCCACCTGGCTGGGACAGTATGGCCTGGGTGAGGAGACAAAGGCATGAAGCAACTGTGGGGAAAGACAAGACGGTGAAGACTCAACATGATACCATCTGGCTCAGACTTTGAGGCTTTGGGAATTTTGATAACAAAGATCATCATGGTTTAGAACAAGCAGTTAACTGCAGTGAGAAAAGCATACACTTTGCATTCATGTAGGACTTGGTTTAAATCACACCTCTAGTCCTTATGAGATGCAGGGTATTAATCACTCAGTCGTGTCTGACTCTTTGCGACCCCATGGACTGTAGCCTGTCAAGCTCCTCTCTCCATGGGATTCTTCAGGCAAGGATACTGGAGTGGTTTGCCATTCCCTTCTTCAGGGGGTCTGACCCCAGGGATCAAACCTGGGTCTCCTGCTCTGTAGGCAGATTCTTTGCTGTCTGAGCCACCAGGGAAGCCCATGTGGAAAATGGTCACAGCACAATCTGTTCTGCAGTACTGCAGCAAAGAATGAAGATAATACATATTCAGTATCTGGTACTCTGCCTCGTGCACACACACAGAGTGAGTATCTAATAAATAGCAGCTATTAATACTAGGGAAGGTGAGCTTTCTGGAAGAGAAGGGCTTGAAGCGGGCAATGAATTATGAATAGGATCTAAACAAAAGAACATGGGTGGAGTTGGAAGCACTACAAAGGCTAACAGGTAGGAAGAAGTAAGCTGCATGTTTAGGACTAGAGAAGCCAAGTCTGATTGGAATGGGGGTTCCTGGGATAGAGGGGAGTCAGGCTTGGCTGGCAGGAATGCAGGGTTGGGGCGCTGTCAATGAAGAGCAGAGTTGAGAGCAGGACACATTAGGGATCTAGATTTGACATTCACCTTCAGGAACCTTGTACAGTCCTAGCAAAGCAGATTGAAACGGTTCTCCCTTCAGCTACAAAACATCTCCCTAAGCCTGGAAAAGTGCTGGGAGGAAATTGTGATCCAGGCAAGCTCCATTCTCCTTGAGGCCTCACAGCATCCTCATCTATAACATGAAGTGCTAGGACATTTCCAAGGGGGGCAACTCTGGTAAATTACTCAAGCAATCCAAATTTCTGTTTTACCATCTGTGAAATGGGGCTATACTACTTTCATAGTTTTTAAGGATTTAGTAATTTAAGTCTCACGTAATGCCTATTTCAAAAAAGGCATTCAATAAACATCAGCCACTATTAGTAATAGTTAATAACATTATTAAAATATTACTATTGTATGTATTTTAATATATATATACAAAGAATATGTTAAAAATATACAAAATTATATTGTTAAAGTAATATGCAATAAACATTAAATGAAACTCTAAATAAATGTGGGTTCTTAAAAAAAGTGGTAAAACTAAAGTGACAGAGTGGGTGTTTTTTTGCTCCACCTTAATTCATTTACCTTGTGTTCATCAGTTCTGGTCTTTCTGAATGCTCACACTAGGAGCTTAATAAAAATGTAGAGGGTAAAAACTGAATATCCAGAAAATTCCATCCATTATCTTATTTTGCTAGTTCAGAGGCAAAAACCTGGTATAATTAACAACACTCAAAAACCACCCCTACTATGCACTGAGCTCGTAGTAAGTATTAGGCACGGCACTCACTGGTTTTTCTCATTTAATTTTCTCACTGAATACTCGCAGCAATGGTGTGAGGTAGGTCAATCACCATCCCACTCTGCAGATGAAGAATCTAAGGCAAGACTCTTAGGCTAGTTTCCCAAGGTCACAGAGAGCTAACGAATGGCACAGCTGGGATCCAAACCCTGTCTTCTGAGACTCACGACTGGGAATCAAAGCTTGTTTCCTCAGATTCTGAATTCCTTACTGCCAGGATTCCTGCCAACGATATGAAAACCTCTCAGGCAGACCCACTGACAAAGGCACAAGAAGAGAACCACTTTATATTCCTTAGCAGGACTTTGGGCCTGGGATCCTTGTCTAAAGGGAGGAGAGGGAAGGAAGCAGGACGTAGACGAGTCTAAGTTCAAAAGTGAGATTTTCTGAGAGAGCAGAACTGTAAGGCAAACTGCTAAAGTGAATACGGTAAACCCATAACATATCAGTTTGACTAATTTTAATCTTACATTTCTCTCTGTTTCTCAGTTCCCAGGAAAACTCCTTGGGAAAAAATCCACTGGTTCCAATCATGCTGGTAGGATTTGTGTTATGGCCACGACTGAGCCGGGGCTTTGGAGAAGCAGCACTTGGGCCGTAACAGTGGTGGGGGGGGACTGAGCCAGACACCTGCCCCTGCTGGGGAGCCCCGAGGGACTGCAGTTTTGTGGCCTCACTGCCTCCGTGGCTAGAGCAGTGCCCAAGATGCGGACACACATAGCTGGTAGGCACTCAGATTGGTTCCCAATGTTTCATCAGAATTGATGAGCTTGCTGAGCACATCAATCCCCTCCCAACCACCCCAACTCAGCTGCTGCTGCTGTCAGAATAAGACAAAGCTCCCTATGATGGTAGGCCAGCTTCCTCTCCCAGCTCCTGGTACCCTTACCCCCACCCCAAACTGCAGTTCCATTGGCCTTTTTCAGTCCTTCACACTTGCTGTTGTTCCTCCCACCATGGGGCCTCTATAAACAAAAGTTCCTTCTTCCAGGAAAGCTCTTCTTGTCCTTCTTCACCTAAGTTAACTCCTTCACTTCGTACTTGAGCTTCCTCTGGGAATTTTTCCCTGGCTAGAGGAAACCTCTCAGAGACACTTGAGATTCTCTATACCATTCCTTTGCAGCATTTGTCATAGCTATAATTTATATTTACATGATTAACATCTGACTAAGCTTTAAGCTTCATGAGACGAGGTCTGTACATTTTTAGCCTATCACCAATCCATCAAGGTTTAGCATAGTGTCAACACACAGTAGGTGTTATTTGCTGAATAAATGAATGATTGAATTAAATCACTATTTTTATTTTCTTTTTCCCTAGGGGGATGTCAATTCTTTTGTTTACAAGTTTATTATGACTGTAAATAACTACTAATATCTGCCCAACTCCTACCATTTGCAAAACACTTTTAAAATACTCAATAAATATTTGTTAACTATTTACGTGAACAGTGATAAACAACACAGCAATGGTCTGCCACCTCCAAAACTCACAGTAGCGTGTGTGTGTGTGTGTGCGCGCGCGCGCGTGTCTGTGAGAAACAGAGAGAAGGAAACAGATGACCCATCCCAAAAGAGAGTGATAAGTGCTATCACAGAGGAAGTATAAAAGTACTTGGAGAGCTATGGGCAGCTTCCTGGAAGATGAAGCTGATGACGTGATGACACTGATGACCCAAAGGATGAATAATTCTCTAGACCACAGGAGTTCACCCTCCTGGAATTTTCATGAGTTCCTGGGAGGGTGGCCTGGCAAGTATCTTACAGTCGAGGTTACTGAGGAAGTTAAGGGACTACTAGCTCAAGATCACACAGCCAAGAAGCAGTGGGGCCAGCACTAGAGGCTCAACCGCAGGGCTGCGCTTCCCTTCACGGGCATCCCTCCTTGCCGCAAGGCACTGCAGGAGGCCCTGGCTGTTCTCTGCTCCTGGGCTTGGCCAACCACCTGATACTGCTGGGGTGCTCAGCAGCTGACTGGCTGTTTCCACAACTCACCCACTCATAAAGCTCTGAAAAAGCTGCTAACCCTATCTTCCCCAGTAGTTTTCTATCATCGGGGAGCAAGCAAACAGAGATTCTTTAAGTTCACACCTCAGAAAACATGCCAGACCCTGGACCACTGTGAAAAACTGCTAGGCTGGGAAAGGCCCACCTGAGTACGCCCTGGAGTTTCAGTGCATGATCTGGACCCTCCCCAAAGGGCTCAGTTTTCTCTGTAGAATTTAACACTGAAAACTATATTTCAAAGTTCTCAGTGGGAACCCCATTAACAAGATGTGGAAACGAAGATTCGAAAAGGGGATGTCTGTGATCTACTAAGGGCTTCTCTGGTGGCTCAAATGGTAAAGAATCTGTCTACAGTGTACGAGAACTGGGTTCAATCCCTGGGGTCGGGAAGATCTTGAGAAGGGAATGGCTACCCGCTCCAGTATTCTTGCCTGGAGAACTCCATGGACACAGGAGCCAGGCAGGCTACAGTCCATGGGGTCACAAAGAGTCGGACATGACTGAGCGACTAACACTTTAACCTTTTTTTTCTTCATGATCTATTAAGAGTGCCAGAGACGGTAACTGTGACAGAAGTGGAACTCAGGCCTTCTAATTCTAAAACCATTGTACTTTTTTTGCAGCATTATGCTGCCTTCCAACATCCCAGCATTCAAAAAGAAACCTGTGTAGGTTATACTCTAGCATTCAAGAAACACTCATAAGCTTCAAATTACAAGAGTGATGCCACTGAGGCCTTGACCTTCGGTCTAGAATAAAGCTTTTGTTTCAACCTACTGCAAGCCACAAGAACATTTACATACTTACTAGTTAAGAGAGTTGGATGATTTGGTTGCTCTCATGCCATCATTAATATTTTCCCATCCAGCCAAAGTAATAAAATCGATAAACAGCCTCTCAGAGGCCCCGAGACAGCGGAAGGTATTTACCAGCCAGGGTTTTTGTTAATTAGATAAAACCCTTGGATCAATGTGCAGAACATTTACCTATACTGGAGCTAATAAGCACATTCTGGACACCTTAATCCTGGCACAACGACAGCAAGTGCCTCAAGCCCCAAGCTGGGGCATCCGGGGACAAGAACCAAGCCAAGCCATCAATGCACAGCTAGAATAAATGTGTTTGGCCTCCAACAAAACCCACCCTTTCTTCTCTCCTGTGTTGCAAATCAAATCAGACTTTTTTCCAAAGGTATCTAGTAAACAACTTTTAGCTGGTATGAAGTACTTTAATGTCTAAAACCATCAAACCAGAAATCAAAACAAGACGTCAAAACAATCTCTAGACTGATCTGAGGCAGCATGGCATGTACAGCAGGAAGAGTCAGAAAGACCCATTCAACTGTCTACTTGACATCTCCACTTGAATTTCTCACTGAAATGTTAAATTCAACATGTTCAAAACTGAACTCAATCTTTTTCTCCCAACCAGTCCTCCTCCCCCAGCAGCTTCATCTCAAAGAATGGCAACAGCATTTCCATAGCTGATCAAACCAGAAAACAGAAATACATTCTTAACACCTTCTTCTCCTTAATCAACCATATGCAAATTCATTCATTCAAGATTCACCTACTGAGTACCTCCTACGTACCAGGCACTGATGCTGTTCTAAACATCACCAAGTCCTGTCTAGCTTACCTCCTCCATCTCTGCTACTGACACCTTACTCCAAGTCACCACCTGCCACCATCTTTTCTAGTCTGGACTACTCCAGTCACTATCAAGCGGTCTTCTTGATCCACTGCAGCTCCCTATCAATCTGTTCTCCATGGAGCAGCCAGAGTGATCTTTTAAAATTACAGATCTAGAGCATGTCACCACATGTCTCTCTCTTTCTTTCTGTCACCTACACACACCTCAAAATTCTTCAATGGCTGCCCACAGATCCAGTGTGATATGGTCCTTGCTTAACTCCCCAACCTTATTTCATACCCTCTCCCACTTACAGTCCAGTCATTCTGGACTTCTCTCAATTCCTTTGCATCTTTTCTTGATTCAGGGCCTACTGTCCTTTTAACTCAATACTCTTCCTAGTTTTCTCTTCATCCTTCAGAGTTCACTTCAACCTCACTCAGACGCTTTACCTTACTGATTACATACCCCCACCCTCCACCCCTCCTATATTCAAGATTAGACTCCCAAGTGTCTTGTGCTTCACCTTTTAACAAAGTTTTACTGAGATATAATTCACATACCATAAAATCCATCTATTAAAAGTACATAACTTGTTTTTAGTAGATTCAGAGTTCTGTGATCTTGACTACCAACCCCAGAACATTTTTATTAGCCACCCCCTCCAAAAAATGGGACCCATTAGCAGTCATTCCCTATTCCCTCCCAACCCCAGCATCTCCAGTCCTTGGCAATCACCAATCTACTTTCTGTCTCTATACATTTGTCTATTCTGGACATTTTATATAAACTGAATCATATAACATGTGGTCTCTTGTGTCTAGCTTCTTCCACTTAGCATAATGATTTCAGGGTTCTTTAATGTAGCATACACACAGTATTCGTATTGATAAATAATATTCCACTGTATGCCTATATTGTACTTTTATTTACCCACTTTTGGGTAAATGGACTTTGGGGCTATTTCCCTCTTTAGGCTATTATGAATAATGCTGCTATTAACATTCTTGTACCAAGTACATTCATGTACGTTTTCATTTTTCTGGAGTACACACCTAGGAGTAGACTTGCTGGGTCATATGCTTAATATTTTGAAGAACTGCCAATTGCTTTCCAAAGCAATTACACCATTTCACATCCCCACCAGCAATATGTAAGGGTTCCAACTTTTCCACATCCCTACCAACACTTACTATTATCTGTCTTTCTGATTACAGCCATTCTAATGTGTGAGAAGTGGTATCTCACTGTGGCTTTGATTAGTATTAAATATCCCCAGAGAAGGGGATGGTTGGCCACTCCAGTATTCTTGTCTGGAGAATCCCATGGACAGAAGAGCCTGGTGGGCTACAGTACATGGGGGTCTCAAAGAGTCAGACAGTCAGACACGATGGAATGACTAAGCATAAGCACCCTAATACCAATGATCCTGAGCATATTTTCCTGCGTTTATTGGTCAATTTGAATATCTTCTTTGGAAAAACATCTATTTAGATCCTTTGTCCAGTTTTAAGTTGGATTTTTTTTTATTGTTGAGTTTCCATATTCTGAATATAAATCTCTTACTAACTTGCAAATATTTTCTCCCTTTCTGTGAGAGAGGCTTCTCACCTTCTTGAAAGTGTCCTTTGAACACAAACATTTTTACTTTTGAAGTCCAATTTATCTCATTTTCTCTTGGATTTCCTGTGCTTTTGGTGCCATATCTTAGAACGCTTGCCTAGCCCACAGTCACAGATTTACTCCTACGTCTTCTAAAAGTTTTATAGTTTTAGCTCTTACATTTAGATCTATGATCCATTTTAAGTTAATTTTTGTGTACAGATGAGGCAGGACTACAGTTGTATTTTTTTACATGGAGATATCCAGTTGTCCCAGCACCATTTGTTGAAAGGGCAAACTGTACTTCATTTTCAAGTATGCAACTATAATTGCATAGTCACCTGGATCCCAGTTACACTATAAGTACCAGGAGGGCAGGAACTGTGCCCATCCTCTACACCACTGTAAATCCAACACCTATCTCCTAATAAGCACTCAGATATTTTGGCTGAACTAAAGTAATACTTTTATTATTAACAATAAACACTAACAACTCTATTGTGAGTTATAGGTATTATCATTTCCACATTACTTAGGCTTACAGAAGTTAGGCAACCTGTGCCTTGTTCTGCTGGTTCTCAATTTTTGACTTAAGTGTTCCCCCCTCACCTGAGAAGCGGGTTAGTGAGCTGCTCAGAGCAAGGACTGCTTCTCCTTCCTCACTTTGTTGCCATCAACACATATTCAGCTCGGGGCTAGGCACAAGAGAGGCTGGACAGATGAGTGACTGAGGGACGAATGGACAATGCTCTCCATAACCAGGTCCCTACTTATCTCCAGTCTCTCCTGGTCTCAGACTCTGATCCAGCAACACCAAACAGTGTAACAGTATACAGCTTCCCCTCCTCACCACACACTTAGGCTGTTTCTTGCCTCAGCCTCAGTCCTATCACTTACACTGTTCCTTTTGCCTAGAATGCCTTTGCCTTCTATTTGCTAAACACTCCTAATATTTTAAGACTCTGATCAGGCATCATTTCCTCTGGGACATTTTCTCTGGCCTGCCCAGTAGATGAGGGCCAAATGCTGGGCTCCTATTTCAGCACTATGAGTGGAGACAACCTAAGGACCTGCATAGTGACTGGAAAGCACGGTATCTGTTCATGAATTCTCCAGGCAAGAATACTGAAGTGGGTAGCCATTCCCTTCTCCAGGGGATCTTCCTGACCAGGAATTGAGCCTGGGTCTCCCGCACTGCAGGTGGACTCTTCATCATCAGCGCCACCAGGGAAGCCCTCCTGTCTCAGCAGACCATGCTGCGTTACCACAGTCTTCCCCAGACTCCTTAATTGAGGGCAGGAAGCATGCCTGGTCAGCTGTCCCTTATGCCAAGTAAACCACCCAGCATGTGGCAGGTGCTCAGTAAACTTTCATCAAATCCTGGAGAGAAAGGGCAGGCAGTCTGAAGTTCAAGATTGAACTTCCTTCATGTAAAAAATGCTTGTGCTGATGGAAACAATTAAGTTAAGCACTCAGCAGAGGCCTAGCTCCCTGCTGGGAGAAGGGAAGTGGGTAAGGGTATAGTCTTTCATCCAAATTTGTTCAAAAAGAAATGTGATCTCCGCGGTGAGAACAGGAGGCCTCACTTCTCCCAGCCCTGACAACTCCTCACTCGGCTCTGTCCGATCCTGGACAGATGTGCCTTCAGACTGCCCTGTGCCCTAGGTTTTGGTTGAGTGGTTCCTGAGTCCAGGAGCCAGGCTTGGGTGTGGGCTGAGCTCAGGAGCAGGGCCACCTGCTCATGCTGCTGACAGGTGGGACAGGGGCCTCAGGACCACTCCTGAAGAGCCACAGCTGGACTTGCAAACAACATTTAAGTGCCTTGGGGGAAGAAGGAAACAGCTGCCACACAAAGAGAAAGGAGAGGAGGATGGGAAGGAAAAGGGATCCATTCTCCTCCTGATATAGCCAGCTGGAGTTTGAATATAAGACTCTGACTCCCTGCTTCCGGTTTGCTGGAAAGTCAGTAAAAAGTAGCTTTCCCCAACTTTCACTGTACTGGAAAAGAGGATAAGACACGTGTGGAACCAGACCTTGTCCCTGCCATGGGGAGGCACATAATCCAAAACCTCCTTAATGTAAAGAAGAACATGGCGAGTGGCAGAACCTTCCCTGTGCCTTTAGCCAGGCAGGCCCACACCACGAATGGTTAGCCAGCTCCATGTAAAACAGGTAATAGTGGCCACACTTCAGAGCTGTTGGCTTGATCATCTCACACTGCCTGAGGATCCCTCATCTGTTCCTGATTTGGGCATGCTGGTTTTCCTGTTCATGGGCTGAGTGCCTCCTCAGTCCTGATGCCCAGCCTAGCTCCTCCGACTTGACCTCCAACTTCTTTTCTAGCAAAGCAGTCTTCTCCTGCATGGCTGGCACAGCTCTTCCTCGATGACCTGACCACCAACCCTGCCCCCACCCCAGCCCAGCAGAAGGTGCAAGGCAATGGGCAAATCACACTCAGGCGGGAGGAGTCTGCAGTACTTGAGCAGAGGCTGGGAGGCTTTAAGCAAATGTGTAAGGAGCACAGTGTACACACAGCGGTCTGTGTGGAGGGCCCACACCGAGAACCCAGAAACTGCAGATTCCAGAGTATCCTTAAAGAAGATGATGAAACTCCCCACCTCCAAACAGAAGAGCTTTGGATTGCTTCCCTTCACTATCAACAGCTCTCCCAAGGCCCTGGGAAGGTAGGGGGTCATCAAGGCAGAGGCACACAAAGCCCCAAACCCAGAGAGGGACAGGAGAAAAAGAGGGGAGAGACAGCATTACTCCAGGTCTGAGTTTTATTTCAAATACTGATTTGACCACACAGATCATATACATGGTGACCCAACTGTGTATAAACTATGAGTAAATATTTTTTAAAAACTGGGAATGGAATTCTATCCTGGTATTAGCAGCTCTGTTGGGCAGAGCTGAAGGCCAGGACACAGATAGGAAGAAATTAACAGTAGTTTTAAATACATGTCCAGAGTCTATAGTGTAAAAAGGCTAAATAAACAAGGACCTGTGGTAGGAATTCAAGGAAGTTTCCTTCAAGCAAGGGTGGTCAGGCTCCCCCTACTCCTTCCTGTAGGTTCAGCTCTCTGAGCTGGAAGAGCTGTGATTGGCAAGCCACATGTTTGTTTCCTTGAGACCACATGATGAAGGTGAGGGGAGATTGTCAGTTCTGAGGGGCCGGGTCTGTGCCTTGCTCATCTCTGCCTCCCTTCATCTCTGCCTCCCTCACCAGGGGTGAAAGGAGATTCTGATTGAGTCTTCATGATCGAGAGAGACAGGACAAGAGGAGGCAGGAGAAAAGCAGGTTAGAGACTGGGGACACACAGGGAAATACTTGCAGACACTAGCCACATAGGCAAGAGTAAATGTTCTGAACCACGCACAAAACATAAATTCAATCAATTTCTGTAATCTAGGGGTGGGAGGTTTAATGGTTATTAAGAAAAATGTGTATTTGAAAGAGCTAAATCAATCAGCCCTTGTGGGCTAAGTGAAACAGGAAAGGAATACATCAAGGCTGTATATTGCCCCCCTGCTTATTTAATTTTTATGCAGAGTACATCATGCAAAATGCTGGGCTGGATAAAGCACAAGCTGGAATCAAGATTGCAGGAAGAAATATCAATAACCTCAGATATGCAGATGACACCACTCTTATGGCAGAAAGTGAAGAGGAACTAAAGAGCCTCTTGATGAAAGTAAAAGAGGAGAGTGAAAAAGTTGCCTTAAAATTCAACATTCAAAAAATGAAGATCATGGCCTCCAGTCCTATCACTTCAAATAGATGGGGAAACAATGGAAACAGTGATGGATTTTAGTTTCTTGGGCTCCAAAATCACCTTGGTTGGTGACCACAGCCACGAAATTAAAAGACACTTGCTCTTTGGAAGAAAAGCTATGACAAATCTAGTACAGAGCCATTACTTTGCTGACAAAGGTGCGTATAGTCAAAGGTATGGTTCTTCCAGTAGTCATGTACAGATGTGAGAGTTGGACCATAAAGAAGGCTGAGCACCGAACAACTGATGCTTTTAAACTGCAGTGCTGGAGAAGACTCTTGAGAGTCCCTTGGACTGCAAGGAGATCAAACCACTCAATCCTAAAGGAAATCAACCCTGAATGTTCATTGGAAAGACTGATGCTGAAGCTGAAGCTCCAATACTTTGGTCACCTGATGAGAAGAGCTGTCTCATTGGAAAAGACCCTGATGCTGAGAAAGACTGAAGGCAGGAAGAGAAGGGGATGATAGAGGATGAGATGGTTGGATGGCATCACGAACTCAATGGACATGCATTTGAGCAAACTCCGGGAGATACTGGACAACAGGAAACCTGGTGTGCTGCAGTCCATGGGTTCACAAAGGGTTGGACAGGACTAAGTAACTGAACAAAACTCAGCCTCCCCTGGTGAGGAACAGGTGCTTTCACAGCCCTGCTGCTCTGCACATGCAAGGCCTACCCAGCTTGCCACAGGAAAGCAGCAGCCTGGCAGCAGTCACCTAGCAGTCATCAACAGGTGACTAAAGGGTCGGCAAAGGCCATAAATGAGCACAGCCAGCTGCCACCCCATCATGCCACTGTATTGCAGCAGAAGGAAACGAGGCTCATGTTTCTGAGGGAATGAATATGCCATTCACTGCCTGCAGTTATGAATGGCTCTTATAACAGCAAGCTGACATCTGTGCTTGGTTTTTAAGATGCATCATCGCATGTTTATTAAACTATTGCTCCATCATATTTATTTGGCTCCAAAACAACTCCCAGCCCATACTTCCAAAAGTGGTTTATTAAAAACTAAGCCTTGAACATTAATACTCAAAAGCACCCTTGAGAGTCAATAATAATATGGCAGATAAAATGAAAGGGAATCAAAGCAGTAAGTCTTGATGGGGGCTGTGGCTGCCTTTCAACACTTTCTTGCATGTTCAGGCAGCGGGAGTGGGGAAGAGCACCATGGGTGTGCGGTGCTGGGTGCAGTGATAGCCACTCCAATCACCTAATTTCCTGTCTAAAATGTGGACATGATGGCAGGGAAGGGAGTGTCCCATGGCCACCAGCTCCACACAAAAGGCAGTGAAAAAAAAAAAAAAAGGCCAAAGTTCAGCTTAATGCCGGGTGCCAAGTTTCACCAAGAATGAAGCCTCTGCCCCTAACGAACAGCCCTACATTGATGCCCCATGTCAGAGCCTCCATCCAGGACAGACTATTCTGCCCTGGCACCCGGCTGAGGCCTGGATCAAGTCCTGTCCCTGCACAGGAACAAGCCTAAGATCTAACTGACCCGTGGTTGCTAGGGGAAAAGATGAGCTAGGGAAGCTGGAAAAATGCAGTCAGCCCCCGGGGCAGGCACCCAGCATGGGTACTCAGCCCTGTAGGCAAGTGGCTCTGGCAGAAGATCTCTTCCAGCTCCCTCCCAAATCTCCAAGTGTCTCCACTGTTGTCCACCCGCACTCCATCCAGTCAATAAGCAATTACCCGTGGCCAATCCCACAGAGAAACAAGAACAAAGTGGAAGATTCACTGAGGAACCCAAAAGATCTAGGAGGGATCCCAAACCATGCCCCAAGAAGAACAAAACAACTGAGGGATTGGGGCTGTTTGGGGCCAGAAAAAAAGACACAGGGGCTGACTCTCTAAGATATCTAAGGGCTGACCTGGGCCAAAGGAGCCCAAGTGACTCACTGACTACAAGGAAGTCACAGGGTTCAGTTCCCCGCTCCGTGTGAGAATTTCCTCCAAGGCAGTCACCACCAGAGCAAGGGCCCCACCTTGCTCAGGCCTCCTGCACGGGAGAGCAAGGCCTGGAGTTCGATACTCACCTGCTGACTTCTTGGACATTGTTGGCTCGAGCAGCTTCCAGCAGGGCTGCATCTAAAGAGAGAGGGGGCAACAATCAGATCCCTGGCCAGGACCTAACCCTCAGAGCTTCCTGGAGGGCCCAGAAAGACAGTGGAAGTGAAGGCACTTCAGATGCCTGGGCTTTAACAAGTAAAACGATGCCAAGATATACAAAGAGAAAGCTAGTCCTCCCCTGCCCACATGGAAGCCTCTGTTAACAACTTGTCTTCCACATCTTTCTATCAGAGGCCAGACTCAGAACTCTCATCACAAAGGTGATCTAAGGAATGTGTTAGTACCACGTGTGGCCTATAGTCAACAGTGTGTGAATGCCTTCACCCTTCATTAGCTATAAAGCTCTGCAGGTTTATGTAACTATCACACATTATTAATCATCCCCTACCTTGCCCCACTTTCTCTCCCAACTTGTTTCTCAGCCTAGTTTTGAACCTTGATGTTGCAGGTCACAAACCTAGCAGGCCAGGATAGGGAGAAGCAGGCAGTGATGTGGACCCCTCCGAGAGTGGGGAGAACCTCGACCAGGAGCCAGGCTCCACCACACTCTGTCCACTATTCACCACGTGCTGTGGCAGCCTTTCCCCGCTCAATGCCAGCTTCCCCAACTATAAAGCAGAGACACTAATCCCTGCTCTGACAGTCTTATAAGGACGCTAAAGAAATAACGGTTGAAAAACCTACAAACATCCCGGTGCCAAACCCAACGAAGGAAGAGCCAAAGTAGAGGATTCCAATCAATCCCTTAGGAGTCACCAGGCCTAGTAGAAAGGCAATGGCAAGCTTGGCCTGGCCTGGGCAGCGTGCAGGCTATTGGCACCACCTTGTGGCCATGAAGAAAAGCTGTCACAGCGGAGGCACATTCTCTCTTCCAGGCTGCTGCAACACTGAGCTCAGCTGGTCCTGAGCTCCATTGTTGGGTCCCAGACTGACTCAGACCCAGCCCTGTCTCCAGGAGCTCTCAGTCCAGCCAAGAGAGTCACAAGAGAGTGAAAGAGAGAGGAAGCACTGGGGCAGGGTGCTGACTCTGCCACTTACTTGCTGTATGACCTGGCTCACTCACCTAGCCTCCTATGTACAATATCCACCTTATCAGACATATGCAAACCAGTACCACGGTTCAGACCTATGCAGAGGCCTTCACGCCACCTCCTGGCCTAGGCTCCAGGGCTAGGTCTTCCTTGGTTCCCCAAACTGTTCTCCCAGCACACACCCACGTGTGCTTGGGCAGCACCCAGCTGGAAGGGGAACAAGCCTTCCTCAGATGCTGCTGTATTCTCTCTCCCCTCACTCTTTTAAAAAGTAGCTTCTGCAAGGTCCCAGAGGGAATGAGGAATGAGCTGAGATTAGAACTGGGGTCACCTGGCTCCTAAAGGGCAGTACTGATTACGCTGCACTGAGGGCCTTGGTTCACAACTCTCAAGTCAGGAGACAAGGAAACTGGCAAGTCAGAAGCGTTGGACTGGTCATGGTTTGGTAAACATCATATATTTTGGTAAAAAGACCTCAGTGTCTTCTGCTGGGGTTCACATGCCACAGAATCCAATCTAGAGCCCCCCAAAAGCTCTGAGGCAAGACCTGGGACACCTTCTCCCCATCTGTCTAAACCTGCTGGACTTGGGACATTCCCTGCTCATCAATTTTCCATGGCTTTCCATCACCTCTAGGAGAATTTCAAACCTTCCAAACCCTCTTGCCTGATATCCAGACCCTACTCCATCTACTCTCCCCCAACCAGGCTGGACAAACTGCTAGCCTCTATACGTACTATGCAGACCTGCGCTTTGTTCCTGGAAACATTTGCATAGAATACAAACCATCTTGAGGAACATTTACTAAGTACCTATACTAAGTACCAGGGACTATGATGGACAATGCAAAAGCATTAGGGAAAGGAACAGGCATCAACCTGAAAATATCAAGACGCACTCCTTGCTCGCAAGGAGCTCACAGTATCACTCTCCTTTTCATCTCTTGCCTTATCCTTCAGAACTCGAGTTCAAATTCCCCATCCTCCAGGAAGGTCTCCAATCATTCAGGAAGGCGTTCCTAACCATGCTGGCCTTCTGATCCCCCAAAACACACTGTCAGATGACTCTCCAGAAGCACAGGTCTAATGACCCGCACCATCCCCTTAACTGGCATTGTGTTAAGTCAGGAATTCCACATCAAGCTTTAAAGTAGGTGCACAGAGGATATTCATACCTCTGTGGGTGTGGAAGTAATAGAATCATAGTGTGCCTAAACTAGAAGAACCCGTAAGAGCTCTGCTTCAACACTCCCATTTTATAGATGAGGAAACAGGACCACGAGGAAGAGCAAAACTCCAAAGTCACATGGGAATTAAAGGTAGAAAAAAACAAGACCCCAGGTGACCTTACTCCCTGCCGAGGCTCTTCCTATACAACTGGCCACATCCTGCTGAATAAACTAATGAATGTCAAGGGCGGCCCTCCTTTTGGTCCAAAGTCTAAGAGCTTGGGATGCATGGAATCTTGCAACACCATGCCTCAGTCTTCTCCTTGAGGAAGAGCTGAGAACCTGAGTAGCTGGACTCACGAAGGCTAGAAGTCTAGCTCTCTGCCTGCTCTCCCAGCCCCTGCTCAGCTCCATGCCCCCAGGGGTGATGCCAATCTGGGTCAGCCAGCCCCCGTGGTTGCTCTGGTTCTCTAGAGAGCCACCTCCCTGTATTTCTTGTCCTGCCAACTTCCTCACATAGCAAGATCCCCTCATGCCTGAAACCAGGCACAGCAGAACCCTAAGAGTCTCCCTGATGAACACACCCACACTGCTGAACTTCAAAAGGAATCAGAATAACAGTACTGTAAGAGTACTGAGAAATCATCCTTCACCTGTGGGGAAACAATCTAGAGAGAAGCAAGCAGAGCCAAAGTTGGCACTGAAACCAAGTCTCCTCTTCCCTTCTTAGGCCATGGACCCCAAGGACTGTAGCCTGCCAGGCTCTTCTGTCAGTGGAATTTTTCAGGCAAGAATACAGAAGCTGGTTGCCATTCTCTACTCCAGGGAATCTTCCCAGACCAGGGATCAAACCCACGTCTCTTGTGCCTCCTGCATTGGCAGGTGGATTCTTTACCACTGCACCACATAGGAAGCCAAACAGGAGGTTTCCTGGAGACCTCTTAAAAAGAGGAACTGAACCAGGTAGAATGGTAGAGAAATAGACCACATGCTAATTTCAGACGTTTAGTCCAATGCTCCCATTGTACAGATGGCTAAGGTGATACTCCAAAAAGGGAGGGTGACCTCTAATAACTGTATTATTATAATACAATAATTATTATGGGCTTCCCAGGTGGCGCCAGTGGTAAACAACCCACTTGCTGAGGCAGGAGATGTAGAAGACGCAGATTTGATCCCTTGGTAGGGAAGATCCCCTAAAGGAGGGCATGGCAACCCACTCCAGTATTCTTGCCTGGAGAATCCCATGGACAGAGGAGCCTAGTAGGCTACTGTCAACAGGGTCCCAAAGAGTCCGACACGATGGAAGCGACTTGGCACGCATGCAATTATTATTCTAATACAATAACAGTTGCATAATTTGAGAAATTACACAACTCAGAGGCACTGAACTCCTCAGCCTGCTCTACGACCAAATTATGTCTGGGTCCCACCAGGACTGAAGCTCTAGTGGTATAAATCTATAAGCAACTCCCACCCTCCAACCACATGGACTCAGGACCCTCCTCCCGCCTCTCATTTGCACAAAGCCAGACTGTCCCGATAATCACCCTTGCTGGACGGGCTCTTGCTGTAACAATGAACCACCAGCGCCGCGGCCAGGGCCCACACGCCCAATCCGGCTCTGCTGAGGACTCCATTCCAGCTGTCCTGCCCAGGCAGTGTGTCTTCGGGGCTAGGAAGGCGTCCCCACGTGGCAGCTGCAAGACAGAGGGTCTCGGTGCGTCCTCTCTGGAGCCCTCCAGCGGCTGCCCCTCCTCCAGTGAGTAGGACCGGCGACGTTCCATGGCGCCCACCGATGGCTGCTCTCAGCCACCGAGGCTCCCCGCGGCCTCCGGTGGTCACACTCCGGCCGGTGGCACTTTCGTGGCTCCGGAGCGATGGGGACCTAAGCAGCTGGAGAAGGAGCCGCGGCGCCGGCGCTATTCTCTTCGACACCAGGGACCCCAACATCGTGGCAGCTCCTTTGATAACCCCGTGGTGCCGGCCCCTGTGCTGACCACTTCGAACATGGCTACCGCGGCGCGTTCGAAGACGCCGCGGAGTGGAATTTCTCACTACCTCACGGGAGTGGTAGTCCCTAACCCTAGATCTTGACGTAGCGGGGGGAGAAATAAACTACATTTCCCAGAAGGCTATAGAACTTGCGTCATAATGACTGCGGACTTACAGGGTCCTGGGGCATATTGGGAAATGGAGTCTAGGCATGGGGGCGTGGCAAGAAGGGAACCATCTAGCAGTGGCCCCGCCGTTAGAGTTAAGGTTGGAATCCCAGAGTCTCCTCCCAAGTTTAGGTAAAACATGCGATGCAATTTCTGCGAATTGTAAATTAAACAGGACTCTTCAGCAGAGGCCAGTCATGAAGCTTGTGCATGTTTTAGCCTATATCTCTTTTTAGGAAAGTTATGACCAAGCTAGACAGCGTATTAAAAAGCAGAGACATTACTTTGCCAACAAAGGTCTGTCTAGTCAAGGTTATGGTTTTTCCAGTGGTCATGTATGGATGTGAGAGTTAGACTATAAATAAAGCTGAGCACAGAAGAATTGACGCTTTTGAACTGTGGTGTTGGAGAAGACTCTTGAGAGTCCCTTGGACTGCAAGGAGATCCAACCAGTCCATCCTAAAGATCAGTCCTGAGTGTTCATTGGAAGGACTGATGTTGAAGCTGAAACTCCAATACTTTGGCCACCTGATGTGAAGAGCTGACTCCTTGGAAAAGACCCTGATGCTGGGAAAAATTGAAGGCAGGAGAAGAAGGGAACGACAGAGGATGAGATGATTGAATGGCATCACCAACTTGATGGACATGGGTTTGGGTAGACTCCAGGAGTTGGTGATGGAGAGGGAGGCCTGGCGTGCTGTGGTTCATGGGGTCGCAAAGAGTCAGCCATGACTGAGCGACTGAACTGAACTGAAATTTTTAGCCTGGGACTGCTTTTCACAAAGATAGCTAGGGTAACTGGTGCACCTGAAATAGGAATTCCTTTTCTTTCTTTCTTTTTTTTCTTTTCCTCTCTCTCTCTCTGTTTTTTGTACACAGACATCCTTTCTTTAAAAAAGTTGATGTCTAATCTTGCCTTCCCACTTGGCCTATGTTTAAGGTGCTTTCATGTATTCTATCGCTCATCCTTGTGGCAGCCGCACAAGGGAAGCTGGGCTAGGACTATTATTCCTGTGTACAGGGAAGGGAATTTAGGCTCAAAAATAAAAGAATTTGTCAATAAATAAAGTTCAAGCCTTCAACTCCAAGCCATCGCCCCTTTGATACTTGCACTGCCATCCTGCCCTCATTTCTCCAGATTGAACCCATGAGCCAGTGAAAGATGAAGTGCTTTTTTTCCTAGGTGAGAAGTGGATTTATTTAGAGAGAAACACACTCCACAGAGCTCCAGCCTTCTCAGAAGCAAGGGCAGACTTGGGAGAAACACACTCCACAGACTAGAGTGTGGGCTGTCACAGAGGGTATGAGTAGTCTTGAAATGCAGTGTGGTTAGTTTTTTATAGGCTGGGTTATTTCACAGGCAAATGAGAAAAGCTGTGATAAATCTAGACAGCTTATTAAAAAGCAGAGACATCACTTTGCCAACAAAGATACAAATAGTCAAAGCTATGGTTTTTCCAGTAGTCATGTATGGTTATGAGAACTGGACTGTAAAGAAGGCTGAGCACTGGAGACTGATGTTTTCAAACTGTGGTGTTGGAGAAGACTCTTGCGAGTGCCCTGGACCGCAAGGAGATCCAACCAGTCAATCCTAAAAGACACAAATCTTGAATATTCAGGAAAGAACTGATGCTGGAGCTGAAGCTCCAATACTTTGGCCACCTGATGTGAAGAGGTGACTCACTGGAAAAGATCTTGATTCTGGGAAAGATTGAAGGCAGGAGGAGAAGGGGGACAGAGAATGAGATGGCTCGATGGCATCACCAACTCAATGGACATGAGTTTGAGCTACGTGGGGAGATGGTGAAGGGCAGGGAAACATAGTGTGCTGCAGAGCAACTGAACAACAAGGGAGGATTATTCCAACCATTTTGGTGGGGGAGAGGGTAGGGTGGAGATTTCCAGGAAGTGGGCCACTGCCCACTTTTTGGTCTTTGATTGTTGGTTTTGGAACTGTCATGGCACCTCTGGGTGTGTCATTTACCTTGTTGATGTATTACAATGAGCATATACTGAGGATCAAGGTCTAGTCTAAGTTGACTTGTCTGCCATGTTAGGCTCCTTTGATTCTAACCAGTTTATATTGTGTCCTTGGGCTATGTCATTCTTTCAAAGGTTGTGCCCTGCCCCTTTCCCTCTTGTTTCATTTGACCCTCTGATTTTACTCCCATATTCTTATGGGAAGCAGAAGGGCAATGGTCCATCTTCTGTAACTGAGAAGGCTCTTCGTTATACCAGTTCTAAATCCTGTTCCTGCACTTACTTCAGGGTATCAGAACCTTCCAAGATGACTCTATTGAAATAAGCTATCTTCCTTTTCATATCTTTCTTACCCTGCCCACTTTGTCTTCATGTCATGTAGCACTTGACATGTTGTTATTTAGTTGCCAAGTCATGTCTGACTCTTTTGTGACCCCATAGACTGTAGCCCCAAAACTCCTCTGTACCTGGGTTTTCCCAGGCAAGAATACTGGTGTTGACTAAAAAAGATGCACAACTTGAGAGCTTCGAGTTAAGTTTATTTGGGACAAAATGAGGACTGCAGCCCAGGAGGCAGCACCTCAGATAGCTCTGAGAGATAGCTCCAAAGAGGCAGTTCAGTTCAGTTCAGTTGCTCAGTCATGTCCGATTCTTTGCAACCCCATGGACTGCAGCACACCAGGCCTCCCTGTCCATCACCAACTCCCAGAGTTTACTCAGACGCATGTCCATCAAGTCGGTGATGCCATCCAACCATTTCACCCTCTGTCGTCCCCTTCTCTTCCCACCTTAAATCTTTCCCAGCATCAGGGTCTTTTCCAATGAGTCAGCTCTTCACATCAGGTGGCCAAAGTATTGGAGTTTCAGCTTCAGCATCAGTCCTTCCAGTGAATATTCAGGACTGATTTCCTTTAGGATGGACTGGTTGGATCTCCTTGCAGTCCAAGGGACTCTCAAGAGTCTTCTCCAACACCACAGTTCAAAAGCATCAATTCTTCAGCACTCAGCTTTTTTTTTTAAAGTTCAACTCTCACATCTGTACGTGACTACTGAAAAAACCATAGCCTTGACTAGATGGACCTTTGCTGGCAAAATAATGTCTCTGCTTTTTAATATGCTATCTAGGTTGGTCATAACTTTTCTTCCAAGGAGTAAGCGTCTTTTAATTTCATGGCTACAGTCACTATCTGCAGTGATTTTGGAGCCTCCCCAAATAAAGTCTGCCACTGTTTCCACTGCTTCTCCATCTATTTGCCATGAAGTGATGGGAAGAGGCAGTCGGGGAAGGTCAATATATAAGATTTCAGTGAAGAGGGAGTTCAATGCAATCAAGCGATTACTTTACAATAGGTTTTCTACTAGTCACAAGGACCTGATATCATAATAAAGGGATTTAGGGGGTGTTGAAGGTCAACAGCTGCAGCAGCTCGGGGTTCAATCTCTGCAGAAAGTGAAAGTCGCTCAGTCGTGTCCAACTCTTTGAGACCCCATGGACTATACAGTGCATGGAATTCTCCAGGTCAGAATACTGGAGTGGGTAGCCTTTCTCTTCTCCAGGGGATCTTTCCAACCCAGGGATTGAATCCAGGTCTCTCACACTGCAGGGGGATTCTTTACCAGCTGAGCCACAGGGAAGCCCAAGAATACTGAAGAGGGGTAGCTTTTTCCTTCTCCAGGGGATCTTCCCGACCCAGGAATCAAACTGAGGTCTTTTGCGTTACAGGCAGATTCTTTACCAACTGAGCTATCAGGGAAGCCTCAGTTTCCGCAGAGGCAGATGGCAAATGCCCCTGTTGTTTGGTTGCTGTCAATGCTCTTGGCAAGTGTCAATTTGTAGTTGACACTGGAATGGGTAGCCATTTCCTTCTCCATGGGATATTCCCAGCCCGGGAATCAAACCCAAATCTACATTGGCTGGTGGATTCTTTACCACTGAGCCACCAGGGAAGGGCCACCTGATGTACTAAATATTTGTTTTGTTTATTGTCTTTCTCCAGTAGAAGTTAGTCCCACAAGACAGGACTTTTAACAAAACTGTTTTATTTTGACTGCACTGCGTCTTCATTGTGGTGTGTTGGCTTCTCTTGTGTGAAGCATGGGCTCTAGAGTGTGGAGCCCTGTACCAAAGTCACAGGACAAAAGTCTCTGGAACTGACTAAGCCCCATAGCAACTGTTGCCATGAGCCTGCGGATCTAAACCGCCTGTTCCCTAGCCCTAATTAGGTAAAATACCCTATTACCCACCCAATAGCAGCCTAGCCAATCACCTAATGCCACCATTCCGTAGGAATTTTCTGTTTTGAGGTTATAAAAATTGGCTACTAGCTCATGAAAGGGTTGGCTCTCTCTTGAGCTAGCCCACTATTAGAATAGCATCTCCCACTCTAATAAGTTTTATTCTCCTTTCATTTTGCCTCATGTCTGGAAATTCTTTTCCAACCTGTGCACAGACATAGAGCTCAAGGTTTCCATTGCCCTGAAGCATGTGGGATGCTACTTACCAAACCACGAGTCAAACCCGAGTCGAGTCCCCTGAATTGCAAGGTGGATTATTAACCACTGGACCACCAGGGAAGAGTGGCCTTTTTTTTTTTTCCCCACTTTCTCATCACTAGAACAATGTCTGGAACAAAGAGGTACTCAATATATATTCATTCACTGAATAGCTTACTCTCAGTATATTAGCATGGTCATATTAGAATATGACCTTTAGAGTGAAGGCAGACCTGAATTTCAATTATGACTCTTGTATTTACTACATGTGTAACTTTGGACAAATTTCTTTGCCTCTCTGATTATTAATTTCCTCATTATCATCAAAGATAACACCTACCTTCAAGGCAAGTAGCTGTATTAAATGAGATAATACGTAGACCACTAACATTCCTGGCTGACAGTAAATCTTCAAGAAATGGCAGCTATTTTATTCCCTGCTCTAAGGGTTTACTGGATTTCCCATTCTTGTGGGCAGAAAAGGAGTTCCTCATTTCCACATCCCTTAGTGAAGTTACTCAGTAAATAACTGGTGAATGAATGAATATTTTAAAAGTACACAATAGTTAAAGCATTTTGACTTTCCTATTTTAAGAGATTCCCATGTTATCCCGTCCTTTTAGCCACTCTATTCTCTATAGCAGCTTCACCTTCCCTGTATTCTTAGAGTACCTCTGCCTCCCAGCTTAGGGTTGGTCACAACAGGAAGGGCAGTCTCTGAGCTCCCATTACCAGGTGGGTCACAGAGTGTCTGAGTGTGCAACATTCAACTCCTGTGCTGCAGACACATTCCAAGGTCCTTCAGTTTACTTACAATTACCTAACTCTCCAAGCACATATCCATTTATTCTCTCATATGGTTTTCACAAATAATATCTTTGAAGGAGCAAGGCAGGGTTGAATCACTGTTAGCATTTAATAGATAGTACTGAGAGGTTAAATGATCAATGTCTGGCTGAATGAGAAGTAGTGGAGGAGCATGGCGGAATCACCCATTAAAATCATCCAGGACTCAGTAAATTCTAGTTCTTCAATAAACAATTCAAAATCCCCTAGGTCACACTACTGCTACTGCTGCTAAGTCGCTTCAGTCCTGTCCGACTCAGTGCGACCCCATAGACGGGAGCCCACCAGGCTCCCCCGTCCCTGGGATTCTCCAGGCAAGAACACTGGAGTGGGTTGCCATTTCCTTCTCCAATGCATGAAAGTGTAAAGTGAAAGTGAAGTCGCTCAGTAGTGTCCAACTCTGCAACCCCATGGACTGCAGCCTACCAGGCTCCTCCATCCATGGGATACTGATATATATAATCAAATAAATAAATAGATAGATTGGGGGAGGAATGAGGTAAAGAGACAGCTTTTTCTTACAATAGAAATTGAATCAATTTAGATAGAAGAAAGAAGGTTATAGAGATCATCATTATGCAGATATCGCAGTTATAAACATTTCAGACAAAATCTTCAAACCATGCTAAAATTAGTGGGTCAAAGTTTGAGGACAAAAAGGATTTGTAATAAGACACAGTAAAACTTCCCTGGTGGTCCAGTGGTTAAGAATCAACCTGCCAATGCGGGGACACGGATTCAATCTGTGGCATAGGAACTAAGATGCCACATGCCATGGGCAACTAAGCCCATGTTCTACAACAAGAGAAGTCACCCCCACACTCCACAACTAGAGAGTAGCCCCCTCTCACCACAACAAGAGAAAGCCTGTGCACGGCAACAATGATCCAGCACAACCAAAAAAAAAAAAAGGAAAAAAGATATAGACATCATTAATCCTTCAACTTGGAACACAATGTCATTTTTGTGGCATTCTTGCCAAGTACATATAACCCCACTCCAATTGTGAGGCAACATCAGACAAATCTAAATTGAGAGACAGTCTATAAATAATTGATCAATATCTGTATTAGCTTTTATTGCTGTACAGAAAATCACCTTACATTTAGCAGCTTAAAACAATACCTATTTACTATCACACTTTCTTTCAGCCAGGAGTGTGGCGTATTTTAACTGTGTCCTTTTTTCAAGGCCTCACAAAAACTGAAATCAAGGTGTTGGTCAGCAATATCAGCATTTGGAAGTTCAACTAGAGAAAAGCACAATTCCAATCTCCCCCAGGTTGTTGGCAGAAATCATTTTCTAGCAACTGTGGGACCAAGGTTTCTGTTGTCATGCTGGCTGTTGGCAGATGAGGACCTCCCAGGTCCCTGCCATCTGACCACACCTGAGACCCACTCTTATCTGCAGTCTATCTGACCTCAGGAAGGACCCTGTGATTTTTAAGGGCTCAAGTGATTAGGTCAGGTCCACCCAAGTAATCTCTCTTTTGATAAATCCCTGTTAAATGATAAGAAATATAATCACAGGAGCAATAGTTCATCGGATACCTTGTGTGATCATCGATAGGATTTGAGGACCAAAAAAAGGATGTTAGTGGGGAAATTGGTGAATTTCAAGTATACAGTATAGTTAATAATATTGTACGAATGTTGATTTCCTGTTCTTGATCACTGTACCATGGCTATTTAAGACGTTAATGCTGAGAAAGTGGGATGAGGAATATAAGTAAACTCTTTGTACTACTTTTGCAATCTTTCTGGAAGTCTAAAATTAATTATTCCCCATTCTATTGTTTTCCTCTATTTCTTTACATTGATCACTGAGGAAGGCTTTCTTATCTCTCCTTGCTATTCTTTGGAACTGCATTCAAATGGGTATATCTTTCCCTTTCTCCTTTGTCTTTCACTTCTCTTCTTTTCATAGCTGTTTGTAAGGTCTCCTCAGACAACCATTTTGCCCTTTTGCATTTCTTTTTTGGGGGGATGGTTTTGATAACTGCCTCCTATACAATGTCATGAACCTCCATCCATAGTTCTTCAGGCACTCTATCAGACCTAATTCCTTGAATCTACTTGTCACTTCCACTGTATAGTCATAAGGGATTTGATTCAGGTCATAACTGAGTGGTCTAGTGCTTTTCCCTACTTTCTTCAATTTAAGTCTGAATTTTGCAATAAGGAGTTCGTGATCTGAGCCACAATCAGCTCCCTGTCTTGTTTTGCTGACTGTCTAGAGCTTCTCCATCTTTTGCTGCAAAGAATATAATCAATCTGATTTTGGTATTGACTATCTGGTGATGCCCATATGTAAAGTCTTCTCTTGTGTTGTTGGAAGAGGGTGTTTGCTATGACCAGTGCATTCTCTTGGCAAAACTCTGTTAGCCTTTGACCTGCTTCATTCTGTACTCTAAGGCCAAATTTGCCAGTCACTCCAGGTATTTCTTGACTTCCTACTTTTGCATTCCAGTCCCCTATAATGAAAAGGACACCTTTTTTGGGGTGTTAGTTCTAGAAGGTCTTGTAGGTCTTCATAGAACTGTTCAGCTTCAGCTTCTTCAGCATTAGTGGTTGGGGCATTGACTTGGATTACTGTGATATTGAATGGTTTGCCTTGGAAATGAACAGAGATCATTCTATCGTTTTTGAGATTACATTCAAGTACTGCATTTTGGATTCTTTTGTTGACTATGATGGCTACTCCATTTCTTCTAAGGGATTCTTGCCCACGGTAGTAGATATAATGTTCATCTGAGTTAAATTCACCCATTCCAGTCCATTTTAGTTTGCCGATTTCTAAAATGTTGATGTCAACTCTTCCATCTCCTATTTAACCACTTCCAATTTGCCTTGATTCATGAACCTAACATTCCAGGCTCCTATGCAATATTGCTGTTTACGGCATCAGACTTTATTTTCTTCCATCACCAGTCACATCCACAACTGGGTGTTGTTTTTGCTTTAGCTCTGTCACTTTATGCTTTCTACAGTTCTTTCTCCACTGATCTACAGTAGCATATTGGGCACCTACCAATCTGGGGAACTCATCTTTAAGTGTCCTATCTTACTTTTTGTGGCTCCAAAATCACTGCAGATGGTGAGTGCAGCCAGGAAATTAAAAGATACTTGCTCCTTAGATGAAAATCTATGACCAACCTAGACAGCTTATTAAAAAGCAGAGACATTACTTTGCCAACAAAAATCCATCTAGTCAAAGCTATGGTTTTTCCAGTAATCATGTATGGATACAAGAGATGGACTATAAAGAAAGTTGGGTGCCAAAGAATTGATGCTTTTGAACTGTGGTGTTGGAGAAGACTCTTGAGAGTCCCTTGGACTACAAGGGGATCCAACCAGTCCATCCTGAAGAAAATCAATCCTGAATATTCATTGGAAGGACTGATGCTGAAGCTGAAACTCCAATACTTTGGCCACCTGATGCAAAGAACTGACTCACTGGAAAAGACCCTGATGCTGGGAAAGATTGAAGGCAGGAGGAGAAGAGGACAACAGAGGATGAGATGGTTGGATGGCATTACCGACTTAGTGGACATGCATTTGAGTAAACTCTGGGAGTTGGTGATGGACAGGGAGACCTGACATGCTACAGTCCATGGGGTCGCAAAGAGTCAGACATGACTGAGCAACTGAACTGAACTGAACTAAACATTAATTCAAAATGTTTTTTAAAAGGGAAATGTACTTTAGTCTAATTTCAAATTAGTTGGCAGTTGGGATAGGCAGGGGAAATGAATAAGAAACTGACATGTATTAAGAATTTACTATTCATTTATTAGTCCTTTAAACAAAATATCTGTTGAGTAACCACTTAACTCCTTGAGAACAGGGTCCATGTCTTATTTATATATCCCAAGCACATTGTACTGTGGCTGGCACACAGAAGGCATGAATGTTCTTATTTAATTCTGACAATAAGTATGAAGTGGGATTCCCCACTCCTACCCCCCATTTTATAGATGGAGAAACAGATTCAGTGAGACGTCTGTGCCATAAACTAGTGTGCCGGGAGCCGTCAGGATGCCCCCTCACTCGGATGACAAAGTCACGAGACTGAGAAGGAAACTGCAAAGTGGATTTTCCTTCGGGGCATCCCAAGGCAAGGCCCCTCCTGGTATTTTTCTTGGGAAGTTCTGTTTATGCTCTGAACATTAGCTCATCTCAGTAGGTCAGTCTCAGTTAGAAAAAATTCATCCTGAGATAATTTCCTCAGACCTTATTTCTCTCCTACTAGTTACTGGGGAGTTTACCAAGAGTTCTCTGGGGGTCATGGCAAAGCCACCGCCAGAAGGGCTCCTACTTGGGTCACCTTTCAACATGCCACTCCCCCCCGACCACTCAGCGGAGGAGGCTCCCTTTCTTGAAAAAACCAGGCTGGAATGGGACTTAGGAATGCTCATAACTGTGACCAGCATAGTTGGAGACACTGATTGCTTTAGGATAGCGTAGAAATAGAAATTCCTTTTAGTAGTTGTAAGGTTAATAGGGTTTCATTGTTAAAACAGTGCTGCTAAACTGTCTCTTTGTCTTCTTTTCTCTTTCCTTGTAAAAACCAAAATAGGTTAATAGAATAAAACAGTTTCAAGCTTAAGCCCCTCTTTCTAGCTTCTACATAGTTGCGCCTTGTCAGGGAACATTTGGCAGGAGGCTTCCTGTGTTAATCCCTGAATATTCAGAGATGAGTGGAGAGGCACACCTTTTCCAGGGACAAAAGAAATGCATACATTCTTAAAGTATAGCAACCATTTACAGCCTTCTTCCCTCTTGGATATGGAAAGTAAGTTCTTTACAACCCCCTCTTTTTGAGATAGATTCTAGCCCTGTGTTTCCTGGATAAGTTGCAAGATTTTTATCTTTGCTGAAAAGGCTATCTTGTAAGACAGTGAATATTTGCCCACATTATGCTAAATACAGGTATGCTAGAGACATTCAAATGGTAAACATACTATTGTTAAGTCTGATTATGCAGAAATCCGACCTTTTGCAAGGAAAATGAGCTTAATGTTAAAGTTGTTGATGGTAGGCAAAAAACAAAAGATTGTATAGAATATTTGTGATGTAATGGGGATGTCTTTTGGCTATAAAACTGTAAACCAACAACAATAAACGAGAGACTGCTCCATCACCACACATCGATTCAGCTCAGTTCTTCCGCCAATGCCACCCATCCCTCAAGACCCCCGGACCTTGCCGAGGCTGGACCCCAGCACTAGTGTGTGATGACTCTAGGATGAGAGTCCTCTTCTGTATGATTCCAAAGTATCTTTCCACCACATCATGCTCCTTTCCATTTTGGGTAGGCATCATTCAGTTCTAAGAGAATTCTATGGTATGAATTCAAATTCACCATTTACATGAGTTGGGAGGTGGTATTAAGATACATGAGTTCTCAAAGAAACTTCAGGCTTGATGGATGTTGGTGGCTAGAGTCCCAGATCCTCTTATGGTGTTCCCGTGGAAACCTTTGAAAGCAATTCTTTTTCTACAAGTTATATGGTCAGTTAACAGCAGCAGAATATGTAATTTTAAAATAAAGTATTCTTTCAAATATCAAATGCGACTGACAAATAGTTTATTTTGGTTGGTTTCATGAGTCAAAGATCTTTTAAAATAGAATTAGCCCTGTACCCCGGGGTTGATGAATGGGGTCTGGAAACACAATTAATTCCCTGTGGATCCTGCTGGATACTATCATACCCTTAACTCAGTGCATACTCTCCCACAGTTCTTCTTTGGAATAAGTGGATGAACAGATTTTCTAGTAATAATAGCACCTAAATTTTGTTAAGTATTTTCTATGTTCCAACCATTGTGCTAAATAACCCACCTGCATCTGTTATTCATATAAATACTCAGATAAGTTTCCCCCAGGTTTTGCTGAGTATGTTTGTTTTTCTTTCATGCGGTCTCTCTAGTCAATGAAAGCACATTACCCCAAAGATAACCTGTAAACCACATCTGAGAAATTCTGGAGAAACATATCTAACAAAGTTACAAAAACAGAAGTTAATGGGTACTGAATGCTGAGATTTATTCTGAGCCCTGAGCTAAGGAACACTTTATATGAGCAAATTCTCTTAATCGCTACTTTAACCCTAGAAGTTAGATTCTATTAAAATTGCCAGATTTGTCTGACTCAGAGCCCAAACTCTTAGCCATTACACAGCTTGCTTTCCTGAGGATCGAAATGTATGTGTGTGTGTGTGTGTGTGTGTATTGTGTCTATATGTGTAAAGGTGTGTGCAAAAGTTTTTCTGGATTATTTTTTTCCTCGAATACATTACACACTTTCCTGTATTAACATTAGAAGGTAGTGAACATAATTTAATCTTTTTCTGATGATTGAGGTTATTGCTATCACAACAGATTTTTTTAACGTACCATGTTGTAAATGTAGAGATTGTGAGCATTAACCACACATCGGAAATATTTTGCAGAATAAATCTCTTATATCACCTCCTTTTCTTCTCATCTGCCTCTTTTGCATGGACTCAAAGTGAAGTAGTAGCCTCTGAGCAGAGTAACATGGTTACTTTTTACACTAAGGATGAGAAATTTGTTTATGAAAACTCTGTAGGTGAATTATTTAGTAAATGGTGTTGGAATAACTAGGGAGCCAATTAGGAAAAAAAATTGAATTTCAATCTTAACCCTTCCACCAAAATAAATGCCTACTGAATCAAATGCTGAAATGTGAAAAAAGAAACCATACAAATGCTCGAATACACATTATATGTTTTTAAAAATGATTTTGAAGTTGAGAAGCTTTCTAAGCATGACACAAAATTCGGAACCCACAGTAGAAAAGACCAGTATATTTGACTCTATGAAATATAATTCTGATGGAAAAATACTATAAACAGTGAAAAACATAAACTGACAGTCTGGGAAAAACATATTTGCACCATAGTGATGAAGGGCTAAGTAATACAAGAATGCCTATAAAATATGAAAAGACCTGAAAGACAAGAAATAAATGGGCAGGAGTGATGTCTGTGTTAGCTTATACCACACCTTGTGCACAGTAAAGGCAGGGTCTTCCTGGGGGTGAACTAGGGAAAGGGGTTCAGTGAGCCCTGTGCTGCCAGATTTCTGCTTCTACTTCTATTATCTCAGGCTTTTGAGCTGCACAGGAACTGCATATCCAATCATAGTAGCCTGGAGCAAAGGACTTGACTAAAGAGCTCACAAGAAAAAAAGTTATATTTAAATACAAAAATATGCTCAACAACACCTATGAAAAGAAATGTACAAATAAAAACTATAACAATCCATATTCTGTGCCTTATACAAAAATGATCTCAAAATGGGTCATAGACCCAAAGGTAAAATCTAAATTCTAAAAGCTCTAAAAGAAAACAGATAGAAAATCTTTGTGACTTTGAGTAAGGCTAAGATTTCTTACATACAACACCAAAAACATTCATTTAAAAAAAGAGAAAGAGATAAATTAGACTTCATCAAAATTGAAAACTTTTACTCTGCAAAAGCCTCTGTTGAGGTACATGCATACTCAGTCATGCCTGATTCTTTGCAACCCCATGGACTGCAGCTTGCCAGGCTCCTCTGTCCATGGATATTCTCCAGGCAAGAATTCTGGAGTGGGTTGCCATTTCCTCCTCCAGGGGATCTTCCCTACCCAGGGATTGAACCTGTGTCTCCTGCATTGGCAGGCGGATTCTTTACCACTGAGCCACCTGGGAATCCCATCATCAAGGTATCAGGATATAAAGAGAGATGAGTTAAGACACAATTGTACATTAACTGGGAGTTATATTTGGTGAGAAAGGGAAAAAACCTTAACCACTGACTATCAAAATGTTTAACTTAGGGCTTCCCTGGTGTCTCAGTAGTATAGAATGCAATTGCCAATGCAGGAGACCCAGATTCCATTCCTTCTCTGGGAAAATTCCCACATGCCTCAGAGCAACTAAGCCCAGACATCCTAGAGCCTGTGCTCGGCAACAAGCGAAGCTACCACGGTAAGAAACCTGCGCACCACAACCACCCTGCTGGCTGCAACTGGGGAAAAGCCCACCCAGCAATGAAGACCCAGCACAGCCAAATAAAAAAATGTTCACCTTACAAGGAGGCATGCCAGTCTATACTGAATTTACATAACAAGTTCTATAGCTGATTTCTGCAAAATCCAATGAGATAAATGAATACTGTAAATACTTTTTGTAAACTTTTTCAACTTTGTACCTCAATATCCCCACCAGTAGAAGTCTGACTTATCTATTGAGGATTATGTAATAATAATATAGGCAATTAAAAGTTTTTAAAAAATACACAAAAGGGGAGAAAATATGAAAATCATATATCTAATAGAAACTTGTACCAGAACATAAAAAGAACTCTGAAGACTCAATAATAAGAAAACAATCTGATCTTAAAAAGAGAAAAAATGTTGAATAGACACTTCATCAGAGTGAAATAAGCTCATGAAAAGACCCTCAACATTATTACTCATTAGGAATATGAAAATTAAAACCACAATGAATTACCGTAACACTTCTGTTAGAATGTCTAAAATTAAAAACGCTGACCCCACATATTGGTGAGAATGAAGAGCAACCAAACACTGATTCACTGCTGATAGGAATGTAAGATGGTACAATCACTTTAGAAAATAGTCTGGCAGTTTCTTTAAAAGTTCAACATATACCTATTGCGTGATTCAGTCATTCCACTTCCAGGTATTTACTCAAGTAAAACAGAAACATAAATGACTTCGAAGTCACTGTCTTATTTGTGATACTTACAAACTGGAAACAATCTAAATGTTTATCAGTATAAGAATGGATAAACAAATATTGGTGTTATTGTAGAGCCTAAGTGACTCCCTCTTAAAAAGAGGAGCTGCCATCTTGTGATAGAAGACATCACTCAAGTTCCCCCACCCCCAGGTCACCACCCTAGACACGACTGCCAATCAGGGGTTAGTACTGCCAATCAGGGGTTAGCGCGCGAAAATCCCCTCACCTCCCCTCCCGTCCTGGCCCGTCATGGGACGCTGAAACACATTACCCCATCCGAGCCCTCCTACCCATTGTCTCTTTCCCTTAAAAACCTTGTACCATGCGGCTCGCCGCCCTCACTCCGCTGTGTCGGGTGTGTGTATGTGCGGTCCGGACCCAGGTCTGTAATAAACTCCCTCTTGCGCTTGCATCAGTGAATGGCCTCCTGGTGGTTTGTGGAGATTGGGATCTGGGCACAACATTACACAATGGATGGATACAACTCAGTGATAAAAAGGAATAACAGATGCATTTGAAAATAATTATGCTGAATGAAAATCAGATTTAAAAAGACTACATACTATGTTATTCTGTTTATATAAGATACTAGAAAATAAAAACTATAATAACACAAAGCACTATGGTGGATGCATGGGGAGAGGGGAAAAATGTTGGTGGGAGGAAGGGATTGAAAGGAGCACAAGGAAACCTTTGAGGGTGATGGGATGTGTTTATTATTTTGGTCGTGGTGATGGTTTCACATGCTAAACAGGTCAACACTAAATTTATGTTTTAAACATATTCAGTTTACAGTATGTCAGTAAACATATTTGTAGTCAAGTAAAGGGTTTTTTAAAACTAATGAGATAAAGTTCATCTATCAGATTGGCAAATATATATTTTACAGTAAATACGTTTGGAACAGGAACAGCTAAAAATATTATTACATTTCCTAATAGGGTAATCTTATCTGTTTTAATATGAATACTCTGAGTCATTTTAAGTGGAAAACGTTATTTGGAAAAAAAATTTTTATATAATTATATACTTAGGGTATCTCTGGAAGAATAATAAAAATAGTTGCCCTTGAGGTAGACAAAATGGCTGGGGGCAGGGGGTGGTGCTTAGGAAAGGAAGCAGTGAGGGAGGGCAAGTTTTCTTTTCACTATAGACATTTTGAATTTTGTGGCATGGGCATATATTGCCTATTTAGTTCAGTCAATCAATCTATTATCTCTATATCAATATTCACTTTAAACTAATTTCTGGCATCTGTGACAGTGCTCTTTATCTCGGACTATTGCATTCCTTTTTCTCAGGTAGAAACACTGACATCTTGTGGACTTTAAAGATAATGCGGCTAGATATAATCAGTGAAAGAAAATGTAAGTGTTAGTCACTCATCCATGTCCGACTCTGCAACTCCATGGACAATAGCCCGCCAGACTCCTCTCCTCTGTCCATGGGATTCCCCAGGCAAGAATACTGGATTGAGTTGCCATTCGCTTCTCCAGCGGATCTTCTCAACCCAGGGATCGAACCGAAGTCTCCCGCATTGCAGGCAGATTTTTACCCTCTAAGCCACCATTCTATTCAACTTCACTCCCCCACTCCGTTCTTCTCAACAAATGCTTGTTGAATGCTTACCCTTTTGGGTAAGCTGACCCAACCAACCAACCCTTTAAAGCTGAGACAGTTTCAGTAATATTCAGCCTCACTTCCTGAACAGTGGTGAGGCCCCAGGTACTGAAATAGCCCTCAGGGTATGGAGCTCTGGATGGAGTCTGCAGTCAACAGGGAGCATCAGAGCAGCATGGTGCACGCTCCAGCAGACAGCTCCAGTGTCTCTGGGAGCACACAGCAGGCTGAGTGGTCAAGGAAGTGACATCAGAGCTGAGCTCTGCAGGAAGAGCCAGAATTGGCCAGAAGAAAGGAACTGCAGCAGCTAGGGTGGGCTGAGGGAGCTGGGAGAACGGGTTACTTTAGGCAAAGGGAAAGCTACGTGCAAATCTGCAAAGATAGTAGTTCTCTGGTGTGCAACGCATGTTTGAGGCACAACGTGTTCAGTGTGGCTAAGCATGGAATAGCAGGGGCTAAGAGGTAAGAAATGTGGGTTAACCAGAGAGGTTAAGCAATTTACTAGGTTCTCTCAGCAAGTACGTGATACGCCAAGAATTTGAAAGAAAGAAAGAAAGTGAAGTCACTCAGTTGTGTCCAACTTTTTGCGACATGGACTGTAGCCTACTAGGCTCCTCCATCCATGAAATTTTCCAGGCAAGAGTAACTGGAGTGGGTTGCCATTTAACCCAGAATTAAATGACTCCAGTGCTTCCTCTCATTCTCAGTATGAAGATTTTGCTCTGCGAGCCTTTCCTGGGCCTTCACCGAATGCTCTGCTCTTCACAACCAGGCCTAAAGTTGGGCCTCCCTCTGTTCCTTCTTTCCCTCCATCCTTCCCTCCCTCTCTTTTCCTTCCTTCCCTCCATCCCTCCTCCTTTTTTTTCCTCTCTCCCTCCCTCTCCTTCCTTCTTTCCTTCCCTCTCTCTTTTTCTCCTTCCCTCTCTCCCTCTTTCCACATTGCTTGTCTGCTCCTGCCTTGGTGCTGGGGAGGAGAGAGGGAAGGCTCTTTGTTTTTTGTGGGTTTTTTTTTTTTTTTTTTGCCTTTGGGAAGGTTCTTTGGATGTCAAGTTGCTAACTCTGATCTCAGGATCTGTTGCTGTGGTCATGTTGATGGATAAAGCTAGTCAGTGAGAATGACCCCTGCAGCAGAGCCTCTCTCCTTCCCTCCAGTTTCCCTGGTGCCCAGGGTGGAGTGGGGCAAGCCTTGAACTTGAAAGCTCTCTCTCAGTGGTAGCCCTACGTCTGACCCTGTGCAAGTCATGGGTTTACTAAATGGTACTATGAGCAAGACTCTATTTTTAGTGTTATGTGTTATGTGTCTCTTTTTAGTGTTTAAGTCAACAGCCACTTTATGAAGATGATCATGATCTTATGTCCATTTTGCAGATAAGAAAACCGAAGTGTGGAAAGATTAAGTTGGTCAGTGCCACTTAGGTTGTAAATGGCAAAACTGGGGCTCTAATTGTCTGAATCCAAAGCTAAGACTCCTAATTACTACAAAATATTGGCTGGCAGGAAAAAAAAAAAACAGATCTATATGAAGTAGACACTTTTGCTACACTTCCAATGACTCAGTATTATTGAGTTCAGCATAATGGGTACAGGTCTGAAAAAGGGCACTCTGAGACTTCAGGATGAGAAAATAATTGAGAGTAGGAATCTCTCTCACACACCTTTGTAATTCCCTGAGCCTGGTCTGGCATCTAGCACAGAGAAGGTGCCAGAGCAGTGACATCTGTACCAGTGAGTATTGAGCCAGAAGTGTTTAACTACCACACATCTAAGGTCAGGACTCACTCTACTGCCTGGTGTAAGGCTAAACATGAAGACAGGGTGAGGCGGCTGATTTTAGAGATGGGCTGCAGAAGCTAGAAACCAAAAAGGCTTTTATGGCTCTGGGATGTGGAAGATGGCCAGTGATTACTAACTATAGATAAGCATCTATAAACAGGGTGCTTATAAAAATTTACTTGGGATAGTGAAAAACAAGACACAGTACTAGAGGTACTAGAACATGATGTGGCAGTTAAAATGATGATTCTTTAAAAATTGCAAGTGCATATTCATGGGGAGAAATGAAAAAGGAAGCGCACATATTAAAATAGTTTCCTTGTAAAGGGATTTTTAGATGAAATTTTAAGTTAATTTTCATAATGTTGTAAACTGTAACTTTAAACAGTTAGAAGAAAAAAAGAATCCACTGAACTTTTCCCATTGTACCTAGTCAGCGAGCAGATACTCACATTCAGGACTGCTACCCACTTCAGGTTCCACCACATGCTCTGAATGGGTGAACAGTTTGTGGGTGTTTCCTCTCAATATTTTGCCTCCTTCTTTTATATCCCTTTGAAGATGAAATGAAATGGACATTTGGCATGTCAAGTTTAGATAGGGATCTGGTTCCAGTGTCTTGGTGGAGAACATTTTGCAGGTCTCAGGAAGAGATGGTGGTGGTTTAGTCGCTAAGTCATGTCCTACCCTTTTGCAACCTGATGAACTGGGGCCAGTCAGGCTCCTCTGCCCATGGGATTTCCCAGGCAAGTATATTACAGTGAGTTGCCATTTCCCTCTCCAGGAGATCTTCCTGATTGAGGGATCAAACCCATGTGACCTGCATTGCAGCCATATTCTTTACCACTGAGCCACCAGGGAAGCCTAGAGACATTTTCCTCTGTCTCTTCCCCAGTTGGTTCTGGACCATCTACTTTCTCCATTCTTTTAGTCACAAGATACATCAGTTAATTCAAATAGATACTTGGGGAACTGCTGCCAAGTTTACACACTCATTATCTGATCAAGCTCCACTTGACAGCTCTACTACATGTAAGTTCTGGCTGACTCTAGAGGAAAGAAACGATCATAGTAGGCCAGGCTGCCATGGTGCTGTTGTCCAGTATGCGCACTGCCTGGCTGAGCTGGTGAGTGAAGGTTGAAATCTAGTTCGCAGTTCAACCCTGGCCTTCCCACCAAGCTGTGTATGCTTGTAGGAGCTGCCTCAGAAGTAGCACCATTTCCTTTACAAAGACGTTGTCCACTTGTCAAAGCTCTTGCCCTCAGGGGAGGTGGAGGACACTTTGTCTCACTTCTCAAAGTAGGAGTCTCCTTCACTCATTTAAGGCATATACCCTTAGCAGATACCCTGAGAGTGGGCTTGGGTTACTCAGAGAAAGCTTCTTGGGAGAGAAAGATTTCCAGACAATTCTGAAGAAAGAAAGGAAGTTGGTTTTTTGGAGAGAAGCCTGGAGTGCACAGACTAATTTAGAGCAGGCACAAAATACAGCACACACTCAGTGCCCAGCCAGTCTCCCTCAGACCCACCATCTCTGTACCGGAGGGTTGCTCCAGAACCATGGAAAGCTGTCTTGCTCACCCACACGCAGCAGGCTGGATGTGCTGGGGGGATTAGTACTCCCAGCCCTCAGCCAAAGACTGATGCAATTTGGAGGGAAATACCCCAGGTTCCCTATCTCTCAGTGAGATGATCCTGAGGTATGCTTTGTACCCTTTCCCAGAATTCTCCTGTGGAATTAAGCTCCAGTTGGCCCTCGAGGTGCAGGGCTTAGTAACACACCCTTCCCTGGCTGCCTTCCTGTGTCACTTCCCTAACTCCCCTGCAGATGGCCCCTTCTCCCTCTGCATAAACTCCCTACATTAGAGTCTGGCAGTCAGATTCAGAGGGAATCCACAGTAAGACACGGGTTTGGCTGGCTGGAGCAGAGTTTGCTCTGAGAGAAAGACGACACAAAGGTGGGACAAGGGGTAATGTGTTTAAGGACTTAGATACCAGACTGAGAGTTTTTAGACTTGACTTAGGAGAACATTCATGCACTGAGTGGTACATGAATATTTTTCCTACAATTTATTATTTTCACATTTGACGTATTAGGAATTCCTAGATTTCTACATATCTTGCATTTTCTACTGACTTCTGGCTAATAAAATCCTGCCTGAAGTCAGAGACGGTAGTCTTATCTGCTTGTTGCTAGGAAAGAGAAAGTCTGAAGAGAAAATGTTATTAAGGTGTAAGAGATGGAATTCAGAGTGATGAAGCCATTCTCAAGATCTTGTTAGAGAAAGATGAAGGCTGAGAATAGTCACAAGACTATATCTTTCATGAGAGGGTTTTTATTTGTATCCATCCTATTCAATATTTTATAGCCTTTTTAGAGAGCAACTTTGTAAGCTTATCTGAAAAGTCTCCTTAAAACATGGATCTTCAAAAATTTATTATTTCCTCTGGTAGGAAACTTTGAATCTCAAAGTATTGCATAATAATTGGTTGTCATGGGAAACAGCATGACTATAACTGGTGCCTATAATTCCTGAAGGTATATAAATAGCCTAAATCCCTTTGTTCTGTAGAATAGTCTCAAAATTCTACATCTTACTCTTCTTATTTAAGCCCAGGATAAAATTAATAAACTCAGTGACTCTGGCAGATTCTTTGTCCTAAGACAACACCGTTGAGAGATTTAAATTAGAAACTTGACAAATCTATTACATTCTCTCTGCCTTGCAGACTTAGAAATCAGGAGTAATCTTTCATAGAGGTATTTCCCTCTGCTATGCAAGTTCAGAAACCTAGAATTATCTTTTATATGTGGACTTTAATTAAGCAAATTCACAAAGAGTGCCTATTAAAGGAAACGACAGAATACCAGTTTGTTAATTCACACTGGAACTCTTTCTGTTCATATTCTCTTGTCAAAGCCCTTTTGACTCATAGGCAGGCTACCCGAGGGGTCAAATGATAAACAGAAATGTGTCTAGTGTGTATGTGACCAGAAGAAATGGAATTTGATCATTTCAGTGGTTAATGGCTTCAGATTAAGTTCTCCTGTCCTGCTCTCAGGACAGGAACATTTGATGGATTTTTTGACCAGAGTCCTCTCTCCCATTGATGATACTTGAAAGGACACTGATAGTGTGTATCTTATGAGCTTCCTTTTCTATACTCATGTCTAACCAACAAATCTTCTTCTTTTTTTAAAAAAATATATGTATTTATTTATCTGGCTACACTGGGTCTGCGTTGCAACACATGGGATCTAGTCCATGACCAGGGATTGAATCCAGGCCCCCTGCATTGGGAGTCCAGAGTCTTAACCACTGGACCACCAGGGAGGTCCCAAAAAATCTTCGATGGACACTTTCGATTATTAGATGTTTTTAATACCTTGAGCCAGTCCAGAAAGGAATGGGTTCTTAACTATGGGTTCATGAACAGAATGACTAGGGACTCGAGCACTTGAATATTGAGTGCATATGTTGTATCTATAAACATTTTCTCTAGAGAGGATTCATTGCTTTTATCAGATTTTCAAAATGATCTCTTCTCTAATCTAGGTTAGGAACCAGTTATATAAGCAAAGTCAAGTCCTACTAGCCTGGGTACTACTCCTTACAACGGTTTTTTATGTTTCTGCTTGGATTCATTATGTGTTGTTTCAAAGCACTAACTCTTCTAGAGGCTCTTTATTGCCCTTATTTCCATATTTAAGAGGATAAGGCTCATCAGTATAACCATGAAAGTTTTGATAGTGAGAAATGGAAGGATATTCTACAAGGATTGATAGATGTGAGCTGAAAGAGAAGTGTCCTGTCCAACAGGAGTTTAGTTTTTTTTCAAAATCCTAATATACTCTATGTTATTTTAAAATTTATTTCTTTTTGTGGCTAGCCTGTATGTAGGTCAGAATGTGTAGAGACTGTTTCATTAAAGCTGGATATCATGGTGGAAGTAGATTCTAAGTACATTAGACTGAAGAGGGTGAAATGTAAGTTTGAATAGGCATCAAATTAACAATAGGGGTGTATTTATATGGATTCAAGCAACAGGATTTAACTTGAGCACACAATTGGCTTTAACAGCTTGGTTGGCTAGTTTATTGAAGCCTGGACTCAGTGGTGGCCTACAGATAATAAGGTGTTGAAGGGCCAAAATTTCAGGGAGATAAGAATCTTGGAGTGGACCTGAATGTCCAGTTTCCCCAGCCACCTTCTCCATAACCTGGGAAGGGCCAGAGGATGCTACCTTTCCCACAGTGTAAGATATGCATAGTAATGAAAACACCGGTGAAAAGCATTGCCAAAGTGGTAGTGGGAGATCCCACCTTAGAACCAGGCTTCCCATTTCACTGAGACTAACAGGATTCTGGATTGACGGAGGCCAGGTGTCGGCTCTTTACTTCACAGTCAAGGTAGGTGAATTACCATAATAGGCTCCAGGGGTAGAAAGGCTGTGGACAGGCCTAGAGGCCCTTGACTGAAGGGAAAGCTGGGTCCCTTAAAGGAAGGACTCTGCAATATGGCCATAAGTGTATATTATAAACTTCTTCTCTAAGCCTCCCCACAGAAAGACCTGCAGCCAATTACTAAAATAACCATGCACTGGGAAGGAAAATGCCCCAAACCTTTGGGCGCTATTAGATGCCTTAGATACTGATTCTGAGTTGACCCTAAGCACTGCAAAATGCCACCTTGGCCTACTGGTTAGAATGAAAGCTTATGAAAGTCATGTGACAAATGGAGCCTTGGCCTCAGTCTGTCTGCTCAGTAGGAGAGTGGGAGCACAGAGTACAGAGAGGAAGTTTTTATAATAATCTGCAATTTTGATTCTCTATGAGCCAGTCTTCTTTGAAGCTTAGGTAATACCAGCTATTTTCCCTCTTTGTCCTTCAGTTGACCTCTAGAGCAATGGTTCCCGCCGCAGCAGCATTGATTCAGGCATTATAGGGCTCTTGGGACAGAGCATAACCTTATCAAAACTTGACATTTAGATGAGCCCACAGAATTCTCTCAATATTCAAACATTAAAATCACTGAGAAAAGCCAAAGTTTGCTTTGAAAAGACTGTCAGTAAAGCTCAATGTATGGATAAGCCAGAGCTGGCTAACTCTCCATTCCCCCTTATTTTACAAATACTTTAAAAATAAAAAGAGGGAACTTCCCTCGTGGTCCAGTGGTTAACATTCTGCATTTTCAATGCAGGGGACATGGGTTCAATCCCTAGTCAGGGAACTAAGATCCCACATGCTGCTCAGTGTGGCCAAAAATTAAATAAAATGAAATTTAAAAAATGAAAAGAAACCAACAGAGTATGGATCTATATTCTAGGCTCTTAAGAAGAAAATACAAGCTATTTACCAAAATACTGCAATTAGCCAGATTCTTCTGGCTGAATCCAATGTATTTAAATGAAAAATTAGACAATTTCTTTTGTTACTGTACTTAAGTCTGCTCTTGCAACCAAAGTACACCTATAAGACTTAGGAAATTCTGTACAAGGGTGAAATTTTAGCATGGGTGGAAGAAGCATTTTCCTAATGAAGACTATTAATATCTTAGTTACTGGGGAACAAAAGAGAAGAAAACAGTCTGGTGAGCTTGGAACAGTGACTTTACTTTGCAGATGACAAGTAAGGAGCTGAGCTAATTATTATCCAGGAGGTGTCATTAAAATATTAGCTCATGAGATGTGATTATAGAGTGCAAGCCTACACAAAGCTCCATATTTTTCTACACATTGACTTGAAAAAAAATTTAAATATTAACCTTTAATTTTTAAAAAAATGACAATTTTAACTGTTTCTCTGTAGCTGTGTTCCAGGTGGGAGCAGTGGGGCCATGATGAAATAGAAGAAGGAGTGCTCTGCTATCATAGCCACCAAAGCGGAGAACAATGGAGCCGCCAACCATCTGCAGAAGAAAGAGTGGGCTGGTATCCCAGAATAGAGAGCAGCTGAGTAAGTTTTTAGTCCAGCCAAGCTCCCAACCTTTCTGCTGTGCAGAGGGTCAGAAAGACATGCTGGGCAGGAGTCATGGACAAAACTGGAATGTGCAGCAAAGGAAAGGGTCAGGGAGTTAGAAGAGCTGGTCCAGGCAGAATGGTGTGGCTGTCATAGTAATCTGGGAAAATATCCAGGTGGATGAACTGAGGCAGTGGCTCTGGAGATCTAGGGAGATTGGGGAACTGGTGTTCTCCAAGAGGCTGTGAAAAATTAAACAGAAACTCAGTTAAATAGAGTTGGGAGGCCATAGCTGGCTTCCCAGGTGGCTCAGTGGTTAAGTATCCATCTGCCAATGTACGGAGACACAGGAGATGTGGGTTTGATCCCTGGGTCAGGAAGATCCTCTGGAGGCGGAAATAGCAACCCACTCCATTATTCTTGCCTGGAAAATCCCATGGACAGAGTAGCCTGGCAGGCTACCGAACATAGGATAACAAAAAGTTGGACACGGCTGAATGACTGAGAACGAGCATGAGAGGGAGGCCATAAAGGGGTCTTTCACACACTGTGACAATGGCAGAGGCTCACAGGAAGGAGAAAGACCTGTATTCTTTCCTGGTAAGGACTCAACCAACAAAAAGCCATGGACTATTTGTTTTCTATAGGTATCCCAACTGCCTTTTTGTCTCCATAAAGGAGTTCTTCCTTGGTCCTGCAGACTTGCACGTGGCTTGCCATGGTTGCACACACCAAATTTCTCTTCTTTGCTCATCCTAAATAAACCCACCTTTGCTAGAGAATTATCTGGCAGTCTGTTTTAGGTCAACAAGGTGTACTAGGAGGAAGAAAGTGAAAATGGACAGACTAAGGGGTACGGCCAGAAACCAGTTTAGTGGACCCTGAGACTTCACAAGTGGAGAATTTTAAGTTCTGATTAGACTCTAGGATATTTCTATAGAAGTATACTCTGAAATTTCTCTAGAAAATAGAAGCATTCTAAAAACAGAAAACAGAAACTCAGGGAGTGAGTCCAGGGGAGCTTTGAGCCTTTGCAAGGAGTCTTTACAAGCTTTTAAAATTCACATCAGGTCTTAATGGAGACCTGATAAATAGGGCGGCAGGGAAAAGATGCTACCCAGTTTGTTAGATCAAATGATTACCACCAGACACTGGTAAAGAAGCCAGATTTCAACAAGAGTCAGAAAAACAATTAACATGTGAGTATAACAAATATTTCACAAAGTCCTATTGAGCAGAGAAAGAATTTGTTGCAAATAATAGAATTTCCAGGAGGTCAGAATCAGAGATACCTTTAGGGGTAAAGAGAGACAAATGCAGGGGGCCCCCACAATATCAGAGATGCTCCAGGACCCATAAGAAAAGGGCTCTCTCACAGGGAGCAGCACCCAGGGTACCCAAGTGGCTTGGAGATGAGGACTTGCAGCCTGAAACACTGAGACCTAGAAGTGGAAGGGAATAAGTTGCCCATCAGACTTAACAGCACAACACTGAGACTTTCTTGGGTTTGAATTTCCAATCAAGAGAACAAAAGGACAATGTCCCTAGAATCTTTCTGTGTGTCTCAGAAATTCCTTTTAGGTGAAAGGGGATTCCAGCTGTGAGTCAGGAGAAGTGGACTGAAGAGCCCCTCTGCTTGGATTATTCACTGATGTATGTGGGTGGAAAAATCTGAGAGGCTGACATTCTGAAGCATTTCTCCCCTTTCTTTCCTGGTCTCCTGGTCCTGCTGCTTCCTGCTGAGCAGAAGTCTCACCTGCTTCCTAATTTTACCCTTTCTTCTGTGGAGAACAGATATAAAAACAACAGGTAGGGGGCTGACTACTTCCTTTGTTATGTCAAGTATTAGGAAGCATGAAAAGTGGAATCTTTTCCTTGGTTCTTAGTTACTGCTCTTGTTATCCACATAGAAATTCAAAGGATCTCCTAATTGAACTAGAAGATTATATAATCCTTTGAGAATTTCTAGCTAATCTGATGTATATTCTGTGTTTAAGTCCTTTGATGTGATTAATAACTGTATATACTGTTAGGACTAGAATTAAAGATAAATGCTGGGATCACAAATAGTGTAAGCTGAAGAAATAAGTGATCTATTATAATGTTTCCCCTTCTGTGATTTTAGAGAATCGTACAGGCTGTGTTAGGTCCTGGATAGGGTTTTCCTCAGACTTATCCGAGCCTTGAGATTTACACAGTACTGAGATCTCAGGTGGAAGGTTTTTCATAGCTTTTCTTGATGCCCTGAATGCCCTGGTAGGACTCTGAGAATCATCCTAGACTAGCATATTTCTACTGACACTTAGGCTTGGATAATTCTTTATTGTCAGGAGGCTGTCTTAGGCACTGAATTTAGCAGCATCCCTGGTCTCTAGTCACTAGATGCAGTAACACCCCCTCTACCAAGTAGTGAACAGCCAAAAATGTCCCCGGACATTGCCAGGTGTCCTCTGTTGGGGAAAATCACCCTAGCTGAGAATCACTGTCTTAGTAGGTGGACATCTAATTGGTCATAGTCTTGTTGGACATACCTTCTGGAATTATCTCCCAAATCGATTACTTCTGCTCTGTTTCCGGTGTTCCAGGTCTCCCAAGGAAATGCAGAGGTGTTTTTAAGGTTTAGATGGAACCAGGAAGGATAACCCTGGAGTAGGGGAAGATCCAAGGCTGAGGCTGCAGTAGTTGATGGTGACCAGGGAGTGGTGTCAGAGAAGTGCCAACTTTGGAACATAGGAGAGCACCTAGGACCAGGACTAATCTAGGAGAAATTGGGCAGAAACTGGCCCAGGCCAAGTCAGTAACACTAGGCAGCATCTATCTAGGAACACTCACTAGATATACACTTCAAAAGGTGCTTTACTCATGGCAGTAATAATCGTTTGTTGTCATTCAGTCACTCAGTCATGTCCGACTCTTTGTGATCCTGTGAACTGCAGCACACCAGGCTTCCTTGTTCTTCACCATCTCCCAAAGTCTGCTCAGACTTATGTCCATTAAGTCAGTGATGCCATCCAACTATCTCATCAGTCACCCTCTTCTCCTCCTACCCTCAGTCTTTCTCAGCATCATGGTCTTTCCCAATGAGTCAGCTCTTTGCATCAGGTAACCAAAGTATTGGAGCTTTAGCTTCAGCATCAGTCCTTCCAGTGAATAGTTCAGGGTTGATTTCTTTTAGGATTGACTGGTTGGATCTCCTTGCTGTCCAAGAGACTCTCAAGAGTCTTCTCTAGTACCGCAGATCAGCCTTCTTTAATCATCATAATAATCATAGTTAACCATTATTAAGCACTTACTCTAGGCCAGACACTGGGTTCTGTGCATTGCGTGAATTATCTTCTTGAATTCTCACAATAATTCCAGCAGATAGATGAGATCTCATGTTACAGATTTCATGTTATAGGTTAGAAAACAGAGGTACAGAAAAGTAAAAATTAACTTTTAATTCTTCTCAAAACACTCAATTAACTCATCTAACTATTGAGTACCTACTACATGTCAGGCACTCTTGTATGTGTGAGCTAATATTATCAACCCCACATCATAGGAGAGAAAGTGGATCTCAGAATGTGAGTCATAGTCCAACTTTGTACAGTTTGCTGAGTCAATATTTTAACTCAGGGCTATCTGTATAATTCTAGCACCTTCATTTCATCCACATTAGAATCCACAGACAGAGGAGAGGGGTCTTCAGACTGTGCCACCTCCTGACCTGTCTGCTCTGTGGGTCTGCTACATGACAAGTCTCGCACACACCTACTGTGGGTCAGGAGTTGTTCTGGGCATCTGAAAGTGAACAAGACAGGCTTCCAATAGAGGGGAAGAGGGATAGCATGGAAGACAGCTCCTTAAAAAACTTATTCCAGAAATCACTAAGTTCATGCTGAGTGCTGAAGAGGAGAAGCATAAGACTGGAAGTTGTGAAATCTTTGTAGAGGAAGCCAGCCTTGTGTAGGAAGTGAGGGCAGGCTTCACGAGGAAGGAACATTTGGGCTGACAGTTAAAGACCGAATAGCAATTAATTGAGCAGTGAGTATGGAGAAACTTGTCGATTGGACTGAAAAGGACTGGAGGCTGAAAAAAACTTGGCCCTAATATCAGAAAAATGCATGGTAGTGAGCAAGGGATAAATAAGGTAGTAATTCACAGAGGTAAAATAACGTGTTCTAACCATTTTTGGTTACTAGCATGGACTCTGGAACCAGAGAACTTGGGTTCGAATTCTAGCTCCACTATATATTGACTGTGTGACACTGGACAAGTTCCACCTTCCCTATGCCTCTGTTTCATCTTCTGTAAAGTGGGAGTAAAAATTTGCCTCTATCCTTTAAGGTTGTTATGGGGATTAAATAAGCTAACAAATGTAAAACACTTAGAAGAGCAACTGGTACATGGCAAGCACTATTAGTTATTGTCATTACTATTATTATTGTTTGGTACATAAACATTTAAATTCTACTCTGTTCACTTTACAAGTAAACATGTCTTCATATGATTAAAATTTTGTAACTGCACACAGTGTATGAGCACATATGTTTGTAAGAGCACAGAAGAAAGATAAATGCCTTCCAGAGTAATGATGTGGTGGTTACCTCAGAGGGGGAGGTGGGAAGACTTTATTCATTCTTCCTTTATACAGCTTTTTATTGCTCCTCTGGGAAAAATAGAAACAACAAAAACAGAACAAATCAACCAAAAGAATTGAATAGAAAGTCCAGAAATAGACTCACACATATATTTATGTGTGGGGTTTATGACAAAGGCTCTACTCAAATTTACCAAAGGTCTTATAAATAAATGGGTTTATTGAAAAACCAAGTTGAAAAAAATGAACTTTGACTTTTTCTTCACAACATTCAAAAATTAATTTAGGAGAAATCACAGACTTAAATGTGGATTTTAAAACAAAGCAATAAGATTTATAAAAGAAAATATAGATGGAAAAGCTTTCTTTTTAAAAAAAGATTGACATAATTGACATATTGGATTTCATTAAAATCAATAACTTTGGTTCATCAAAAGATACCATTAAGAGAGTAAAAAGGCAAGTTATACATTGGGAGCAAATATTTGCAATACTTATATCTGACAAAAATATAAATATATGAAACATTAAACAATTGGGAGACCTAATCCACTACTGATACACAAAAAACAGGGATGAATCTCAAAGACAAGATGTTAAGTGAAATAAGCCGGTCATATAAAAAGGTCATATTATATGATCCCATGTATATGACATTCAAAAACTGGCAAAATGAAAGTATGGTTACGGGGATCAGAAAACTGGTTACTGTAGGTGTAGATACTGATTGGGAAGAGGTTCAAGGAGTCTTTGGGGATGCTAGAAATATTCTATATCTGGATCTGGGTGATAGTTCCACACATGCACACATAAGTAAGAATTCAGTGAGCTTAAGATTTGTGCACTTTACTGATGTAGTTATATTTCAATAGAAAACCTTTTTAAAGTTTAACAAATACAATTCAAAGAAAAACAATTGACTCACAGTGAAAGTCAATTAACTACACACAAAAATAAGGTACCATGGACAAGAGCCTGAAGAAATGACAGCAGAAATAGATGCATAAAAAATTCCAAAATAGATGCAAAAAAATATATCAGCGTTTACATAATACCATATTCTATAAACTTAAACAAACAGCAGAAAGTCTTTTAAACTATGTATAGGAAATAAGAAACTATAAAGAATTATAAAGCACATATGAATAAGGAAAAAATAGACTTTCTAGAAATAGAGTCACAAAATAATTGAAATTAAAAATTCAATATATGGGAATTCCACTTCCAGGAATTTGAAGTAAGGTGTACTTTCCCCTAGCCTTCCTGTTAACTACAACTAAAACCCCTAGGAAGAAGTCAAACCAGATAGGGACTTTGGGACCTAAGGAATGACACGAGGAGTTCCGTACGTTTTCTTTTTGCCTTATATATCTCAGACTAGGAGCTGAAGAGTCCAGCAATTTAGAAATGCCAGCAGATACAGACAAAATGACAATCCCAACAAGTCTATTCTTTCTAGTCAAAGGACCAGGAAAAGGATAGCATAGAAAGACAGAACACTTTTTCACAATAACAGTTACACCTAGCCAAACACCAAAGAAGAAACTGTGACCTCCCACACCACACACACCAGCAAAGGCTGAGTGAGGAGTGTAGATTTCTACTCTCACTTGTAGTGAAGCACCCCAATCCTTCCCGCCAGGGTAATATCAAAGAAGACTGAGTAGGGAGCTGGGATTTTTACCTTGCTGGGACATAGTAAGGCTGCCTCCCCACTGTGATATCAGTGAAAACCACATGGGGTCCACTCCCATCCTCTAGTAATGAGGCGCCCCCAACCTCATGTGTCAATGGAGACTGGATGGGGAACTTCCACTTCTACCCCCACCTGGCAGTAATGGGATGGTACCACACCCCTATTCTTGCTAAAACAGTGTCTCTCTCTCTCTCACACACACACACACATACACACTTAACCCAGCTAAACAGAAGATTTAAATGAGATCCAGAATCTCATAAAACAATACTCAAATTTTCTAGGTTTGAAAAGAAAATCACTATTCATATTATTAGTCTACTTAGGGTTTCATAATAACACCCCATAGACTGGGTGGCTTAAACAACCAAAGTTTATTTCTCAAAGGGTTAGACTCTGGGAAGTTCAAGATCAAGGTGCCAGTCAGTTCAGTTCCTAATGAGAGCCCTCTTTCTGGCTTGCACTGTACCTTCTCACTGTATCCTCACATAACAATATGGACAAATTGAAAGTAAAAAGATAGAAAAAGATATATCATAAAAATTTTCATCAAAAGCAAGCAGAAATAACTATAATAATACCAGATAAAGTATTCTCAGAGCAAAGAAAATTGCCAGAGACAGAGGAGGATAGGGACATCCTACAACATAGCTGACCAGTACTCTTCAAAACTATTAAGGCAATTAAAAACAAGGACAGTCTGAGAAAGTGTCATAGCCAGTGGGATTCTGAGGAGACAACAACCAAACATATTGTGACATCCTGAATGGGATCCTGGCTGGGAAGTCATTAGGGAAAAAATTAAAGATCTCTGAATAAATTATGGACCTCAGGTAATAATAATATATTGATATTGATTCATTAATTATAAAAATATACTAAACTAATGTTAATAGGAGAAATTTTGTGCAGAGTATATATAAGAATTCTCTGTGCTCAATTTGTCTGTAAATTGAAACTGTTCTAAAAAGTAAAGGCTATTAATTTTTAAAACGTAACAAGTAATCTCTTGCATATTAAGAAAATTGATGGCAAACATAAAAGCAATCAACAGAAAATGTCAAAATATTATCTTTAGTTCATCAGATGGAATATTCTTGTACCTTAAGACAAAGCAATCATTTTCCTTGGTATTTGCCAGGATTCAGGTACAAGAGTATGGAGAAGGAAATGACAACCCACTCCAGTACTCTTGCCTGGAAAATCCCATGGACAGGAGGCTGGCAGGCTATGGTTCAAAGGGTCACAGAGGGGAATTCCCTGGTGGTCCAGAGGTTAGGAGTCCCCACTTCCACTGCAGGGGACATGAGTTCAATCCCTGGTCAGGGAACTGACCCCACATGCCATGCAGTAAGGCCAAAAATATAATACAAAATAAAAATTTGAAAAAAAATAAAAACAAAGGGTCACAGAGAATTGGACACAACTGAGTGTCAGCACACACACATACAGGTTACAAGAATGTTTACAGCAGCAAAATTCTGGAAGTAAACAGATACCCAAAAGAGAATGGATGAATAGTCATGGTATACCAATCAACCAAGACAATTCAAGAATGGAGAATTATAAACCTGTTCCATTCATGAATACAGATGAAAAATTTTTTAATATTAGCAAATCTAATGTAAGAGTGTGTGAGAAGCAATCACAACATTACTCAGTTGAATTTAACTCATGTATGCCAACCTAGTTTAATAGTAGAAAATTCACAAATATAAATAATCATATTAACTAATTAAAATGAAAAAAAATACCATGTCAATTGATTCATAAAAAATCTTTTTATGGTAAACTCCATCTCTCAGTCATGATAAATACTTACAGCAAAATGAGAATAAAGGAGAGAAAATCCTTGGGACTTCTCTGGTGGTCCAGTGGTCATGACTCCACACTCCCAATGCAAGGGGCCTGGGTTCGACTCCTGGTCAGGGAACTAGATCCCACATGCTACAATTAAAGATTCTGTGTGCTGCAACTAAGACCCAGTGCAGCCAAATAAATACTCATTTTTTTTAAAAAAAAGAGAAAATTCTCAATCTAATAAAGACTACATGCTTTATAAAAATACCTAGAGAAATCTCATACAAAATGGGGAAACTCTGGAAACGTTCCTCTGAAATCAATAAAAAATATACAAGAAAATCCACTATCACTAATTATCACTAATTTTATTCAGTATGGTACTGGAGGTGCTAGTCAATACAACAACAACAACAACAACAACAAAAAGGACATTGAGGTACAAGGATTGGAACAGAAGACAGAAAAATACCGCTGTTTGAAAACAACAAACTCAAATGGATATACATACAAATTGTTAGAAATTATTATAGCTAGTTATAAATGTAAGGTTACCAGTCACTTGAATTTCTAGATACCAGCAGCAAACGACTATAAAATATAAGTTTTTTAAAATACAGTTTTTTCAAAACATGTTAATTATCATATGTGAAATCAATCGCCAGCCCAGGGCTGATGCTCAGGGCTGGTGTACCGGGATGTCCCAGGAGAAGGGAATCAGGAAGGGGGAGGGAATCAGGAGGGAGGAGGGAGGGGGGTTCTGGAGGGGGAGCATATGTAAACCCATGGCGGTTTCATATCATTGTATGGCAAAACCAACACAATAAAAAAAAATACAGTTTTTTCAGAGAAAATAAAGTCTCTAAGAGTAAATATACTGAAAGATCTTCAAGACCCCTTTAGAGAATATTATAAAGAAATCAGTTCTTCCCAAAGTGATCTGCAAATTCATTGTGATTCCAATAAATACCTCAACAGAATTTGCATGGAAGATGATATAATGCTTCTAAAATATATATGGAAGAGTAAAGGGCCAAGAATGGCCAGAATATCTCTATAGCTGAAAGAGGAGAAGGGTGGTGGCTGGGGGAGAGAGAAGAGGAGAACCAAGGATCCCATGTCCATTCCAAGTCTCCTGAGGAACTTGTGTCAGCTGACCAAGCTAGCAGACTTCTGGGTGGAAACAATAATAGTATTTCTCTTTATGTGGTGGAACCATTAAATAATAATTTTACTTTATACCAAGAGTGAAGTTGGGGAATGAAAGGAAGAAGTCAGAAAAAAATACCATTCTATCCACAGTTCAGAGGATGCAGACAAACCTCAAACAAGCCCAAACAACCTGCTTGTGCTTTCTGTTCTGCTGTTTTGGAGTTAAGATTTTCTGGCTGTCTATCTGTCAAAAGATTTGTGCAAGTGTGGGAGAGAGATAAAGGCTAAATCTTCAGTATTTATAACAGAAACAGCTTAGAATGTCATAAAAAAGAAACTAATTTAAATTTCACTCTTAAGCTCAAGTATCCCATCTCAGAAACTATTTTTATTTCTTCATATTTCTTTACCGTCTTTAGATAGGTATATATTTTTTGCAGAGTCATCATTTTAAAGACTACATAATAGTTGTCCGCTAGTGATTCCCCCAGCTTTAGACATTCATGTTGTTCCTGAATTTTTCACTCTTATAAATAATGTTCTATAAATATTTTGTGCAGTTATATGCTCCATCATTTCAGAAAAGGTCAGAGAGATGAGAAGTATGCAGCATTTCTAGTAATTATCTTTTCTCTCTTCCAAACATTCAGCAAGAGGCTCTACCCATTTCTCAATCTCTATAGATACAGTCTCTCTACTATTTACCTAATATTATCTGCATAATTAAGGACAACTCCAGTCTCTGGAATGAATCCTGGCCATTAAGAGGGATTATTTAAGCCTCTCCAGGCCAGTAGTCATTAATGAAACAAGCTTTTATTGAGCATCGCTCATGTGATGAGTGGAATACTTAAGAGGGCCCTTCCCAGATGGATCTCTGAGTTACTTAAGGTAGAGAATATTTCCTAAACTTCTGTCTGTGACTATGTGCATTAAACTAATGATAGACTCCTTACCCCTGAAACTAAGTATGGGAGAAATAAGCCAAAGACTTATTTCTACTTATATTCTACTGATAGAATGGCTTTGAGAGAGCAAGACCAAGATAAATATTTTTCTTCAGTGGATAAGAGTGGGAAGAGTGGAGGGTATTACAAAGTTCAGTTCAGTCGCTCAGTCATGTCCAACTCTTTGTGACCCCATGAATTGCAGCATGCCAAGCCTCCCTGTCCATAACCAACTCCCAGAGTTTACCCAAACCCATGTCCATCAAGTCGGTGATGCCATCCAGCCATCTCATCCTCTGTCGTCCCCTTCTCCTCCTGCCTCCAATCCTTCCAAGCATCAGGGTCTTTTCCAATGAGTCAACTCTTCGCATGAGGTGGCGAAAGTATTGGAGTTTCAGCTTCAACATCAGTCCTTCCAATGAACACCCAGGAACACTAGGATGGACTGGTTGGATGTCCTTGCAGTCCAAGGGACTCTCAAGAGTCTTCTCTGACACCACAGTTCAAAAGCATCAATTCTTCGGTGCTCAGCTTTCTTCACCATCCAACCCTCAAATCCATACATGACTACTGGAAAAATCATAGCCTTGACAATACGGACCTTTGTTGACAAAGTAATGTCCCTGCTTTTCAATATGCTATCTAGGTTGGTCAGGTGTTACAAAGGATCCCCCTAAATATCTGAGCCTTAGTCACCTGCTGGACTGATGATATACCTATCCTACTTAAAGTCACTCTTTGATCCATTGCTTCTCTAGTTCTCTTTAAGGGCCTCAGGGGAAGTTGAGGCCCATGCAACTGAGCCAGGATCAAGGATAGCCATTAACATGTGCTGACCATAGTGGAAAGATGACTGCATTTGTCCACATCAAGGTAAAGAGTAAATAAATAAGAACAGTGCATGTACCCAAAGCTCCAAGTCAGAGCTTTATGGCTTTACTCTTAAATTTAAACAGATTACAAAGATAACCAGATATTTGAAGTAAGCTTGCAAAATAAAAGAGGATGAACAAGATAAAATGATAAGAGGTTGTTTTTATTTGTTAGTTTGTTTTAAGGAACAATCAGAATAATGAGGTCTTGGAAACTGAAAATATTTGCCAAATCTTTGAGTTCAGTGGAAGAGTAGAAGATACAATCATGTGAATCTCTCAAGGGGTGGAACAAAATTAAGAAATCATAAAACATGGAAGATAATAGAAATGAGATTAATCTCGGAGGTACAACTTCTAATTAAAAACAACTCTTCTAATTAAAAAAAAAAGTCTTAAAAGAGAAACAAGGGACTTCCCTGGCATTACAGTGGTTAAGACTTTTACTGTAAAGTCATGGGTTCCATCCCTGGCTGGGGTACTATGATCCCTCATGCCTTCTGGTGTGGCCAAAAAATAAATAGAGAGGAAATCAAAAGTAAGAAATCATTGAAGAATAAAAATGAGACATTTTCCTGGATGTTAAAGACTGTCTATATAAAAGATGCACAACTTTGAGAATTTCAAGTTAAGTTTTATTTAGGGCAAAATGAGGACTGCAGCCCAGGAGGCAGAATCTCAGATAGCTCTGGGAGACTGCTCCAAAGCAGCAGTGGGGGAAGATCAATATATATGGTTTCAGTGAAGGGGGAGTTCAATACCATTAAGCACTCATTTTACAAAAGGTTTTCTGTTAGTCATGAGGATCTGATGTCACCATGAAGGGATTTAGTGCTTCTCTAGATATGAGGAGATGCAAGGATTGAGATCATAAAATCTGTTCTTAAAAACATCCAATGTTCTACTAGATTCCCTGGAGCACAGAGTGCCTCCCTCACTCTACCCTGAACTCCCTCAGGGGTTGTTGAAGGTCAACAGCTCTAGCAGCGCGGGGTTCAGTCTTCACAGAGGCAGATGGAAAATGCCTTTGTAGTTCAGTCATTGGCAATGCTCTTGGTAACTGCCAATGTGTAGTTGAAAGACCAAGTCTGCAGATTAAAACGTCTTACCAAATTTTAAAGGAGAGGGTGAGCAGGGGACATAGATACCCTCCAAATGATGTAAATCAGACTGGCTTCAGGTTTAGATTGCTCATTAACAGTACTGGAAAGTAAAAGAAAACTACACAGCAGTTCCCTCAAAGTCCTGACAGAAATTACTTTTAATCCATGATTTTACCTCCAGCCAAACAAAATCAAGAGTGGGGTAAAATAGAAACATTTTCATACATGCAAGGAATTATGTCTCTCATGCCTCTCCTATTAGAAAATTATTTGAGAATATGCTTAAATGAAACAAATGATGTTCAGCCTAGGCTTCCTGAAGGCAAAGCTTGAAGCAAGGGTTTATAGACAAGTTGGGAGTGCAGTCCAAGAGGGCAGAAGTGAGTGACAGATAAAATGCAAAAAGGGAGACGGGAAAACCAAGGCAGGGGTACATTATGTACTTTTTTTAATTGAAGTATGGTTGATTTACAATGTTATTAATATTTTCTGGTGTACAGCAAAGCTTTTCAGATATATATATATATATTATTCTTTCCCATCATGATTTATTACAGGATATTGAGTATTGTTTCCTGTGCTATACAGTAGAACCTTGCTGTTTATCTACTTTATATATAGCAGTTTGTGTCTTCTAATCCCAGATTTCTAATTTATCCTCCCACCCCTTTGGTAACCAGTTTGTTTTCTATGTCTGTGAGTCTATTTTATAAATAAATTCATTTGTGTCATATTTTAGATTCCACACATAAGTGACATCGTGTGATATTTGCCTTCCTCTAACTTACTTCACTCAGCATGACAGTCTCTAGGTCCATCCATGTTGCTACAAATGACAATATTCCATTCTTTTTTATGGCCCAGTAGTATTCCATAGTGTGTGTGTGTGTGTGTGTGTGTGTGTGTGTGTGTGTGTGTGTGTGCGTGTGCACATCATTGAGATGGCAACCATAAGTGCCTAGTTATTATATCCCATGTAGAGATACCTGACGGAATACAAATAAATTGTAGAAAGAAGAAGGAAAGAGAAAGAGGAAGAAAGGAAAGAAAGAAAGAGGCAGTTACCTACTGAATCTTCTCTTCCATTGGTCAAAAATTCTATGGAACATAACCCTCCTTGCTCTTCTGGTTAGCACACTGAGTCAGCATGTGGGTTCACCCAGCATGGCATCAAGCCATGTGTTAGACAGGAATTCAGATCATGAGCTGGAGGTGAGGTGCTTTCAGCTTTCAACTACACAAAGTCAATCAGAGTCCACAGCAGAGGCTACAGAAAGAGATGAGAACTAGCATATCGGAAAGAGTACATAAAATTTCATTGAACACTTCCAATACAGCCCTTTGGGTCTTCTCCTACTTTCTGTTAAGAGCAGTCCATCACAGGGTCTTTGCAGCTGCCATCTCCGCAAAGACAAGCTGCAAGAGGATTAGTGAAAGAGCTACAAATCCTGCTGCTGTAGTTGGTCCCTGAGCCATAATTGATAACCATCACCTCCCTTTAATATCCAATAATACGGTGTTATAACATTGTTTTATATAATCTGATGAAATCTTTTAGAGATGTTAATAAAGGGAAATACAACTATATAGTCTTTTTCATTAAGCTACATGTTTACCATTTCTGATATGGGCATGCTTCATTTTATTTGTGCTTTGTTTTATTGCGCTCCACAGATTATTAGTTGTTTTTCGTTTTATTTTGTTTTTACAAACTTGTGTCACAGGTTTGTGGCAACTCTACTGCCACAACTTGTTCCAACTCAGTGTGGAACAAGTCTATTGGCACAATTTTCCCCACAGCCTCTGCTCATTTTGCGTCTCGGTGTCACATTTCACTGATTCTCACCATATTTCCGACCTTTTCATCAGTATTTTATTTGTTATGGTGATCTGTAATCAGTGATCTTTGATGTTACTATTGTAATTGTTTGGGGGTGCCACAAATTGTGTGTTCCAACTGCTCCACTGACCAGCCATGCCCCTTGTCTCTCCCTCTCCTGGGGCTCCCCTATTCCTTGAGACACAATATTGAAATTAGGCCAATTAATAACCCTACACTGGCTTGTAAGTGTTCAAGTGAGAGGAGCATTTGCAAGTCTGTCACTTTAAATCATAAGTTAGAAATGATTGTGTTTAGTGAGAAAGGTGTGTCAAAAGCTGAAACAGGCTGAAAACTAGGCCTCCTGAGTCAAACATTTAGCCATTGTGAATGCAAAAGAAAAGTTCTTGAAGGAAATTAAAGGTGCTGCTCCAGTGAACTCTCGCATGATAAAAATGCCTTATTGCTGATTTGGAGAAGGCTTTTGTGGCCAGGACAGAAGAACAAGCCACAATATTCTCTTAAACCAAAGTCTAAATCAGACCAAGGCCCCGTGAAAGTGAAAGTCGCTCAGTCGTGTCTGACTCTTTGCGACCCCATGGACTATGCAGTCCATGGAATTCTCCAGGCCAGGATACTGGAGTGGGTAGCCTTTTCCATCTCCAGGGGATCTTCCCGACCCTTAAATCGAACTGGGGTCTCCTGCATTGCAGGCAGATTCTTTACCAACTGAGCTATAAGGGAAGCCCTCTAACTCTCTTCAGTTTCACAAAAGCTGAGAAAGGTGAAGAAGCTGCAGAACAAAAGTTTGAAGCTGACAAAGGTTGGTTCATGAGGTTTAAGGAAAGTAGTCATTTCTATAACCCAAAAGTGCGAAGTGAAGCAGCAAATCCTGTTGTAGAAGCTGCAGCAATTTGTCCTGAAGATCTAGCTAAGATAATAAATGAAGGTGGTCACACTGAACAAAAAATTTTCAGTGTAGCAGCCCTATATTGGAAGAAGATGCCCCCTAGAATTTTAACAGATAAAGAGAAGTCAATGTCTGGCTTCAAAGCTTCAAAGGATAGACTGGCTCTCTTGTGGTGTTAATCCTGCTGGTGACTTTCAGTTGAATCCAAAGCACATTTACCATTTCTGAACTCCTAGGCCCTTTCTGAATGCTAAATCTGTTCTGCCTTGCTCTCTAAATGGAGCAACAAAGCCAGGAAGACAGCACATCTGTTTACCACATGGTTTACTGAATATTTTAAACCCACGAGTGATATCTATTGCTCAGAAAAAGATTCCTTTCAAAATATTGCTCACTGAAAGTGCACCTGTCACCCAAGATCTCTGCTGGAGAGGTACAATTAGATTAATGTTGTTTTCATGCCTGCTAATACCACATCCATCCTATAGCTTGTGGATCAAGGAGTAATTTTGACTTTCAAATTTTATGATTTAAAAGAGACATTTCATAAGGTTATACAGCTGCCTTAGATAGTGATTCTTCTAATGGATCTGGGCCAATTCAATTGAAAACCTTCTGGAAAGGATTCACCATTCTAGATACCATTAAGGACATTCCTGATTTATGAGGATAAATCAAAATACAACATTAATAAGAGTTTGGTAGAAGTTGATTCCAACTCTTGTGGACTTGGATGAATTCAAGGTTTTAATGGAGGAAGTAACTGCAGATGTGGTGAAAATAGCAAGAGAACTAGAATTAGAAGTGGAGCCTGAAGATGTGACTGAGTTGCTGTAACCTTACGATAAAACTTTAACAGATTAAGAATTATTTCTTTTGGGTGAGTAAAGAAAATGGCTCCTTGAGATGGAATCTACTTCTGGTGAAGATGCTGTGAAGATTGTTAAAATGACAACAAAGGATTTAGAAGAGTATTTAAACTTAGTTGATAAGGCAGGGTTTGAGAGAGTTGACTCCTCCAATTTCAAAAGAAGTTCTACTGTGAGTAAAAGGCTATCTAACAACAGAGTAGGCTACAGAGAAATAGTTTGTGAAAGAAAGAGTCTAATGCAATGAGCTTCATCTTATTTTTAAAAATTGCCATGGCTACCCCAACCTCCAGCAACCTCCACCCTGATCACCCAGCAACCATCAACACTGAGCAAGGCAAGACCCTCTACCAGCAAAAGATATTACTCACTGAAGGCTCAGATGATGGTTAGCATTTTTTAGCAATATTTTTATTTAAGGTATATACATTATTTTCTAAGATAAAATGCTATCTCACAATTAATAGGCTACAGTAAAGTATAAGCATAACTTTTATATGGAGCTTCCCAGGTGGCACTAGTGGTAACGAATCCACCTGCCAATACAGGAGATGCAAAATATGTGGGTTCAATCCCTGGGTCGAGAAGATCCCCTGAAGTAGGAAATTGTAACCCATCCAGTATTCTTGCCATGGACAGAGGAGTCAGGAGGGCTATAGTTCATGGGGCTGGAGTCAGACATGACTGAGTGACTGAGCACACAAAACTTTCATATATTTCATATTGGAAAACCAAAAAATTCATGTAACTCGCTTTATCACAACATTCACTTTATTTCAGTGTTCTAGAAATAAACCCAAACCCACTTCCACTAATTTTACCAATATTCAGAGTATTTTTTAAAAAAATAAATGCTTCTCAATTTGTTTTATGCTCTTTGATCAATTTAAACAGTTTTTTTTTGCTTGTTTGTTTACTGTTTTGTCCAGTTTTGTCATGGTTTTTTAGGAAAGAGAATTTGCACAGCTCCTCACACAGCCATCCCAGAATATGAAAAAAAATTTTCATAAAATAAGGGAAAGATGGAAAAATAAAGAAGAAATTTTTTAAAAGAATCTAAACTTTTATACATTTGATAAAATTTTCAAGTAACTGCACATAAGGCAAAAACCAATTCAAGATGAACAATCTTCTGCAAAATGTAAGGTAAGGGGAAAATCAGACAGATTAGCTAAACCCCAAGTAATATCTGCAAAATAAAATGGAGACATTCTCATCCCGCAGTTACTAGTGTTGACCACAGAAGCAAAATAGGATGTATATTTATTTAAAACCGCTCACCACAGGAATATGATGTTGTCTAAGCCCTTAAATTATAATTCATATCATAATAACGGGATAAGGGAAGGGTCTGAATGATGGCTCTAATACAGTCTGGGTATTACACTTTCCCAATGAGAGTGTAAAGACTATCCAGAGTGAGGTACTGGGTAGAAGCACAGGTGGAACCAAGAAAGAAGACAAAAATTTGGCATTGTGTGGACATGTGTAATTTCAATTTGTGTGGGCTTGAGAAATTCTTAGGTATGGGAATGTCTGCCCTTCATGGCACAAAATTGACAATGCTAATAAACCAAAGTAAACAGATTTTTGGTATCTAGCCTATATTGTATGTCAGCATTATTTCACAGACAGGTCGATGATCCAGAGGTGGAAAACCTCATTCTTTCAAAGTGCCTCTAAACTGATTTTCAGAATATAATGTATATGAAAGCATCTCCCTGTCTCTTAGTTCTGCCAAGCAGAGTGACAGGGGTTTTAAAGATTAGTTATGGTTCGGGGGAAATTGTGACTACAACTAACCTAGTCTTACTATTAAATCCTCCCAAACACAGTAATTTGTTCTTGAGAACACATGTCCAAAGAAGAAAAAATCCCTGTGCTTCTATGAATACATTACTTTCAAATTGTGTTTCTAGTTGAGACACTAAACTGTGTCAGTATCATCGGAGGTGCTACTGCTCATGTTCTAAGGTTGCTTGGAAAAAGCTCTTTTGCAGTAAGAGAAAATAAAATCAATATGCAAATTAAGTAAAACCAAGAGATGGCAATAAAGAAAGCACTGAGTGATATTTGTGTTTCTGGACCAGACATTCCTGAAGCCAAATAACCAAAGATCAGATAAGTACAAATTAAAAACACCAATATTACTACATTTTTGCCCAGATTTTCTAAATTTGAAAATATCAGAAACACCTAGTACAGGAAAAATGTGAGGAAATTCACACTACAAGGTCAGGTTGGTACAACTTTAGTGGAAAGCTATTTAGCAGTAGATACAAAATTCTAAATACAAAATAACTTATCACTTATACTTCTATGAATTTATTCCACTGGAAAACATTTCTCCTAAATGCAAATATATAAGCATTTTCATTGAGATATTATCTATAAAAGGAGAATCAGAAGCAACCTGTTTATGAATATGTAGAAACAAAAGATTACATGCCTCATACTACATTCACTTAAAAGTCTCTTTTGTCCTTTTCCTTTCCTATACTGTTAAGTTTTGAGGTTCTCAAGTTCCACTCTTTTCTGTGGACATTAACCTCCAATAATAATATTTAATACTTAAAAATGCTGACCTTTCTTTTAACTGTTACTAGTAAAAAGAAATATCAGAAAAGTAAGGGCAAAATGTCTTTTCTTTCTATAAAAAATTAATAAACAGAAACCTCAATTAAAATAAAGTCAAGAGGTCAGAGAGGGAGTGCTCATGCCCTGCAATGGTAGCAGAGCCCAACAGGAAGAACAAAAACTTCCTTTTCTTTCCCAAAGAGAGACTGTCACAACTCAGCCAATGAACAGCTATCGACTCTTTTTTCAAAAGAGAAAAAAGCCTTCCCAACTTCCTTATTTCCTTTATGAAGAGTTCTTCTCTTCACTTCTGCTGGGTACTTGCGCTTGGCTTACCATGGTTGCAGACTTTGAATTGCAATTCTTTCTTGATCCCAAATAAACTCATTATTTTTGCTAGAGAAATAACTGGCAATTATTAGTTAACAAAAACTATTTGATTTAGGTACATGTCCTATAGCTGCAGAAAAGCAGATACTGTTCTACATCACGAAGTCAGTTTTGTTAAGGCTGGAAATATTCATCAGACTGTCTTACTCTCCATTTCTGTGAAGAGACTTGTTTGTCAATATTTAACTGAAACCATCTTCTTTTGTTTATTGTTTAACAAATGAGTTTTCTTTTAAGATATATGGATTTAAAAGAGTGAGGGTAATTCCTATAAAGCATAACTTTTAATCTCAAAAGTCTTCAATCCTGGGAGTTCCCTGGCCGTCCAATGGTTAGGACTTAATGCTATTGCTGCTGAGGCCTGGGTTTGAGCCCTGGTCAGGGAACCAAGATCCCACAAGCTGTGTGGTACAGCCAAAAAAAAAAAAATGTAAGAAAAAATTGGAATCTCATAAGGCACATGCACTGAGCAGTCAGATCAGACTGCTGCTGTAAACAACACCCAGAGGGGAGCACTAGCCTTGCAGTTTCTTATAAATTTATTGCCCTCATACTGAATTGGATACTAATGTGTCTCTAGAAATACAAGTATTTGTGGAGGATCTTTGTTAAGTCATAGAAGGAAGACGGATTTTCCCTTATCCCCATCTATTCATAAAATGATATGGCTGATACATTTCTGATTCAAACTAGGAATCTGAAAAGGTCTGTCTCACATGAATCAAAACATTTTAAAAAGACTAATTTTTTAGAGTAGTTTTAAATTCAGAGCAAAATTATAAAGAAGGTAGAGATTTCCACAAACACTTCACTTCCACCCATGTACAGCCTCTTCCTTTATGAACACCTCCTGATAGAGTGGTATATTTCTTACAGTTAGTGAACCTACACTGACATGTAATTATCACTTCAAGTCCATACTTTGCATTAGAGTTCACTCTTGGTGTTATACATTCTATGGGTTTGGATAAATGTATAATAATATGCATCCATTATAGTATTATACGGAATATTTTTTCATTGCTTTAAAATCCTCTGTGTTCTGCCTATTCATCTCTCCTCCCATCCACCCCCAATCCCTTGCAACTGCTAATCTTTTCAATGTCTCCACATTTTTGCTTTTTCCAAAGTGTCATATATTTGGAATCATACAGTATGAAGGCTTTTCACATTGACATCTTCTACTTAGTGAGAAATGAAATATTTCCTGTCATATCAGTAAACAACGATGCCACAGTCATCAGCCATTGTGGCCCTCCAATGTGCGCTGCTGAACCCTAAGGGCACTCAGGAAAGAGAAGAATATCTGTGATCTACTCGCCATCAGACCACAGCTACTCCCTACGGTGAGCCCCAAGGGAGCTCAGGATACTGGCCCTGGATAGCTGAAGTGCATATGAAAGGAATGATTTCAGCGAGCCCACACTCCTGCATCTTCCCATACATAGAAAAGCACTAAATTCCTTAACTTGGGAGATCTGGTTTTCTTTAATTAACAGTTCTATATAACCTGGCTCCTTCCTGTCCCTCCTCCTCAGAACAGTTCCCTCAGGGTTACTTGAGATGCTATCTCCTGGGCTTGAAGTCCAAAATTTCCCATTGAATAAAATATAACTCTCAACTTTTAGGTTGTGAATATTTTTAAAGTTGACACTAGTAATATGTATTTAAGGTTCCTTATGTCTTTTCATGACTTGGTGGCTCATTTCTTTCTAAGGCTAAATAAATTCCATTGTCTGGATGTACCATAATTTGTCCATTTACCTACTGAAGGACATCTTGGTTGCGCCCAAGTTTTTGCAATTATGAGCAAAACTTCTATAAGCATCTGTGTGCAGGTTTTTGTGGGGTTATGTTTTCCAGTCCTTTGGGTAAATACCATGCAGTGTAGTTACTGTTTCTCAGTCTCCTTCTTCCTCTTAGGTATGATACAATGGCTGTAGGGTGCTCTGGGGTTGAATATTTCCCTTCCCCCAGGTAGGTTTAGGCCTTGATTAGTTTCTCATGAGGGCAGGACTTGTTTAAAGGAATAGAGTGCTCTATTTCCTTTTTTTTCTCTAAGCCAGAAGCAGGGGTGGGGATGGTTGTTTATCCAATATTTAAGATAAGAACCTAGTTGAGCTCCTGTAGATAAATCTCACAATATTATGGTCCCCCCACCCCACCCCACCCTGTCCCACCAATGACCAGGTCCTGCTTGAATTTTTCACTCTCAGACTTGTCCACACAGAGTCTCCAGAAATTCATTAATTAAAATTCAGGTTTTCCTACCCTAGCACTTGTTCCCAAGGAGGTTCTTGCTTGTGAGTCTCTGCTCTGGTTAGCCAAAAATTCCCATATTCACCTGTCTGACTCTGTAATCTCGAGGGCAGTGGTTGCCCATGTTTTCCTCTTTCTTACAGACCCAGAACTGTTGATTTTTCAGTCTGTTCAGCTTTTTACTTTCTGTTGGGATGCAGTGGCTCCTTATATGTGGAACCAGAAATAGAAAGTGAATCAAAACATCTTTAACAATTGGTTTTTCATTTTAACTTTCTCCATATGGATAGGCACAGGTAAAAAGGCAAAACTGGAAGAAGGAAGTCTGCCTTTGGACTTGAACTGCAATTCTTCTCTGAGTCTCAGCCTGTAGGTCTATATTTTGGACTGGCCAGCCCTCCATAATCAAGTAAGCCAAATCTCAATTTACATATATACCCATCTGGGTGGTTCTTTTTCTCTGGAGTGTGTGTATGTTCAGTCATGTCCAACTCTTTGTGACCTGATGAACTCTAGTCCACCAGTCTCCTCTGTCCATGGAATTTTCCAGGCAAGAATACTCCAGGACTGATACTTTATGAAAATGCAATAAGAACAAGTTTCTAGGAAAACAACCATATGCTTAAATATTGTGGAAATGTCAAATTGTTATAAAAGTTTCTAAATGCTTGCTTTCAACTTCCATATTTAGCTTATCTGATTGGTAGCTCCATGTTTAGCTTGTCTGATTGGAAAATGTACAGGACTGAGTTCTCTGTGGAACACATACACACACACACACATATGCGTACACTCAGATGGAAGAAATTTGCACATTCAGGGCTTCTCCCAGGTGGCGCTAGTGAAAAAGAATCCAGCTACCAATGCAGGAAACACAACAGAGGTGTGTTTGATTCCTGGGTCAGGAAGATCCCCTGGAGCAAGGAATGGCACACCACTCCGGTATTCTTGCCTGGAAAATTCCATGGGCAGAGGAACCTGTTCGGTGACAATCCATGAGGCCACAAAGAGTCGGACATGACTGAACAACTGAGCACACACATGGAACACACACTCATTAATTATTTTTGTTGACACAAACAAAGGCAAAATTTGATCTAACATTGTTTCTCAAAAGAAGTTCAGGATGGTTCCAGAGATTAGCCCATTAACCTTATTGCTAAGTAAAACCATTATTACTTAAAGATTAGCTCATTAATCTTATTGCTAAGTGGAAAAAAAAAACTTATTGCTAAGTAAAAACTAATTATCACCCTGCTTATTTAACTTATACGCAGAGTACATCATGTGAAATGCCAGGCCAGATGAAGCACAAGCTGGAATAAAGATTGCTGGGAGAAATATCAATAACCTCAGATATGCAGATGACACTACCCTTATGGCAGAAAGCGAAGAAGAACTAAAGAGTCTCTTGATGAAAGTGAAAGAGGAGAGTGAAAAAGTTAGCTTAAAACTCAACATTCAGAAAACTAAGATCATGGCCTCTGGTCCCACCACTTCATGGCAATTAGATGGGGAACCAAAGGGAACAGTGACAGACTTTATTTTGGGGGGCTCCAAAAATCACTGCAGATGGTGACTGCAGCCATGAAATTAAAAGACGCTTGCTCCTTGGAAGAAAAGCTATGACCAATCTAGGCCAACCAACGCTGAGACCAACCTGTGCTCAGTTGTTCAGTCATGTCCAACTCTTTGTGGCCCCATGGATTGTAACCCAACAGGCTCCTCTGCCCATGGAATTTTCCTGGCATATTAAAAAGCAGAGACATGACTTTGGCAACAAAGGTCCATCTAGTTAAAGCTATGATTTTTCCAGTAGTTATGTATGGATGTGAGAGTTGGACTATAAAGAAAGCTGAGCACCGAAGAATTGATGCATTTGAACTGTGGTGTTGGATAAGACTCTTGAGAGTCCCTTAGACTACAAGGAGTAGTCAATTGTAAAGGCAATCAGTTCTGAATATTCATTGGAAGGACTGATACTGAAGCTGAAACTTAATTTTGGTCACCTGATGCAAAGAATTGACTCATTGGAAAAGATCCTGATGCTGGGAAAGATTGAAGCCGGGAGAAGAAGGAGACAATAGAGGATGAGATGGTTGGATGGCATCACCAACTCGATGGACATGAGTTTGAGTAAACTCTGGGAGTTGGTGATGGACAGGGAAGCCTGGTGTGCTGCAGTCAGTGGGGTTACAAAGAGTCAGACATGACAGAGCAACTCAACTGAACTGAAGTAAAACCATACATATGTAGAAGAAAACAAGTGTGAATTCCTCTATAACCAAGGGGTAGGAAAACTTTTCTAATTACAATTCAAAATCTAGAAGCAGTAAACAAGGGAAAAAAAGCCAAATTCATGATATATAAAGTAAAAGACAGATGACAAACTGAGTGAAATATTTGCAAGTTACATCATAGAGTTGATTTTCCTAAAACATAGAAGGCATTTAAAAATTGAAAAAGAGAAAAACCAGCAATCCTACAGAAAAATGGGCAATAGATGTACAGCCAATTCACAGAAGAATTACAAGTAGCCCTTAAACACATTAAAAGTCATTTAACCTTGCTATTATTTCCCCCAAACATTGGCAAAAATCCATCCCAGACATTGCAGTTCCAGTTCTAGAAGTTCAATTTGGGTTTCTTCAATAACTTCCACATTACTATTTAATGTGATTGATCTTTCCTCTAGTGTTTTGAACTTAAGAAATATAGTTATAATAACTATTTTCATGTCTTTGCTGTTCTGTGTCAGTTCAACTGATTGATTTTTCTCAGCGTTATGGGACATTTTTTTCTGCTTTTTTCATTCCAATCTTTAGTTTGATTCCAGACACTATGATTTTTTTTTTTTACCTTATTGGTACGAGATATTTTTGTTTTCCTGCAAGTATTCTTGAGCTTTGTTCTGGAACACAGTTAAATTATTTGAAAATATCTTGGTTTTTCTGGGTTTTGTTTTCAGGATTTGTGAGGTGAAACCAAAGTGGCATTTGACCCAGCACTAATTATTCTCCCCTACCAAGACAAGCCTTTCTGACTCTTCTATTGCATCAAGAAGCCAGGGCTATTCGAATCATAGGAGTCCCAGAAGAAGAAGACAAAAAGAAAGACCATCAGAAAATTCTTGAAGAGATAATTGTTGAAAATTTCCCTAAATTGGGAAAGCAAATAGCCACTCAGGTCCAAGAAACACAGAGAGTCCCAAATAGAATGAACCCCAAACGGAACACCCCAAGACACATATTAATCAAATTAACAAATATCAAATATAAAGAGCAAATTTTAAAAGCAGCAAAGGAGAAACAAAAAATAACTCACAAGGGGAATCCCATAAGGATAACAGCTGATCTCTCAATAGAAATGCTTCAGACCAGAAGGGAATGGCAAAACATACTTAAAGTCATGGAAGAAAACAATCTACAACCCCGATTACTGTACCCAGCAAGGATCTCATTCAAATTTGAAGGAGAATTCAAAAGTTTCTCAGACAAGCAGAAACTGAGAGAATTCAGCAACACCAAACCAGCCCTCCAACGAATGCTAAAGGATCTTGCCTAGATAGGAAACACGGATGGGAGAGATAATCTGGAACCCAAAACAATAAAATAAATGGCAACGGGATCATACTTATCAATAATTACCTTAAATGTAAACGGGCTGAATGCCCCAACCAAAAGACAAAGATTGGCCGATTGGATACAGAAACAAGACCCCTATATATGTTGTCTACAAGAGACCCACCTCAAACCTAGGGACACATATAGACTGAAAGTTAAAGGCTGGAAAAAGATATTCCATGCAAATAAAGACCAAAAGAAAGCAGGAGTGGCAATACTCATATCAGATAAAGTAGACTTTAAAATAAAGGCAGTGAAAAGAGATAAAGATGGACATTACATAATGATCAAAGGATCAATCCAGGAAGAAGAAATAACAATTATAAATATTTATGCACCTAACATAGGAGCTCCACAATATGTAAGGCAAATGCTAATAAGTATGAAAGGGGAAATTAACAACAACACAATAATAGTGGGAGACTTTAATACACCACTCACACCAATGGATAGATCAACTAGACAGAAAAGTAACAAGGAAACTCAAACTTTAAATGATACAATAGACCAACTAGACCTAATTGATATCTATAGGTCATTCCACCCCAAAACAAGGAATTTCACCTTTTTCTCAAGTGCACACGGGACCTTCTCCAGGATAGATCACATCCTGGGCCATAAATCTAACCTTGATAAATTCAAAAATATTGAAATCATCCCAAGCATCTTTTCTGACCACAATGCAGTGAGATTAGATATCAACTACAGGAGAAAACCTTTCCAAACTTCCAACATATGGAGGCTCAACAACACACTGCTGAATTGCGGGGAGCCGGGATGTTTTCCATCCCCCAATCGGCCCTAAGAGAG